>JAACNH010000059.1:228480-245308 GCA_019447015.1 Hymenochirus boettgeri
GGTGTCTGGGTGATGGCAGTGAGGTGTCTGGGTGATGGCAGTGAGGTGTCTGGGTGATGGCAGTGAGGTGTCTGGGTGATGGCAGTGCGGTGTCTGGGTGATGGCAGTGAGGTGTCTGGGTGATGGCAGTGCGGTGTCTGGGTGATGGCAGTGGGTGTCTGGGTGATGGCAGTGCGGTGTCTGGGTGATGGCAGTGAGGTGTCTGGGTGATGGCAGTGCGGTGTTGGGTGATGGGCAGTGCGGTGTCTGGGTGATGGCAGTGGGTGTCTGGGTGATGGCCAGTGAGGTGTCTTGGTGATGGCAGTGCGGTGTCTGGGTGATGGCAGTGAGGTCTGGGTGATGGCAGTGAGGTGTCTGGGTTGATGGCAGTCGGTGGTATGGGTGATGCGCGTGAGGTGTCTGGGGTGATGGCAGTGCGGTGTCTGGGTGATGGCAGTGAGGTGTCTGGGTGATGGCAGTGAGGTGTCGGGTGATGGCAGTGCGGTGTTGGTGATGGCAGTGAGGTGTGTTGGGTGATGGCAGTGCGGTGTCTGGGTGATGGCAGTGAGCGTGTCTGGGTGATGGCAGGAGGGGTTCTGGGTGATGGCAGTGAGGTGTCTGGGTGATGGCAGTGCGTTGGTCTGGGTGATGGCAAGTGAGGTGTCTGGTTGATGGCAGTGAGGTGTCTGGGTGATGTGAGTTGCGGTGTCTGGGTGTGATGCAGTGAGTGTGTCTGGGTGATGGCAGTGCGGTGTCTGGGTGATGGCAGTGCGGGTGTTGGGTGATGCAGGCGGGTGTCTGGGTGATGGCAGGGGTGTATGGGTTGATGGCAGTGAGGTGTTCTGGGGTGATGGCAGTGCGGTGTCTGGGTGATGGCAGGGAGGTGTGGGGTGATGGCAGTGAGGTATCTCTGTGATGGCAGTGAGGTGTCTGGGTGTGGCAGTGCGGTTGGTGTCTGGGTGGATGGCAGTGGGTGTCTGGTGATGGCAGTGGGTTCTGGTGATGGCAGTGAGGGTGTCTGGTGATGGCAGTGCGGTGTCTGGGTGATGGCAGTGAGGTGTTGGGTGATGGCAGTGAGGTATTATCTGTGATGGCCGTGAGGTGTCTGGGTGATGGCAGTGAGGTATCTCGTGATGGCAGTGAGGTGTCTGGGTGATGGCAGTGCGGTGTGTGGTGATGGCAGTGCGGGTGTCGTGGGTGATGGCAGTGAGGTATCTCTGTGATGGCGTGAGGTGTTTTGGTAATGGCATGCGGGGTGTATGTTGATGGCAGTGCGGTGTTGGTTTGGCAGTGAGGGTCTCTGGGTGATGGCAGGCTGGGTCTGGGTGATGGCAGTGAGGTGTCTGGGTGATGGCAGTGAGGTATCTCTGTGATGGCAGTGCGGTGTCTGGGTGATGGCAGTGCGGTGTCTGGGTGATGGCAGTGAGGTATCTCTGTGATGGCAGTGCGGTGTCATGTTGATGGCAGTGCGGTGTCATGTTGCTGGCAGTGTGGTGTCTGTGATGGTAGTTTATATGTATATATATAAGAAAATACAGGGCAGGGGTGATTCCTATTGTGATTGGACACATATTATTATTACTATCATTATTGATTATTATTGGTATCATTATTATTGTTTTTATTACTATAATTATTATAAAATTATTATTAGATATTAATAACCCTGTGATTACCATGTTTACCTTGTTTTAATTAACTCTTTCTGGGTCGTGTTGGGAAATATATTAAATATTAATTTTCACTTGTAAACTCTTTGAGTGTAAACGATTGGCGTGTAATGTAGCAAAATGTAATGCAATATATAATGTATTGTTATAATATACAGATAATATATATATAATGTAATTATTATTGTGGATTTACATTATAATTTATGTAATATAACGTAATGTATATATAATGAGCAATGTAACGCAATATATAGTATTGTTATAATATCAGATAATATATAATAGTAATTATTTTGTGGATTTACATTATAATTTATGTAATATAACGTAATGTAATATATAATGTAGCGAAATGTAACGCAATATATAATGTATTGTTATAATATACAGATAATATATATATAATGTAATTATTATGTTGGATTTACATTATAATTTATGTAATATAACGTAATGTAATATATAATGTAGCGAAATGTAACGCAATATATAATGTATTGTTATAATATACATATAATATATATATGTATTATTATTATATTGTGGATTACATTAAATTATGTAATATAAACGTAATGTAATATATAATGTAGCGAAATGTAACGCAATATATAATGTATTGTTATATATAAATATAATATATATAATGTAATTATTATATTATTGTGGATTACATTATAATTATGTAATATAACGTAATTAATATATATGTTGCGAAATGTAACACAATATAATATGTTTTATAATATACATATATATATATATATAATGTAATTATTATTATTTGGATTTACATTATAATTTATGTATATAACGAATGTAATATATAATGTAGCGAAATGTAACGCCATATATATGATTGTATAATATACAGATAAATATATAAAGTAATTATTATTATTGTGGATTTACATTATAATTTATGTAATATAACGTAATGTTATTAATATCAATAATATATATAATGTAATTATTATATTATTATTGTGGATTTACATTAAATTTATGAATATAACGTAATGTAATATATATGTGGAAATGTAACGCAATATATAATGTATTGTTATATATACAATAATATATATATATAATGTAATTATATTATTATTGTGGATTTACATATAATTATGTAATATAACGTAATGTAATATATAATGTAGCGAAATGTATGCAATATATAATGTATTGTTATAATATCAATATAATATATATATATATATAATGTAATATTATTATTATGTGGATTACATTATAATTATGTAATATAACGTAATGTTAATATATAATGTAGAGAATGTAACGCAATATATATGTATTGTATAATACATATAATATATATAATGTATTATTATTATATTGTGGATTTACATTATAATTTATGTAAATAACGTAGTAATATATAATGTAGCGAAATGTAACGCAATATATAAGTATTGTTATAATATAAATATAACCTACCCCTGTAGTGGATTCTATGGGAGAGGAACTGTAAGATGTATAGCCTTATAATCTTACAGTTCCAGGGGGAGAAGGAAACCAGAAGCCACAAAGGGGAGGTTATAATATTAATGCACCCCGAACTGTAAATTATAAGGATATTAAAAGTCACCTTGGAGTTCCGTGCCCTGTATAAAAGGTACTCGGCCTGCGGCCTCGTACTTTGTATATGTCACGGAAACTCCTGTGATTCTAATAACCTTATAATTTACAGTTGGGGTGGCTTATCCACTATAAATAATATATATGTAATTATTATTTATATTGTGGTTTACATTATAATTTATGTAATATAACGTAATGTAAATATAATGTAGCGAAGTAATGTAACGAAATATATAATGTATTGTTATAATATACAGATAATATATATATGTAATTATAATTATATTGTGGATTTACATTATAATTTATGTAAATAACGTAAGTTAATGTTATAATAATGTAGTGAAATGCAACACATGTCATGTCATATAATATTGTTATGTTAATATATTATAGTTAATGTAATATAATATAACGATTGGACTGAAGTTTGGTTCCCAAAAATCGGAGCCTTAAACCTCATGGTCTATAAATTCAGCCATAGAAAGTGTCATTTAATCCTTGACTTCAAAAATTATTATTATTATATTGTTATTATTATATTAGTATGATTGTTATTATTATTATTATTATTATTATTATTATTGTTATTATATTTGGATTATATAGCGCAACATCTTCCGTGCGCTTACAATTACATGTATAATTCACATCGGCCCTGCCCTGAAGAGCTTACAATCTAATCACATTTATTTGACACATACAACCATCATTGTCTTTATATTATTGTGGGGGAAACGGAGTAGTAAAGTATTTTTTACATGTCTATTAACTAGCAATTGATAGACCAGCTCTTAGTTTGACACGTTTAATATTGAAATTATTACATGTTATTATTCCATCCCCCAGGGTGCAGCAGATTGGGATATATGCCACCAAAACGACCTTCCTTAGACCATGGTACGTAAACTGGTTATAGTCGGATTGAAAGGCTTTTGGAGATTTAAACCTAACGAATATTATACTAGGTTGGCGTACAGTACTATGCCGATACTCTACTATGCTGATACTCTACTATGCCGATACTTTACTACGCCGACACTCTACTAGGCTGATACTCTACTATGCCAACACTCTACTATGCTGATACTATACTATGCCAACACTCTACTAGGCTGATACTCTACTAGGCTGATACTCTACTATGCCAACACTCTACTAGGCTGATACTCTACTAGGCTGATACTCTACTATGCCAACACTCTACTAGGCTGATACTCTACTATGCCAACACTCTACTAGGCTGATACTCTACTATGCCAACACTCTACTAGGCTGATACTCTACTATGCCGACACTCTACTAGGCTGATACTCTACTATGCCAACACTCTACTAGGCTGATACTCTACTATGCCAACACTCTACTAGGCTGATACTCTACTATGCCAACACTCTACTAGGCTGATACTCTACTATGCAACACTCTACTGTGATACTCTCTACTATGCACCTCTATAGGCTGATACTCTATATGCAACACTCTACTAGGTGATACTCTACTATGCCGACAATCTATAGGCTGATACTCTACTAGGCTGATACTTACTATGCCAACACTCTACTGGCGATGTACTCTTACTATGCCGACACTCTACTAGGCTGATACTCTACTACGCCGACACTCTACTAGGCTGATACTCTACTAGGCTGACACTCTACTAGGCTGATACTCTACTACCCCGACAATCTACTAGGCTGACACTCTACTACGCTGATACTCTACTACGCTGACATTACTAGGCTGACACTCTACTAGGGGTGGACACTCTACTAGGTGATACTCTACTACCCCGACAATCTACTGGCTGACACTCTACTCCGCTAACTCTACTACGCTGACACTCTATAGGCTGACACTCTACTAGGCTGACACTCTACTAGGCTGATACTCTACTAGGCTGACAATCTACTAGGCTGATACACTACTACGCCGACAATCTACTAGGCTGACACTCTACTACGCTGACACTCTACTAGGCTGACACTCTACTAGGCTGACACTCTACTAGGCTGACACTCTACTAGGCTGATACTCTACTAGGCTGACACTCTACTAGGCTGATTAATCACTATGCACAACACTCTACTAGGCTGAACTCTACTATGCGCTGACACTCTACTAGGCTGATACTCTACTAGGCTGTACACTCTACTAGGCTGATAATCTACTAGGCTGACCCTCTACTAGGCTTGTGATACTCTTACTAGGCTGATACTATAGGCTGATACTCACTATGCCAAAATACTCTATACTAGGCTCTACTTACTATGCCGGACACTCTACTAGGCGATACGTCTACTAGGCTGACACTCTACATAGGATGATACTCTACTATGCCAACACTCTACTAGGTGGATACTCTACTGTGCCGACACTCTCTAGGCTGATACTCTACTACGCTGACAATATACTAGGTGATACATCTACTAGGCTGACACTCTACTAGGCTGATACTCTACTATGCCAACACTCTACTAGGCTGATACTCTACTATGCCAACACTCTACTAGGCTGACACTCTACTAGGCGTGATACTCTACTAGGCTGACACTCTACTAGGCTGATACTCTACTATGCCAACACTCTACTAGGCTGATACTCTACTATGCCGACACTCTACTAGGCTGATACTCTACTAGGCTGATACTCTACTATGCTGACACTCTACTAGGCTGATACTCTACTAGGCTGAAACTCTACTAGGCTGAAGACTCTACTTGCCACACTCTACTAGGCTGACACTCTACTAGGCTGATACTCTACTACGCTGACACTCTACTAGGCTGATACTCTACTAGGCTGACACTCTACTAGGCTGATACTCTACTATGCCAACACTCTACTAGGCTGACACTCTACTAGGCTGACACTCTACTAGGCTGATACTCTACTATGACAACACTCTACTAGGCTGACACTCTACTAGGCTGATACTCTACTAGGCTGACACTCTACTAGGCTGATACTCTACTAGCCACACTCTACTAGGCTGATACTCTACTACGCTGACACTCTACTAGGCTGATACTCTACTAGGCTGATACTCTACTATGCCAACACTCTACTAGGCTGATACTCTACTAGGCTGACACTCTACTAGGCTGATACTCTACTATGCCAACACTCTACTAGGCTGACACTCTACTAGGCTGACACTCTACTAGGCTGATACTCTACTATGCCAACCCTCCCACATCTACTAGGCTGATACTCTTAATGCGAACCACTCTCACTAGGAGTACTATACTACGCTGACACTCTACTAGGCTGACACTCTACTAGGCTGACACTCTACTAGGCTGATACTCTACTACCCCGACAATCTACTAGGCTGACACTCTACTACGCTGATACTCTACTACGCTGACACTACTCTGGTGACACTACTGCACTACTAGGCTGACACTCTACTAGGCTGATACTCTACTAGGCTGACAATCTACTAGGCTGATACTCTACTACGCTGACCACTCTACTAGGCTGACACTCTACTACGCCGACACTCTACTAGGCTGATACTCTACTAGGCTGACAATCTACTAGGCTGGTACTATACTACCCCGACAATCTACTAGGCTGACACTCTACTACGCTGATACTCTACTACGCTGTAACTCTACAGGCGACACTCTACTAGGCTGACACTACTATAGGCGACACTCTACTAGGCTGATACTCTACTACGCTGATACTCTTTACGGCTTGGACACTCTACTACGCTCACCTCTACTAGGCTGACATCTATACGCTGATACTCTACTACGCTGGAACTCTACTACGCTGACACTCTACTAGGCTGACACTCTACTAGGCTGATCTCTACTAGGCTGACATATCTCAATAGGGCTGATACTTACTATGCCGACACTCTACTAGGTTGACACTATACTACGGCGATACTCACTAGGCTGACAATTATAGGCTGATAGTCTAATACGCTGACACCTACTTACGCTGATACTTACTAGGCTGACACTCTACTTACGCTGACACCTCTACTACGCTGATACTCTACTAGTGATACTCTATACGCCGACACTCTACTAGGCTGGCACTATACTAGGCTGACACTCTACTAGGCTGACATATCACTACGCTGACTCTACTACGCTTACTACTATACTGGCTGACAATCTACTAGCTATTCTCTACTAGGCTGACACTCTACTAGGCTGACACTACTACGCTGACACTCTACTAC
The DNA here is from genome assembly GCA_019447015.1 of Hymenochirus boettgeri. Lineage (NCBI taxonomy): Eukaryota > Metazoa > Chordata > Amphibia > Anura > Pipidae > Hymenochirus > Hymenochirus boettgeri. Next base: position 235,939 of record JAACNH010000059.1, read on the forward strand.
GCTGATACTCTACTAGGCTGACACTCTACTAGGCTGACACTCTACTACGCTGATACTCTACTAGGCTGATACTCTACTACGCTGACACTCTACTACGCTGACACTCTACTAGGCTGACACTCTACTAGGCTGACACTCTAGGCTGACACTCTACTACGCTGACACTCTACTACGCTGATACTCTACTAGGCTGATACTCTACTACGCGAACTCTAAGGCTGACACTCTACTAGGCTGACACTCTACTACGCTGACACTCTACTACGCTGATACTCTACTAGGCTGCATCTACTGATACTCTACACGCTGACACTTACTAGGCTGAACTCTACAGGCTGACACTCTACTACGCTGATACTCTATTAGGCTGACAATACTACGCCGACCACTTACTAGCTGATACTCTACTAGGCTGACAACTCTACTACGTGATACTCTACTAGGCTGACAATCTACTAGGTGATACCTCTACTACGCGACACTCTACTAGGCTGATACTCTACTAGGCTGACACTCTACTACGATATTACTCTATTAGGCTGACAATCTACTAGGGCGACACTCTACTACGCTGACACTCTATAGGCTGATTACTCTACTAGGCTGACACTAACTACGTAACTTACAGCTGGCAACTCTACTAGGCTGAACTCTACTACGCTGACACTCTACAGCTGGATACTCTACTAGGCTGACACTCTACTACGGCTGCACTCTACTACGCTGAATACTCTACTAGGCTGATACTCTATACGCTGACACTCTATAGGCTGACAATCTACTAGGCTGACACTCTACTACGCTGACCACTCTACTACGCTGATACTCTACTAGGTGATTCTCTACTACGCCGACACTCTACTAGGCTGACACTCTACTACGCTGACACTCTACTACGCTGATACTCTACTAGGCTGACAATCTACTAGGCTGATACTCTACTACGCTGACACTCTACTAGGCTGACACTCTACTACGCTGATACTCTATTAGGCTGACACTCTACTACGCCGACACTCTACTAGGCTGATACTCTACTAGGCTGACACTCTACTACGCTGATACTCTACTAGGCTGACAATCTACTAGGCTGACACTTATCGCGACCACTCTACTAGGCTGATACTCTACTAGGCTGAACTTTACTACGCTGATACTCTATTAGGTGACAATCTACTACGCCGACACTCTACTAGGCTGATACTCCTACTAGGCGGAAACTCTACTACGCTGATACTCTACTAGGACTGACAATCTTGACTAGCCTGATACTTACTACGCTGACACTTTACTAGGCTGATACTATACTAGGCTGGACACTCTACTAGGCTGATACTCTACTAGGCTGACAATTTACTAGGCTGATACTCTACTAGTCGACACTCTACTAGGCTGATACCTTACTAGGCTGAACTATCTAGTGACAATCTACTAGGCTGATACTTCTAGCGACACTCTACTACTGTACTTCTAGGCTGACATCTACTAGCGACAATCTACTAGGCTGACACTCTGACTAGGCTGGACATCTATAGGCTGACAATCTACTAGGCTGATTACTGCTGATACCTACGCCGACAACTCTACTAGGCATACTCTAACTAGGCTGACACTCTACTAGGCTGACATCTAATAGGCTGATACTCTACTACAGCACGGACAATTACTACGTGCTGATACTCTACTAGGCTGACAATCTACTAGGCTGATACTTTACTAGACTGATACTCTACTAGGTGATACTCTACTAGGCTGGATACTATATACGCTGACACTTACTAGGCTGGACACTCTATAGGCGAATACTTTACTAGACTGATACTCTACTAGGCTGATACTCTACTACGCTGACCACTCTACTAGGCTGAGGATGACACTCTAATAGGCTGACACTTACTAGGCTGACACATCTACTAGGCTGACACTCTACTAGGCGATACTTACTAGACTGATACTTACTAGACTGTACTCTACTAGGCGATACTCTACGCGAACTCTACTAGGCTGATACTCTCTACGCTGACCACTTCTACTACGCTGACCACTCGACTAGGATGGATAATCTACTAAGGCTGACAATATATCTAGGCTGCGATACTCTACTAGGCTGACACTCTACTTAGCTGATACTCTACTAGGCTGACACTCTACTAGGCTGATACTTTACTAGACTGATACTCTACTAGGCTGATACTCTACTAGGCTGACACTCTACTACGCTGAACACTCTACTAGGCTGATACTCTTACTAGGCTGACACTCTACTTAGCTGATACTCTACTAGGCTGACACTCTACTAGGCTGATACTTTACTAGACTGATACTTTAGTAGACTGATACTCTACTAGGCTGATACTCTACTACGCTGACACTCTACAGGCTGACACTCTACTACGCTGACACTCACTAGGTGATACTCTACTAGGTGACTACTATATACGCTGACACTCTACTAGGCTGACACTCTACTACGCTGACAACTACTAGAGCTGACCACTCTACTAGGGCTGAATACTTACTAGACTTGATACTTACTAGACTGATACTCTACTACGCTGACATCTACAGGCTGACACTCTACTACGTGACACTCATAGGCTGGACTCTACGAGGCTGACAATCTTATTAGGCTGACACTCTACTAGGTGACTACTCTTAGGCTGATACTCTCAGCTATACGTCTCTAACTAGGCTGGCCTCTACTAGGCTGACAATCTACTAGACTGATACTCTACTAGGTGACTACTCTACTAGGCTTGACTCTACTAGACGACCACTTCTAGCTGACACTCGAAGGTGCACAAACTACACTCATAGGCATGACAATCTACTAGACTGACACATCGTACTAGGTGACAAATAGATAACTCTACTAGGCTGATACTTATAGCTGTCTATAGCTGACACTCTACTAGGCTGTACAATCTACTAGGGCTGACAACTCTAATAGGCTGACACTCTACTAGGCTGATACTTCGTACTAGGCTGATACCTACTAGCTGGACACCTCTATAGGCTGACAATCACATAGGCGGACACTCACTAGGTTGACACTTACTAGGCTGCCACTCTACTAGTGACTGATACTTACTAGGATGACACTCTACTAGGCATGACAATCTTATACTAGACTGACACTCTACTAGGACTGACAATCTACTAGACGACACTTTCTATGCTGATACTCGATAGGCTGATACTCTACTAGGCTGAACTCATTACTAGGCTGACAATCTACTGGCTGACAATTCTATAGATGACACTCTAATCAGGCTATACTATACTAGGTGACCAACTCTACTAGGCTGACAATCTATGGTGACACTTACTAGACTGACACTCTACTAGCTGATGACTCTTACTAGGCTGATACTTACTAGGCTGACACTACTCCTAAGCTGACACTCTACTAGCTGGACCTATCACTAGGCTGGCGACATCTTACTAGGCTGGAACTCTACTAGGCTGACACTTACTAGGCGACAATTCTACTCGACTGACACCTTCATAGGCTATATTATAACTATGATACTCTACTAGGGACACTCTTACTGGCGACAATCTACTAGGTGACAATCTACTAGACTGACACTCTACTTAGGATTGATACTTCTAGGGGATACTCTACTAGGCTGACACGCTACTAGGCTGGACAATTCTAATCAGACTGTACTCTACTAGGCTGATACTCTCTACTAGGCTGTACTTACTAGGCTGAATACTCTACTAGGTGAATTCTACTTGGGCTGTACTTTAACTACAGTCCATGCAAAGGCCAGGTGGAAAGACCCCTAGACTTATGGACGAAGTTGTCCAAGTATGGTGTGGAAGTGTAACAGGGAGATCACCGGATAGCATAGCGTGTATGTAGTGTCAGTGAGCAGGATTGGTATTGTACACTAAAACCTAATGCGACAGACTAAACGTGCTTCTACTTTTCAATGCAGCAACGGCTTACTTCGCCAGTCTAACGTGCTACTTTAAATGCGAGTCTCAAATGCGTTTAAGACGTTTTAAAATGCACGTTAACTGGGACGTCTAAATGCGTAGTTAACTGTTGAAATGCGGACAGTCTAAACAGTGCTATATGAACTAAAGGGCTAGTAAATCGACAGTTCTAAACCTGTACTTTAAATGCAAGACCTAAAATCTATTTAACGGTCTGAATTGACTGTTTATTTTACGGTATTTTCAGAGGTGATGAAATTGTTAACCAGGGAATTCGTTATCAAAATCTCGCACGACTTCCTACCTCAACCAAACGGGTAGTTGGAACAGTACTCAACACAGCGTCTCTTGTACATTATTACCCGTATAAATTGGCCATGGTAAACCGAGTAACGTGTGGCCATCTGGTACCCGTATTAACTGTTGGCCCTGGTGCCATAAACGTCGGAAATCCAACGCCTTCTAACACTAGAAGATGTTCCAAACAGTTGAGTTTAGTTTCAGTTTTTCGAATTTTTATAATTTTGAAATTTGAAAATCGAAAAATTCGAAAATATCCGGGTTCTGAAAGTTGGTGAGTTGCGTTCCGAAACTTACGTTGGGACTTCGAAAACCCTCAGATTCGATTCTAAAACCGGCGTTCTTAGAGAACACATTTACATCTCACTACACACAGGGTTGTAAAACACCATCAGCTACAGTCTAGTGAATGGAAACACAAACAACATCCAGTCCCCGACCATACTAAACGCAGACAAGAATGTTTTCCTGGCGCTGGGGGGACTGGGCAGAGTTTTTCGGGAAGATTAGGTTAGTTTTCTTTGTGGTTTGATCATTAAATTATGTGGATGGTGTGAGGGGCGTGGATATGAGCACACTGGACCGACCAAGTAATTAGGGGGATCCCACCCTTTACCCATTCTGTGGGATTCCACATAGAACCACCAGAGCAAAAGGTTGAGTCACTAAATATTGGTGGAGTTTGATCCCTGGTATTAGGGCCGAAGCCAGCGCTTCATTTATAGGACAGAATGACCCTAATCCTCACTAGTGCATCGCTATTAAACCTTTGTGGAGGGAGACCAATGTACATACAATGTGTAGAAATTTTAATGGTTCTAGGAAGAAACGACTCCCTCCTTTCTTGTCACTAAGAAAATGTCCGGCGAAGCTTATACCTGATAATTACACACCACCCCATGGATTGACGCGGCACACGAGGAGAGACAGGGCCTGCAGTAACCCCTCCGTAACGCGACGTGGAGTAAAGACAATCAAAAGGTAAAGATCTTCTCCAATATAAATAACGTAAGGACAATGAGCTCGTTCAGGTCACACAATACGAAAAGAAAACCTCCGGTCCTTCTCGGTAGGTTTGGATATTAACAGGACTTTCCGGACTTCAGTGGCCAGGAATTAGTTTGTTTCCTAGCAAGCCTTACCGCTCGTTGGTGGGAAATAGACTTCTGACCATTCGTTTCCTGCGATCAAAGGATTGAAAAGGCGATTTACGGAGTCCTTCTAGCCTCCCCTTTTCCCTCCCAGTTCTGCCTCACTACCCAAAGAGGACTGACGACCACGCTCAGGGTCTGCCCACAGCTGCCCTTCCGGAGAACGGTTGCTGGTGATTCGACCGAGAAGAGCAAACCGCATATTTCTTCCGGCCGGTTCAACGATGATTTGGATGTCAGTAAGTCCGGAGCCCTCGCACGTTTTATGAAAATTACAACTTGGGACCCCCACCGCGTTGTTGTTTTGTTAAATTGCACGTTCATATGTCACTGCCCCTTTTAAACGAGCGTACGTTGGGCCCAATTACGGCCCCCCTTCCCCTTTTTTCGTGTCATATGTTTCAGTGTTTAACACCCCTGGTCCAGGGAAACACGAGATAACTTCTTTAACAGTAAGTAAGGCATAGCCGACAAACACCATGACAGTGTTATCTGTACCTGCGCTGATTTACACCCCACACCTGTAACATATTACTTACGCGAGACAAGCCCTGGGAATGTCTTGATGGCGACACACCAAATGCGTCCGTCTCCACACTTCTTTCCCCCTCGACACAATGGCTTCCCTAGCGGTCAACCCAACAGCATGTGTTATTGATAACTGGTGATACACAACACGCTGAAACAGAAGGAGACACAAGCCCGGCGGGAATGTGACTGACACCACAGGCCAAGTCTCACCCACCACCATCTTTCCTTTCTAACCGGCTGATACTCTACTATGCCAACACTCTACTAGGCTGATACTCTACTAGGCCGACACTCTACTACGCTGATACTCTACTAGGCTGACACTCTACTACGCCGACACTCTACTAGGCTGACACTCTACTAGGCTGATACTCTACTAGGCTGACACTCTACTACGCTGATACTCTACTAGGCTGACAATCTACTAGGCTGATACTCTACTAGCGCCTGTACTCTACTGAGGGCTGACAATCTAATAGCTGATACTCTACTATACTCGACGCTACCTTTACTAAACTAGGCTATACTCTACTAGGCTGACCTCTACTATGCGGATCTCTACTAGGCTTGACAATCTACTATGCTGATACTCTACTCTACTACTATATAACATACGTCCTGACACTCTACTAGCTGATACTCTAAACTAGGCCTGACACTCTACTAGGCTGACAATCTACTAGGCGTACCCCCTGATCTACCTACTTACGCCGACACTCTACTACGCTGATACTCTACTGCTGACCACCTTTCATTACTCTTAGCTAACAATCTACTAGGCTGATACTCTACTACGACTTCGTACTAACTGACGCGACACTCTACTGGCTGATCTCTACTAGGCTGACAGCTCTACTTAGCTACAATCTACTAGCTGATACTCACTCCCCTTACTCTACGGCCTACACTCTAGCTACGCTGATACTCTACTATGTCAGGCTGCAATCCTACTGGCTGATACTTTAACTAGACTGCTCTCTACTAGGGCTGATCTCTAACTAGGCTATCTCTACGAGCTGGACACTCTAACAGGCTGACACTTCTACTAGGGGCTGATACTTTACTAACTGATTCTACTACTAGGCTGATACTCCCTTACGCTGACATCTCCTATGCTGATCACCTAACTAGGCTGACCGTCACTCACGGCCCTGCACTCTACTAGGCTTACGACTCTACTAGGCCTGATACTTTACTAGACTGATCTTTACATACTGATACTCTAACTAGGTTCTGATACTACTCTACTGACGCTGACAACTCTCTCGGCGCTATACTCTACTACCTGACACTCTACTAAACTCATAACTACGCTGACACTCTACTAGGCTGGATACTCTCGTAAGGCTGAACAATCCATCTAGGCTGATACTCTCCTACTGGCTGACACTCTTACTTAGCTGATACTCACTCTGCTGACACCTACTCAGGCTGATACTTTACTAGACTGATCCTCTACTAGGCGATACTCTACTAGGCTGACCTCTACCTGTACGCTGACCTCTACCTTAGGCTGATACTCTACTAGGCGGACAACTCTACTTAGCTTATCTCTACTATGGGGCTGACACTCTAAGACTAAGGCTGATACTATTACAAGACTGATAACTGATTAGTAACTGATACTCTACTAGCGGCTGATACTTCTACTATACGGCTGACAACTGACTAACTACAGGCGACACCTCTACAATAACGCTGCACTCGTACTTAGGCTGATATCTACTAGCTGATCACTTTAATGACTAAAACTACTCCGACTTATACGCTGACACTCTCTATGCTTTGACACTCTACTTCGCTGACACTCTACTATGATCTGACACCTCTTTAGGGCTGATACTTTACTAGACTGATACTTTACTAGACTGATACTCCTACTATACTCTGACACTCTACTAGGCTGGACACTCTCCTACGCTGACACTCTACTAGCTGATACTCTACTAGCTGAACCATCTACTCTAGTCTGACACTCTACTAGGCTTGACACTGCTACTAGGCTGAATACTCTACTATGACTTGATACCTACTAGGCTGCACACTCTATCTAGGAAGGCTGACAATCTACTATCTGAATACTCTCTCAGGAGGTCGGAATACTCTCCTGGCTTACAACTCTATAACTGCCCCTGCTACTAGGAGGCTGACACTCTACTATGAGGCTGACAATCCTAGCTAATCTAACTAGCTGGCACTCTACTAAGGCTACAATCTACTATAACTGACACTCTACGTAGGCTATACTCTACTAGGCTGATACTCTCTAGGACTGACCTCCTACCTAGGCTGATCACATCTACTAGGCTGACACTCTACTAGGCTGACAACCACTAGAGCTTATACTCTACTAGGCTGATACTCTACTCGGCTGACACTCTACTAGGTGACAATCTACTAGGCTGACAACTCTACTAGCTGAACACTCTACTAGCTTTACCACTCTACTAGGTATGCTGAGATACTCGCAGGCTGACACTCGACTAGGCTGACAATTCGAACTAGACTGACAGCTACTCTACTAGGCTGACAATCTGCTAACTGACACTCTACTAGGCTGAACTCTTACTAGGCTGATACTCCCTACTAGCTGCACTCTACAAGGCTGACAATTCTACTACTGACAATCTACTAGAGACTGACACTCTACTAGGCTTATCTCTACTATGCTTAACACTCTACTAGGCTGACAATCTACTAGGCTGACAATCTACTAGACGACAGCTTACTAGGCCTGATACTCTACTAGGCTGATACTCTACTAGTCTGACAATCTACTAGGCTGACACTCTACTAGGCTGACACTCTCTCCGGCAATATACACACTCTCCTAGAGTCTGCATCTCTAACTAGGCTGACACTCCTAACTCTACTAGGCTGACATCTACTAGACTGACCTCTACTAGGCTGATACTCTAAACTCTACTAGGCTGAGACTCTACGTAGGCTGACATCCTACTAGGGCTGACAATCTACTTAGGCTACATCCTTTTTTTTTTTTTTTTTTTTACCTATCACACTCTACTATATGAACTCTACTAGGCTGAACTCTCAGTGACCTCTACTAAGGCGACATCTACTAGACTAGATCTCTCGAGGCTGATACTCACTAGGCCTGATACTATCTCTAGGCTACTAGGCTGATACTCTACTAGGCTGATAGCTCTACGGAGGCTGAATAATTTAACTACAGGGCCATGGCAAATGGCCAGGTGGAAAGACCCCCTAGCACTTAATGACGAAGTTTCCAAAGTGTTGTGTGGAAGTGTAAACAGGGAATCCTGATAGCAGTAGTGTCAGTAAGCAGGATTTGTTATTTTACACTAAACCTAATGCGACAGTCTAAACCTGCTACTTTCATGCGAAACCGCTCAACGTTGCTACGTTTAATGCGACGTTAACGTGCTCTTTAAATGCCATGTCAAACTGCTACTTTAAAA
>JAACNH010000059.1:245400-268959 GCA_019447015.1 Hymenochirus boettgeri
TAAATGCGACAGTCTAAACGTGCTACTTTAAATGCGACAGTCTAAACCTGCTACTTTAAATGCAAAGACCTAAATCTATTTAACGGTCTGAATTGACCTGTTTTATTTTACTTGTATTTTCAGATGGTGAAATTGTTAAACAGGGAATTCTTATTAAATCTCCGCCACCTTCCTACCTCACCAAACGGGTACGTTGGAACCAGTTCATCACACAGCGTCTCTTGGTACATTATTACCCTGTATAACTGTGGCCCTGGTACCCTGTATAACTGTGGCCCTGGTACCCTGTATAACTGTGGCCCTGGTGCCATAAACAGTTAGAAATCCAAAGCCTCTCTACACACTAGAGATGTTCCAAACTGTTGAGTTTCGTTCAGTTTTTCGAATTTTTTAAATTTTTCGAAATTTCTAAAAATCGAAAATTCGAAAAATCCGGGTTCCGTGAAATTTGGGAGTTCCGAAACTTTCGTTGGGACTTCGAAACCCTCAGATTCGATTCTAAACCGGGTTCTATTAGAACCCACATTACATCTCTACTACACACAGGGTGTAAACACATCAGATACAGATAGTGAATGGAAACAAACACACATCCAGTCACACCGCTAATAAAAGCAGAAAGACCAGATGTTCCTGGGATGGGCCGAGTTTCGGGAATATTAGGACAGTTTCTTTGGGTTTTGATCATTAAATTAATGTGGATTGGATGGATGTGGGTGGATCTGAGAAACTGACCGACCAAGTAATTAGGGATCCCCACCCTTTACCACTGGGATTTACATAAAGAAACAAAGAGCAAAGGTTGAGTCACTAATAGGTGGAGTTGTGATTGTTATTAGGGAAGGCTATTTATAGGACAGAATGATCCCTAATCCACCTGTGCATCGTATTCACCTTGGAGGGAGACCAATGTATTCAATGTAGCACTTTTCATGTTTCAGTGGAAGAAACGACTCTTTGTACTAAGAAAATGTCTCGGCGAAGCTTATACCCTGAATTACTACACCATGGAGAGCGGCACAGAGGAGAAGAAGGGCTGCATTAACGTCAGCGAGTGAGTAACAGCCAATCAAAATAAAGATTTATTCCCATATAAATAATAAGACAAGAGGTCACAATAGAAAAGAAACCTGGTCCTTATCGGAAGGGGAATCACCGGACCGGTCTTTAGTTGGCCAGGAATTAGTCTTGTTTCTAGAAGCTCCAGCTCGTTGGTGGGAAATAGATTCCTCATTTCTTTCCTAGGATCCAAAGGATTGAAAGGGGATCGGAGTGTCCCAAAGAGGATCTGACGACCACGCTCAGGGTCTGCAAGTGCCCCCCGGAGAAGGTGCTGGTGATTAGGACCGAGAAACGCAATTTCTTCCTGGTCACCGATGAGGAGAAGTACGTGGAGCTTCGTACGTTTTATCGACAAATTACAAACTTTGGACCCTCCGGTTGTTTTGTTAAATTGCCGTTTATGTCACTGCCCTTTAACCTGTGGGAGTTGGGCCAATTAGGAGATGTCAATGCAGGTTTAAAGGTCCAGGAAAACGAGAACTTTAACAGTAGTTAAGGCAGAGACCCAACACCCAGCATTGTTATTGTAACCTGGTGATACACACACCTGTAAATAAGGAGACAAGCGTGGGAATATGATGCACCCCAGGTCAGTCTCACACACTCTCTTTCCCTTACCAATGGCTCCCCCTAGTGGTCAACCCACAGCATTGTTATTATAACGTTATTTGTAACACCTGGTGATAACACAAACCTGTAATAAGGAGACAAGCGGTGGGAATTTGTGCACGCCCAGGCCAGTCTCACACACTCTCTTTCCCTAACCAATGGCTCCCCCCTATGGGGTCAAACCCACAAGCATTGTTTATTGTAACCTGGTGATACACAACACCTTAATAAGGCGACAAAAGCGTGGGAATGTGATGCAAACCCCAGGGCCAGTCTCACACACTCTCGTTTCCCTAACACTGGCTCCCCCATAGTGGTCACCACAGCATTGTTATTGTAACCTGGTGATACACAACCTGTAAATAAGAGAGACCCAGCGTGGAATGTGATGCACCCCAGGCCAGTCTCACACACTCTCTTTCCCTAACCAATGGCTCCCCCTAGTGGTCAACCGGCCCCGATAGCATTGTTATTGTAACCTGTGATACACAACACCTGTAAAAAGGAGACCAGCGTGTTAATATGATGCACCCCAGGTCAGTCTCACCACTCTCTTTCCTAACCATTGCTCCCCCTAGTGGTCACCCACAGCATTGTTTCTTGTAACCTGGTGATACACACACCTGTAATAAGAGCCAAGCGTGGGCATATGATCACCCCAGGGTCTTCTCACACCTCTCTTTCTCCTAACCAATGGCTCCCCCTAGCGGTCAACCCACAGCATTGTTATTGTTAACCTGGTGATAAACACACCTTAAAATAAGGGACAAGCGTGGATTGCATGCACCCGGTCAGTCCCTCACACACTCTCTTTCCCTAACCATAGCTCCCCCTAGTGGTCAACCCCAGCATTGTTATTTAACTCTGGTGATAACACACCTGTAAATAAGGAACAAGCGTGGGAATTGTATCAACCCCATGTCAGTCTCACACCTCTCTTTTCGCCTTACAATGGCTCCCCCTAGTGGCAACCACAGCCTGTTTATTGTAACCTGGTGACAAACCCTGTAAATAAGGAGACAGCCGGGGAATGTGATGCAACCCCAGGCCAGTCCACCAACCCCTCTTTCCTACCAATGGCTCTCCCCCTAGCGGGCAACCCATCCACAGCACTGTTATTGTAACCTGATGACACACACCTGTAATCATGAGACAAGCGTGGAATTTGATGCAACACCTGCAGTCTCACACACTCTCTTCCCTTACCAATGGCTCCTCCCCCTAGCGGTCACCCACAGCATTGTTATTGTAAACCTGGTGATACACACACCTGTAAATAAGGAGACAAGCGTGGGAATATGATGCACCCCAGGCAGTCTCACACACTCCTTTATTTTTTTTTCTTGTTATTGTTTCCTTTTTTTTTTTTTTGGCGCTTTTTTTTTTTTGTTTTTTTTTTTTTTTTTTCGTTTTTTTTTTTTTTTTTTTTTTTTTTTTTCTTTTTTTCTTTCTTTGCTCTTGTTTTTTTTTTTTTTCTCTTTGTTGTATTTTTTTTTTTTCTTTTTTTTATTTTTTTTCCCTATTACCGCTGCTCCCCTAGTGGTCCCCACGCATTGTTATTGTAACCATACCTGGTGATACACCCACCTGTAAATAAGGAGACAAGCGTGTAATTGATGCCAGCCCGCATGGTTCAGTCTCACACACTCTCTTTTTTCCTAACCATGGCTCCCCCTAGTGGTCAACCACAGCATTGTTTATTATAACCGGTGATACACACACCTTTAAATAAGGAGACAGCGTGGGAATTTATGCACCCCAGTTCAGTCGCACACACGCTCGTTCCCTAACAATGGCTCCCCTAGCGGTCAACCCACGCATTGTTCTTGTAAACCTGGTGATACCCACCGGTAAAATATTAGAACAAGCGTGTGAATATGATGCACCCCAGGTCAGTCTCACCCACGCTCTTCCCTAACCAATGGCTCCAAACCTAGTGGTCCAACCCCACATTGTTATTGTCAACCTTGTATAAACACACCTGTAAATAAGGCACAGCCGTGGAATGGTAGCACCCCGGTCAGTCTCACCCACTCTCTTTTTTTCCCTTACCAATGGCTCCCCCTAGTGGTCAACCCACACATTGTATTATACACCCTGATGACACACCCCTGTAAATAAGGAGACAATCGTGGAATGTGATGCAAAACCCCAGGGCCAGTCTCACACACTCTCTTTTCCCTTACCCAATGGCTTTTCCCCCTAGTGGTCAACCCACACATTGTTCTTGTACCTGATACACACACCTGAAATAAGTAACAAGCGTGAATTTATGCAACCCCAGGTCAGTCTCACACCTCTCTTGTCCCTTACGCAATGGCCCCCCCTACGGTCAACCCACAGCATTGTTATGTAACCCTGGTGATGACACACAACTTAAAGAATGAGACAAGCTGTGGGAATTGATTCCCACAGGAAAGTAGACCACCATCTCTTTTAACACGTACCAATGGCTACCACCCCCCGTCCCCCAGTGTCAACCACAGTATTGTTTTATTATACCTGGTGATACACACACCTGTAAATAAAGGAGACAAGCGTTGGGAAATATGCACCCCAGGTCCAGTTCACACACGTCTCTTTCCCTAACCACTGGCCCCCCTAGTGGTCAACCCACAGCATGTTATTAGAACCTGGATGGATACACTCAACCGTAACATAATGAGACAAGCGGGGAATATGATGCACCCCAGGCGAGTCCTCACACACTCTCTTTCCCCTAACCAATGCGCCCCCAGCGGTCAACCCACAGCATTTTTATTGTCCCGGTTATCACATACACCTGTAATACTGGAGACAAGCGTGGGAATATGCTGCCCCCCAGGTCATTCTCACAACCCTCTCTTTTCCTTTCGCCTCAACCAATGGCTCCCCCTAGTGGTCAACCCACAGCAAATTTTTTTATTGTAACCTGGTGATACACACACCTGAAATAAGGAGACAAGCGTGGAATATGATGCACCACCACAGGCCATTCTCCCACACTCTCTTTCCCTAACCAATGGCCTCCCCCTAGTGGGGCAACCAACAGCATGTTATGTAACTGGTGATACACCCAACCTGGAAACAGGAGACAAGCGTGGGAATATGCTGCACCCATGTATCTCACACACTCTCTTTTCCCTAACCAATGCTCCCCCGAGTGGTCAACCACAGCATGTTATTATAACCTGGGTGTACACACACCTGTAAATAAGAGACAACTGTAATTGATGACCCCCAGGTCAGTCTCACACCTCTCTTTCCCTAAACCAATGGCTCCCCCTATCGGTAACCCACAGCATTGTTTTATTGTACCCTGTGTGATACACACACCTGTAAAATAAGGAGACAGCGTGGAATATGGATGCACCCCAGTCCGTTCTGACACACTCTCTTTCCCTAACCAATGGCTCCCCCTCCGGTCACCCCACAGCATTGGTTTATTTGTAACCTGGTTGATACACACACCTGTAAATAATAGAGCACGCTTGGGAAATAGTGATGCACCCCAGGTCAGCTCTCACACACTCTCTTTCCCTAACATGGCTCCCCTAGGTGGTCACCCCCATCATTGTTTTGTAACCGGGTGATACAACCACCTGTACATACGGATACAATCGTGTGAATGTGATGCAACCCCAGGTCATTCTCCACCTCCTTTCCCTTACCACTGGCTCCCCCTAGGTCAACCCCAGCATTGTTATTGTCACCTGGTGACACCCACCTGTAATTAAGGATACAGCGTGGGCATGTGGAGCAACCACCCCCAGGCCAGTCTCACACACATCTTTCTTTCCCTTACCAATGGTTTCCTTCTCCCCTAGCGGTCACCCCCAGCATTGTTTATTTCGGTAACCTGGTGATACCACACCTGTAAAGAAGGAGACAAGCGTGGGATATGATGCACCCCAGCAGTCTCTCCCACACTCTCTTTCCCTTACTTCAATGGCTCCCCCTAGTGGTCAACCAATACTCCAAATAAACTTGCCCGCAACCAACAAGCGAGAGCTACACGACCAACCGGTCACATAGAAGAGAAAATACAGTAATTGTTATTATAACCTGTGATAACACACAACCACTTTAAATAATGTAGACAATCTGGAAATATGAGCCCCCCATGTCCGTCGCACACACTCTCTTTCCACTAACCAATGGCTCCCCCTAGTGGTCAACCCACCGCATTGTTATTAATAACCTTGTGATACACGTCACCTGTCAAATAAAGGAGCCAAAGCGTGGGAATATGATGGCACCCCAGTCAGTCTCACACACGCTCTCCTTTCTTTCCCTAACCATGGCTCTTACCCCCGAGGCGGTCAACCCACAGCATGTATTGTAACCTGGTGATATACACACACTACTGTAATAAGGAGACAAGCCGTGGGAATATGAGCAAACCCCCCAGGTTCAGTCTCATCACAGCACTCTCTTTTCCCTACCAATGCTCCCTCCTAGTGGTCACCCACCCGCATTGTTATTGTAACCTGGTTTGGATAACACACACCTGTAAATAAGGAGAACAAGCGTGGGTAATATTATGCAACCCAGGCCAGTCGTCCCACACTCTCTTTTCCGCTAACCAATGGCCTCCCGCCTAGGGTCAACCACAGCCATTGTTATTGTAACCTGGTGATACACACACTCTGTAAATCAAGGAGACAAGCGTGGGAATAGGATGCATGATGCACGCCAGGGTCAGTCTCACACACTCTCTTTCCCTACCAATATGGCTCCCCCTATGGGTCAACCCACAGCATTGTTATTATAAACCTGGTGATACACAAGACACCTGGAAATAAGGAGACAATCGTGGGAATATGATGCACACCCAGGTCAGTCTCACCACTCTCATTTCCCTAACCAATGCTCCCCCTAGACGGTCACCCACGAGCATTGTTATTGTAACCTGGTGATACACACACCTGTCAATAAGGCAGACAAGCGTGGGAATATGATGCCCACCCAGGTCAGTCTCACACACTCTCTTTCCCTAACCAATGGCTCCCTCGAGCCCCTGCGGGCTCAACCCACAGCATTGTTATTGTAAACCTGGTGATACCACACCGCACTGTAAATAAGGAGACACGTGGGAAGATGATTCAGCACACCCGCACCCAGGTCATTCTCACACACCTCTCTTTCCTTTTCCCTAACCATGGCTCCCCCTCTGGTCAACCCCACCATTGTTTATTTAACCTGGTGATAACACACCTGTAAATAAGGGAACAAGCGTGGGAATGTGATGCACCCCAGGTCAGTCTCACACGACTCTTTCCCTTACCAATGGCTCCCCCCTAGGTGGTCAAAGCCCACAGCATTTGTTATGTAACCGGTGACAAAGCTCCACACCCTGTAAATAAGGAGACAAGCGGGGAATGTGATTGCAACCCCAGGCCAGTCTCACACACGTCTTTCCCTTACCAATGCTCCCCCTACTAGCGGTCAACCCACAGCATTGTTATTGTAACCTGATGACACACACAACCTGTAAATAAGGAACAACGTGGGATGTTGATTCACGCCGACAGGTCAGTCTCACACACTCTCTTTCCTTACCAATGCTCCCCTAGTGGTCACCCACAGCATTGTTATTGTAACCTGGTGAACACCCACACCCTGTAAATAGGAGACAACGTGGGAATATTATGCACCCCAGGCCAGTCTCACCTGCAGTCTCGCACACACTCTCTTGTTTTCGCCTTACCAATGGGCTCCCCCCTAGTGGTCAAAAAACCCACAGCAATTGCGGTATTGTTGATTTTCATTCACATTCACTAAACAAATCAAAAACTTAAACTTAAGTGACTTTTCCACCCAATACGGGACAATAGTGTCTGTATATTTGTCAGAGTGTCGCGCAGACTGTTAACGTGTCTGTAACATGTCTGTAAACTTTTAATGAATTTTTTTTCTGTTCTTGTGCCGGCACGGAGACGCAGTTGTGTGCAGGTGTCTAACCGATATCTTGGTAAGGTTAACTGTAGCCAGATGGGTGTTAGTTTTAAATCTAGCACCACACACACAATCTAACACATGTAGCAGAGAACAATTATAATCAGTTTAGCTATGTCCTGATAATCAGTGTTACTATGTCATCAGTTATAATCAGTGTTTGCTATGTCCATCAGTTTATCAGAGTGTTTAGCTATTCATCAGTTTATAATCAGTGTTAGCTATGGTCATCAGTATAATCAGTGTTTAGCTATGTCATATTCCGTTATGTGTTTGCTATGTCATCAGTTATAATCATGTTTAGGCTATGATCATCGGTTATAATCAGGGTTTTTAGCTATATGTTCATCATTTTCAGTGTTTAGATATGTCATAAGTTTATAATCAGTGGTTTAGAGCTAGGATGTCATGGTTATAATCAGGTTTAGCTTTATGTCATCATTAGTAAATCAGTGTGTTTAGGCCTATGTCATGCCGTTATGTGTTTAGCTTATGTTAATCAGTAAATCAGTGTTTAGCTATGTCATCGGTTATAATCATTTTTTTAGCTATTGTCTCATTATCAGTGTTTAAGCTATGTCACTAATTTATAATCAGTGTTGTAGCTATGTCCATCGGGTTGATAATCATTTTAGCTATGTCATCAGTTATAATCAGTTGTTCTATGTCATCAGTTATAATCAGTGTTTGGCTATGTCATATTGGTTATAATCAGTGTTTGGCTATTCCTCGGTTATAATCATGTTGTTTATCATGGTCATTGGTTATAATCAGGCTTTAGCTATGTCATCGTTATAATCAGTGTTTAAGCGATGTCATCGTTTATAATCAGTGTTTATCTATGTCATCGGTTATAATCCAGTGTTTAGCTATGTCATCGGTTATATCAGTGTTTAGCTATGTCATCATCTGTTATAATCACTGTTAGCTCTGACAATCGGGTTATAATCAGTGTTTACTATTACATCGGTTATAATCTTAGTTTGTTAGCTATACAAAAAAGACATCTGGTGATAATCAGTGTTTAGCTCTGACATCGGTTTATAATCAGTGTTTAGCTATGACATCGGTTATAATCAGTGTTTAGCTATGTCATCGCTTATACTCAGTGTTTAGCACTGTCTCGGTTATAATAATCAGTGTTTAGCTACTTTGCTCATCGGTTATAATCAGTGTTTAGCTATGTCATCAGTTATCATAATTCAGTGTTTAGCTATGTCCTCTGTTATAATCGCAGTTTTTGGCTATGTCATCTTTTTAAATCATAGTGTTTGCTATGTCATGTTATAATCAGTGTTTGGAGGGGTGGGGGTGGGCTATGGGTGGTGTCATCAGTTATATATCCGGTGTTTAAGTAGCTAGGTCATATCAGTTATAATCAGTGTTTAGCTAGGTCATCAGTTCGAATCAGTGTTTAGTTATGTTATCAGTTATAATCAGGTGTTGTGAGCTAGTCATCATTCTAATCCAGTGTTTAGCTATGTCAATCAGTTATAATCAATGTTAGCTATGTCAACTCAGTTATAATCAGTGTTTAGCTTATGTCTCGTGTTATAATCAGTGTTAGCTATGTCATCTGTTATAAATCAGTGTTGGCTATGTCATCAGTTATAATCAGTGTTTAGCTATTCATCAGTTATAATCAGTGTTGCTATGTCATCAGTTATAATCAGTGTTTGGCTATGCTCAGTTATAATCATTGTTTAGGCTAGGTCATCAGTTTATCAGTGTTTAGGTAGCTATGTCCTCTGTTATAAATCCGTGTTTAGCTATGTCATCGGTTATAATCAAATCAGTGTTAGCTATGGTCTCGGTTATAATCAGTGTTAGCTATGTCATCAGTTATAAAAATCAGTGTTAGCTATGTCATCAGTTATAATCAGTGTTTAGTTATGTCATCTCGGTTTGAAAATCATGTTTAGCTAGTCCATCATTTATAATCGGTATAATCTACCTGCAAGACACAGGCATGAATACAAAGCCTTAAGGGTCCATGATAAGATGGGTTCTTTAACAAAACTATTATCTATGTAGGTTAACCCACTGTTATCAGTTCATAACCCTCTCTCTCCTTTATATTTTAAAGAACACAAGACCAAGTCGAATTCAGCGGCACTCTGCCTCTTACTGTAAGAGCTGTTTTCATTTATCATTTGATTCTCAATTCCCTAATAATATATTAGTTCAGGAATTATTATTCTAGAAAAAAGTAGTTTACTAATTTAAAATTTTTAAAACATGACCTAGTCATGCTGTCCTGTATATTATTATCCTTATATTGTGTTTAGCTATGTCATCAGTTATATTAGTAATTAAGCTAATGTCATGGTTACTAACAGTGTTTAGTTATGTTATCAGTTATCAATCAAGTGTTTAGCTATGTCCATCAGTTATAATAGTGTTTAGAGCTATGTTCCATTCAGTTATAATGCAGTGTTTAAAGCTATGTCCCTCAGTTATAATCAGTGTTTAATTTAAGCTATGTCATCAGTTATACATAGTGTTTAGCGTATGTCCATTAGCTATAATCAGTGTTTAGTGATATGTTATCAGTTATAATGAGTGTTTAGCTATGTCATCGTTTATATCAGTGTTTAGCTATGTCATCATATCAGTTATAATCAGTGTTTAGTTTAGAGCTTGTCATCGTTTATATCAGTGTTTAGCTATGTCATCGGTATAATCAGTGTTTAGGCTCTGTCAGGTTATATCAAGTGTTTAGCTATGTCATCGGTTATCAATCAGGTTTAGCTATGTCATCAGTTTATAATCAGTGTTTAGCTATGTCATTCATTTATAATCAGTGTTAGCTATGTCATCGGTTATACTCAGTGTTTAGCTATGTCATAGTTTAATCGGATAATCATACCTGCAGACACAGGCAGGGAATACTAAAAGCCTCTAAAGTCCCTTCTAAGAATGGTTCTTAACAAAAAAACTATTATCTCATTGTAGGTTAACCCACGTTTATCATTCAATATACCCTCTCTCTCCTCTTTATATTTGGGAATGTGATGCACCCCAGGCCAGTCTCACACACTCTCTTTCCCTAACCAATGGCTCCCCCTAGTGGTCAACCCACAGCATTGTTATTGTAACCTGGTGATACACACACCTGTAAATAAGGAGACAAGCGTGGGAATGTGATGCACCCCAGGTCAGTCTCACACACTCTTTCCCTTACCAATGGCTCCCCCTAGTGGTCAACCCACAGCATTGTTATTGTAACCTGGTGACACACACCTGTAAATAAGGAGACAAGCGTGGGAATGTGATGCACCCCAGGCCAGTCTCACACACTCTTTCCCTAACCAATGGCTCCCCCTAGTGGTCAACCCACAGCATTGTTATTGTAACCTGGTGATAAACACACCTGTAAATAAGGAGACAAGCGTGGGAATGTGATGCACCCCAGGTCAGTCTCACACACTCTCTTTCCCTTACCAATGGCTCCCCCTAGTGGTCAACCCACAGCATTGTTATTGTAACCTGGTGATACACACACCTGTAAATAAGGAAGCCAAGCGTGGGCATATGATCACCCCAGGGTCTTCTCACACCTCTCTTTCTCCTAACCAATGGCTCCCCCTAGCGGTCAACCCACAGCATTGTTATTGTTAACCTGGTGATAAACACACCTTAAAATAAGGGACAAGCGTGGATTGCATGCACCCGGTCAGTCCCTCACACACTCTCTTTCCCTAACCATAGCTCCCCCTAGTGGTCAACCCCAGCATTGTTATTTAACTCTGGTGATAACACACCTGTAAATAAGGAACAAGCGTGGGAATTGTATCAACCCCATGTCAGTCTCACACCTCTCTTTTCGCCTTACAATGGCTCCCCCTAGTGGCAACCACAGCCTGTTTATTGTAACCTGGTGACAAACCCTGTAAATAAGGAGACAGCCGGGGAATGTGATGCAACCCCAGGCCAGTCCACCAACCCCTCTTTCCTACCAATGGCTCTCCCCCTAGCGGGCAACCCATCCACAGCACTGTTATTGTAACCTGATGACACACACCTGTAATCATGAGACAAGCGTGGAATTTGATGCAACACCTGCAGTCTCACACACTCTCTTCCCTTACCAATGGCTCCTCCCCCTAGCGGTCACCCACAGCATTGTTATTGTAAACCTGGTGATACACACACCTGTAAATAAGGAGACAAGCGTGGGAATATGATGCACCCCAGGCAGTCTCACACACTCCTTTATTTTTTTTTCTTGTTATTGTTTCCTTTTTTTTTTTTTTGGCGCTTTTTTTTTTTTGTTTTTTTTTTTTTTTTTTCGTTTTTTTTTTTTTTTTTTTTTTTTTTTTTCTTTTTTTCTTTCTTTGCTCTTGTTTTTTTTTTTTTTCTCTTTGTTGTATTTTTTTTTTTTCTTTTTTTTATTTTTTTTCCCTATTACCGCTGCTCCCCTAGTGGTCCCCACGCATTGTTATTGTAACCATACCTGGTGATACACCCACCTGTAAATAAGGAGACAAGCGTGTAATTGATGCCAGCCCGCATGGTTCAGTCTCACACACTCTCTTTTTTCCTAACCATGGCTCCCCCTAGTGGTCAACCACAGCATTGTTTATTATAACCGGTGATACACACACCTTTAAATAAGGAGACAGCGTGGGAATTTATGCACCCCAGTTCAGTCGCACACACGCTCGTTCCCTAACAATGGCTCCCCTAGCGGTCAACCCACGCATTGTTCTTGTAAACCTGGTGATACCCACCGGTAAAATATTAGAACAAGCGTGTGAATATGATGCACCCCAGGTCAGTCTCACCCACGCTCTTCCCTAACCAATGGCTCCAAACCTAGTGGTCCAACCCCACATTGTTATTGTCAACCTTGTATAAACACACCTGTAAATAAGGCACAGCCGTGGAATGGTAGCACCCCGGTCAGTCTCACCCACTCTCTTTTTTTCCCTTACCAATGGCTCCCCCTAGTGGTCAACCCACACATTGTATTATACACCCTGATGACACACCCCTGTAAATAAGGAGACAATCGTGGAATGTGATGCAAAACCCCAGGGCCAGTCTCACACACTCTCTTTTCCCTTACCCAATGGCTTTTCCCCCTAGTGGTCAACCCACACATTGTTCTTGTACCTGATACACACACCTGAAATAAGTAACAAGCGTGAATTTATGCAACCCCAGGTCAGTCTCACACCTCTCTTGTCCCTTACGCAATGGCCCCCCCTACGGTCAACCCACAGCATTGTTATGTAACCCTGGTGATGACACACAACTTAAAGAATGAGACAAGCTGTGGGAATTGATTCCCACAGGAAAGTAGACCACCATCTCTTTTAACACGTACCAATGGCTACCACCCCCCGTCCCCCAGTGTCAACCACAGTATTGTTTTATTATACCTGGTGATACACACACCTGTAAATAAAGGAGACAAGCGTTGGGAAATATGCACCCCAGGTCCAGTTCACACACGTCTCTTTCCCTAACCACTGGCCCCCCTAGTGGTCAACCCACAGCATGTTATTAGAACCTGGATGGATACACTCAACCGTAACATAATGAGACAAGCGGGGAATATGATGCACCCCAGGCGAGTCCTCACACACTCTCTTTCCCCTAACCAATGCGCCCCCAGCGGTCAACCCACAGCATTTTTATTGTCCCGGTTATCACATACACCTGTAATACTGGAGACAAGCGTGGGAATATGCTGCCCCCCAGGTCATTCTCACAACCCTCTCTTTTCCTTTCGCCTCAACCAATGGCTCCCCCTAGTGGTCAACCCACAGCAAATTTTTTTATTGTAACCTGGTGATACACACACCTGAAATAAGGAGACAAGCGTGGAATATGATGCACCACCACAGGCCATTCTCCCACACTCTCTTTCCCTAACCAATGGCCTCCCCCTAGTGGGGCAACCAACAGCATGTTATGTAACTGGTGATACACCCAACCTGGAAACAGGAGACAAGCGTGGGAATATGCTGCACCCATGTATCTCACACACTCTCTTTTCCCTAACCAATGCTCCCCCGAGTGGTCAACCACAGCATGTTATTATAACCTGGGTGTACACACACCTGTAAATAAGAGACAACTGTAATTGATGACCCCCAGGTCAGTCTCACACCTCTCTTTCCCTAAACCAATGGCTCCCCCTATCGGTAACCCACAGCATTGTTTTATTGTACCCTGTGTGATACACACACCTGTAAAATAAGGAGACAGCGTGGAATATGGATGCACCCCAGTCCGTTCTGACACACTCTCTTTCCCTAACCAATGGCTCCCCCTCCGGTCACCCCACAGCATTGGTTTATTTGTAACCTGGTTGATACACACACCTGTAAATAATAGAGCACGCTTGGGAAATAGTGATGCACCCCAGGTCAGCTCTCACACACTCTCTTTCCCTAACATGGCTCCCCTAGGTGGTCACCCCCATCATTGTTTTGTAACCGGGTGATACAACCACCTGTACATACGGATACAATCGTGTGAATGTGATGCAACCCCAGGTCATTCTCCACCTCCTTTCCCTTACCACTGGCTCCCCCTAGGTCAACCCCAGCATTGTTATTGTCACCTGGTGACACCCACCTGTAATTAAGGATACAGCGTGGGCATGTGGAGCAACCACCCCCAGGCCAGTCTCACACACATCTTTCTTTCCCTTACCAATGGTTTCCTTTGCTGGGACAGACGAAACCGAGGATACATGGGACATAGCTAACACCGATGAAACTATACATAACTAAACACTAGTATTACCCCATGACTGCGAGTCTTTAACGATACTACTAACACAGTTATAGATAGAGACCGGACTCCCACTAGCTGTTTTTTAAAAAATTAAATTAGTAACTACTTTTTTGTTCTAAATTAATAATTCCGGACTAATTATTTATTAGTGAAGTGAAAGCCGATGAAAATGAAACAGCTCCTTACAGTAAGAGTCAGAGTGCCGCTGAATTCCGACTTTGGTCCTTGTTCTTTAATAAAAGGAGAGAGAAGGGTTATTGAACTGATAACATTGGGTTAAACCTCCAATAGATAATAGTTTTTGTAGTAACCCATCTTAAATGGAACTACGGCGTTAGGAATTTCCATGCCTTGTACGGCAGGTATGAGTTAATATATACACCGCTTTTTTAAAACACCTAAAAACTGAATGACATAGCTTAACACTGATTTAACCGATGACAAGCTACACATGATTGTAACTGATTAATAACTACACACGATTTTATAACTGATGACCTTGGTCTAAACACTGATTATACCGATACATAGCACACACTGATTATAACCGATGACATAAGCTAAACAACTGATTATACGATCCTACGCTCACATGATTATAACTGATGACATTAGCAAACACTGATAATAATGATGACCATAGCTAAACACTTCATATACGGATAACAAGCTAAACCCTGATTATAGCAATTACATAGCTAACACTGATTTAACTTAGACTGACTCGCTAACCTGATATAACTGATGACATAGCTAAACCTGATATAAACCTTATTACATAGCTAACACTGGATTCTAACTTCTGACATCTGCTAAACCTGATTTAACTGATACCTAGCTAAAACCCAAACTGTGAGTATAACTGATAACATACTAACACTTATTATAAAAACCCATACATAGCTAATTCCTCCTTCTAAATGATGCATCGCTAACAACAATTTATAGGATATAATATACAGGAACATTCCTGACTATCATGGTTTCTAAAAATTTTAAATTAAGTAACTACTTTTTGTCTAGAATTTATAATTTCCTGACTATAGATTATTAGGTGAATTGGAATCAAATGTAAATGAAACAGCTCCTTACAGTAAGAAGGCAGAGTCCGCTGAACTTTCCCGACTTGGTCCCTTGTGTTCTTTAACAGTATAAGGAGAGAGATGGTGATTGAAACTGATCACAGTGGGTTCCCTACAAGAGATAATAGTTGTTGTAAGAACGCCATCTTAGAATGGACTAGAGCTTTTGAGTATTCATTCCTGTGTCTGCGTTATATTATACCGATTATAACGGATGCATGCTAACCACTGATTATAACCGATGCCATAGCTAAACCTGCTTATAACTGATGACAGAAGCTTAAAACAACTGATTATAACTGATGACAATAGCTAAACACTGATTATAACCATGACGTCTAACACGATTATACCGATTACATAGCTAAACCTGATTATAACAGAGGACATGCTAAACACTGATTATAACTGTGCCTAGCTTAACCCTGAATTATAACGATGACATAGCCAACCTGATTAATAACTGATGAATAGCCAACACTGATTATAACTGGATTACTAGCTAAACCTGATTATACTGATGCATACCAAACACTGATTATCACAGATGACATATAGCTTAAACACTGGATTTGAACGAGGCATAGCTAACACGATTATACTGATGACATAGCTAACATTGATTATAACTGATGACCTAGCTAAACCTTTATTCTAAACTATGACATAGCTAAACATGATTATAACTGATTACATACTAAACACTGATTATAACTTATAACATACTAACATGATTATAACTGATACACTAGCTAAACCCTGATTAAACTGATGACCCTAGCTCAACACTTATTATAACTGATGACATAGCCACCACTGATTATCACGGATGACATACCCAAACCACTTATTATAACAGATGAAATAGCCAACACTGAATTATAAAGAGGACATAGCTAAACACTGATTATAACTGATTGACATATCTAAAAAAACCGATTATAACCGATGACAAGCGAAACACTGATTATAAACAACCGCTGACATAGCTCAACACTGATTATACCGATGACATGCTAACACTTATTATAACCGATGTCATGCTAACACTGGATTAAACCGAATGTCTAGCTAAACCTGATTATAACCGATGTCCAGAGCTAACCACTGATATAACCGATGCCTAGCTAAACACTGATTATCACCGATGTCCATAGCTAAACACGAGATATAACCGATGTCCCCCATAAGCTAACACTGATTATAACCGATGGTCATAGCTAAACAACTGATTATAACCGATTTCACTAGCTAAACACTGATTATACCGATGACATACGCTACACACTGATTATAACCGATGAATGCTAAACACTGATTATAACCGATACATAGCTAAACACTGTATTTTTAACCATGACATAGCTTAACTGGATTATAACCAGATACATAGCTAAACACTGATTTAATCAAATGACATAGCTAAACACTGATTATAACCGTGACATCGCCAAACACTCCTGGATTCTAACCGATTACATAGCCCAACACTGATATAACTTATTACATAGCTAAAACACTGATTATAACTGATACATAGCTAACTGATTATACACGATGACCGAGCCGAAAACGATGATAACTTATGACATAGCTAAACACTGCATAAATCAGTACATTAGCTAAACAACTGATTATAACCGATGACATAGCTACACCTTGATTATAACTGATCACATAGCTAAACACATAAACGGATGAAATAGCTAACACTTGATTAATAACTGATGACCATAGCTCAACTGAATTATACCATGAACATAGCTAAAACACTGATTATAAAGAAAACTTATGACATAGCTAAACACACTGATAAATGTGACATATAAGCTAAACACTGATTATAACGTGACATAGCTAAACACTGATTATAACTGATACCATAGCTAAACACATACGGAATGACCTGCTAAACCGATTATAACTGATGACATAGCAAACACACGATTATACTGATACATAGCTAACACTGATTTATAACTGATACATAGCTAAACACTGATTAGAACTGATACCTAGCTTAAAACCTGATATACCAGCGGACAGAGCTAAACTGATTATAACTTGTCTCTGCTCATGTGTTGAGATTGTGTGTTGGTGTAGAATTAAACATAACACCCATCTGGCTTACAGTTTTAATAACCCTTACAAGATATCGGGTAGACACCTGCACCCACTGTCGTCTCCTGACCTGCACAAGAAACAAAAAAATCATTAAAATGTTTCAGACTGTTTACAGACACGTTAACAGTCTGGGACAAACTGACAAACCAACACTATTGTAGTCTTATTGGTGGAAAAGTCCTTTGAAAGTTTAAGTTTTTTGATTTTGTTTAGTGAATCCAACAATCCACACAACAATGCTGTGGGGTTCCCCCTAGGGGGACCATGGGTAGGGGCAAGAGAGTGTGTGATACTGGCCTGGGGTGTGCATCATTTCCACGCTTGTCTCCTTATTTAGGTGTGTTTATCAACAGTTTACAAATAACAATGCTGTGGGTTGACCACTAGGGGGAGGACCAATGGCTCCCCCTAGTGGTCAACCCACAGCATTGTTATTGTAACCTGGTGATAAACACACCTGTAAATAAGGAGACAAGCGTGGGAATATGATGCACCCCAGGTCAGTCTCACACACTCTCTTTCCCTTACCAATGGCTCCCCCTAGTGGTCAACCCACAGCATTGTTATTGTAACCTGGTGATACACACACCTGTAAATAAGGAGACAAGCGTGGGAATATGATGCACCCCAGGCCAGTCTCACACACTCTCTTTCCCTTACCAATGGCTCCCCCTAGTGGTCAACCCACAGCATTGCGGTATTGTTGGATTTCACTAAACAAAATCAAAAACTTAAACTTTAAAGTGACTTTTCCACCCAATAACTACAATAGTGTCTGTATATTGTCAGTGTCCCAGACTGTTAACGTGTCTGTAACATGTCTGTAAACATTTTAATGAATTTTTTCTGTTCTTGTGCAGGCAGGAGATCGACAGTTGGTGCAGGTGTCTAACCGATATCTTGGTAAGGGTTAAACTGTAGCCAGATGGGTGTTATGTTTAATCTACACCACACACACAATCTAACACATGAGCAGAGACAAGTTATAATCAGTTTAGCTCTGTCCGCTGGTATATCAGGTTTTAAGCTAGGTATCAGTTAATCAGTGTTTAGCTATGTCATCATTATAATCAGTTTAGCTATGTCATCAGTATAATCGGATGTTTGCTATGTCATCAGTTATAATCCATTTTTGCTAGGTCATTCCGTATGTGTTTAGCTATGTACTCAGTTATAATCAGTGTTTAGCTATGTCACGGTTATAATCATGTTTTAGCTATATGTCATCATTTAGTGTTCAGAATTAGTTATAGGGTTTAGCTATGTCATTGGTTTAAGATCATTTACATTTAGTAATCAGTGTTTCTAGCTCATCCCGTTCTGTGTATTATATTATCAGTTTTATCTGTTAGCTATGGTCATCGTGTATTAATCAAGTGTTAGCTATGGTCATCCATTTTCGTGTTTAGCTATGTGATCAAGTTATAATCAAGGTGTTTAGCTATGTCATCGGTTATATCAGTGTTTAGCTATGTCATATTTATGAAACAGTGTTTAGCTATGTCTACAGTTATCAATCGTTTTGGCTGAGTCATCGTGTATAATCAGTTGCTATGGTCATCAGTTATAATCAGTGTTTACTAGTCTATGTTATATCAGTTTATAGTCCATGGTTGGCTATCGTATCGTAGATCGAGTGTGCGAGTCCGGTTATAATCAGTGTTAGCTATGTTCATTCGTTAAATCAGTGTTTAGCTATGTCATCTGGTTATAATCCAGTGTTACTATGCATCGTGTTATAAAATACAGTGTTTAGCTATGAATCGGTTATAATCAGTTTTAGCATTGACATCGGTTATAATCAGTGATGTTTGCGTATGCATCGTATAATCAGTGTTTAGCTATGACATCGGTTTATAGTATGCATCTGTTAATTGTTAGTAGTCTCTAATAGTGTTGAGCCATCGGTTATAATCAGTGTTAGCTTATGGGACATCGGTTTATATCTCTGTTTAGCTATGCATCATGATAATCAGTGTTTAGCTAGTGTCATCGTTATATCAGTGTTATTGGCTATCGGTATAATCAGTGTTAGTAATCATGGTTAATAGTTTAGCATGATCATCGGTTATAATAAGCTTGTTATTGGCATTGTCATCGGATTTATAATCATCGTGTTTTGCTAGGTCTTATAGTCTAGCTAGGTTGTTTATAATCAGTGTTTCCTTAGTCATTATCGGTTATAATCGGTTTTTAGCTATGTCAATCAGTTATAATCAGTGTTTAGCTATGTCATCAGTTTATCATGTTACTATGTCATGTTATTGGCTATTTGCAGTCCTGTTTTATAATCAGTGGTTTGGGTCTGTCATCGTGATTATATCAGTGTTTGGCTATGTCATCAGTTATAATACAGTGTTGTAGCTATGTCATCAGTTTAATCAGGTGTTTAGGCATGTATCAGTTCTAATCATGTTTGGTATGTTATCAGTTTAATCAGTGTTTAGTATTCATCGCTAATCAGTTTACTAGCTTGAATCATGTTTAGCTATGTCCATCGGTTTAGAAAACAGGTTATAGCTAGTGTCATCGTTATAATCAATTGTTTAGCTATGTCATCAGTATAATCGTGTTTTAGCTATGCCTCGTTCATAATCAGTGTTTAGCTATATGTCATCTGTTAATCAGTGTTTGCTATGTCATCAGTATAATCAGGTTTAGCTAGTAATCCAGTTATAATCAGTGTTGGCTATTCATCAGTTATTAATCAGGTTGGCTATGTCATCGTTATAATTCAGGGTTAAGCTAGGCACAGTTATAATCAGTGTTTAGCATGTCCTCTGTTATAATCAGGTTTAGCTATGTAATCGGTATAATCGTGTTAGACGTCATGGTTATAATCAGTGTTTAGCTATGTCATCAGTTATAATCAGTGTTTAGCTATGTCATCGGTTATAATCAGTGTTTAGCTATGTCATCAGTTATAATCGGTATAATCATACCTGCAGACACAGGCATGGAATACTAAAGCCTCTAAGTCCATTCTAAGATGGGTTCTTAACAAAACTATTATCTATTGTAGGTTAACCCACTGTTATCAGTTCAATAACCCTCTCTCTCCTTTATATTTTAAAGAACACAAGGACCAAGTCGGAATTCAGCGGCACTCTGCCTCTTACTGTAAGGAGCTGTTTCATTTATCATTTGATTCTCAATTCACCTAATAATATATTAGTCAGGAATTATTAATTCTAGACAAAAAGTAGTTACTAATTTAAAATTTTATAAAACATGACTAGTCATGACTGTCCTGTATATTATATCCTTATAAATTGTGTTTAGCTATGTCATCAGTTATAATTAGTAATTAGCTATGTCATGGGTTATAATCAGTGTTTAGTTATGTATTAGTAATTAGCTATGTCATGGGTTATAATCAGTGTTTAGTTATGTCATCAGTTCTAATCGGTGTTTAGCTATGTCATCAGTTATAATCAGTGTTTAGCTATGTCATCAGTTCTAATCGGTGTCTAGCTATGTCATCAGTTCTAATCAGTGCTTAGCTATGTCATCAGTTCTAATCAGTGCTTAGAGTTAAATTGGTTAATACACACTAAACACCTAGCTCAGCCACAGTATGATAGTAAAAGGTAATACTCCCTGGTGGTTTTTCAAGTAGTATTAAATTGGTTAATACAAACTGAACACCTAGATCAGCACATATCGTAGTAAATAGGTAATACCCACTGGTGGTTTTCAAAGTAGTATTAAATGGTTAATACCCTAATACGACTAGCTCAGCACATATGATGGTAATAAGGTAATTACTCCTGGTGGTTTTTTTTCAAGTAGTATTAAATGTGGTAATACACAACTAAACACCTAGCTCTCAGCAAATATGATAGTAAAAGGTAATACTCCCTGGTGGTTTTTCAAAGTAGTATTGAAATTGGTGGTAATACCACTGAACCACTAGCTCAGCACATATGATAGTAAAATAGGTATACTCCTGGTGTTTTTCAAGTAGTATTAAATGGTTATACACACTGAACACCTAGCTCAGCACATATGATGGTAAATAGGTAAATATTCCCTTGGTGGTTTTTCAAAGTAGTATAAATTGGTTAATACACCACTGAACCCTAGCTCAGCACTATGATGGTAAATAGTAATGCTCCTGTGGTTTTTCAAAGTAGTATTAAATTGGTTAATACACACTAACACCTAGCTCAGCAATATGAATAGTAATAGGTATACTCCCTGTGGTTTTTAAGTATATTAAATGGGGTTAATACACACTGAACACCTAGCTCAGCACATTGATGGTAAATAGTGTAATACTCCCTGGTGGTTTGTTCAAAGTAGTATTAATTGGTTAATACACACTGAACACCTAGCTCAGCACATATGAGGTAAAATAGGTAATACTCCCTGTGGTTTTTCAAAGTAGTATTAAATTGGTTAATACACATAAACACCTACTCAGAACATATGATAGGTAAATAGGTAATACTTTGGTGGTTTTTCAAAGTAGTATTAAATTGGTTACACACTGAAAAACACCTAGCTCAGCACATATGATAGTAAATAGTAATACTCCCGGTGGTTTTTCAAAGTAGTATTAAATTGGTTAATACACACTGACCCGCTCAGCACATATGATAGTAAAAAGGTAATACTTCCTGGTGGTTTTTCAAAGTAGTATTAAAATTGGTTAATACACACTGAACCCTAGCTCAGACACATATGATAGTAAATAGGTAATACTCCCTGTGGTTTTGCAAGAGTAGTAAATTGGTTTTACATACACACTGAACACCTAGCTCAGCCACAGTGATAGTAAAAGGTAATACTCCCTGGTGGTTTTTCAAATGTATTAAATGGTTAATACACACTGAACACCTAGCTCAGCACATATGATAGTAAATAGGTAATACTCCTGGTGGTTTTTCAAAGTAGTATTAAATTGGTTAATACACACTGAACCCCTAGCTCAGCACATATGATAGTAAAAGGTAATACTTCCTGGTGGTTTTTCAAAGTAGTATTAAATTGGTTAATACACACTGAACACCTAGCTCAGCACATATGAGTTAGAAAGGTAATACTCCCTGGTGGTTTTTCAAAGTAGTATTAAATTGGTTAATACACACTGAACACCTAGCTCAGCACATGTGATGGTAAATAGGTAATACTCCCTGGTGGTTTTTCAAAGTAGTATTAAATTGGTTAATACACACTGAACCCCTAGCTCAGCACATATGATGGTAAATAGGTAATACTCCCTGGTGGGTTTTTCAAAGTAGTATTAAATTGGTTAATACACACTGAACACCTAGCTCACACATGTATGTAAAATAGGTATCCTCCTGGTGGTTTTTCAAAGTAGTATTAAATTGTTAATAACACTGAACACCTAGCTCAGCAAAGGATAGGTAAATAGGTAATACTCCGTGGTGGTTTTTCAAAGTAGTATTAAATTGGTTAATACACCACTAACACCTAGCCTCAGCACATTGATGTAAATAGGAATATTCCCTGGTGGTTTTTTCAAGTAGTGATTAAAGTGGTTAATACACACTGAAACACCTAGCTCCGGCACATATGATGGTAAATAGGTAATAATCCTGGTGGTTTTTTTCAAAGTAGTATTAAATTGGTTAATACACACTGACACCTACTCAGCACATATGATAGTAAATAGGTAATACCCCTGGTGGTTTTTCAAAGTAGTATTAATGGTTAATACACACTGAACACCTAGACTCAGCACATTGATGGAATAGGTAATACTTCCCTGGTGGTTTTCAAGTAGTATTAAAATTGGTTAATACACACTAAGCACCTAGCTCAGCACATATGATGGTTAAAAATAGGTAATACTACTGGTGGTTTTTCAAAGTATATTAAATTGGTTAATACACACCTGACACCTAGCTCAGACATATGATGGTAACAAGGTAATACTCCCTGTGGTTTTTTCAAAGTAGTTTAATGGTTCAATCACCACTGAACACCTAGCTCACACATAGATGGTAGATAGGTAATACTC
>JAACNH010000059.1:269047-289604 GCA_019447015.1 Hymenochirus boettgeri
CCTGGTGGTTTTTCAAAGTAGTATTAAATTGGTTAATACACACTGAACACCTATCTTTGTTATTTAAAAATAGCCTAACACATTTGGTGTTTTTTTCAGCCAAAGATATAATAAATAGTGTAAATCTCAAAAGGTGAATTGTCTGTATTTTATTAATAGGACAAATCTTTTAGTATTGTTTATTTTCATTAAACTGCAGCTAATTATCAAACCAGTTCCATTAATATGGGGACATACCATAGAGCTGTGTAAGAAATAGTCATGTTAATGGAACCTTCCAGTAATGATGTTTGGTGAATATTCTGGTAAAACTGCTAAATAAAAAGGAGAAAATGGTAAAAAAGGCGAAATTTCACCAATTTATAAATAGCTTTGGATAAAAAAAAGCAATTTCTCTTTTCACAGTTATACCACACTTAACACAATGAATAAGGGGAAAACTACCGTCACACATCGCCGCAGCGATACTTTTCCGCAAAGGCGAAAACGAGCGTTTTTATACAAAAGGCAAAAATTGCATGTTTAGCTATGTTATTAGTTATAATCAGTGTTTAGCTATGTCATCAGTTATAATCAGTGTTTAGCTATGTCATCAGTTATAATCAGTGTTTAGCTATGTTATCAGTTATAATCAGGGTTTAGCTATGTCATCAGGTATAATCAGTGTTTAGCTATGTTATTAGTTATAATCAGTGTTTAGCTATGTCATCAGTTATAATCAGTGTTTAGCGTATGTCCCCCCCCAATGGTCATCATTATAATCAGTGTTTAGCTATGTCATCAGTTAAAATCAGTGTTAGCTATTTCATCAGTTATAATCATTGTTTAGTCTATGTCATCAGTTATAATCAGTGTTTGTTTAGCTATCATCAGTTAATACCTCTGTTTACTATGCCATCAGTTATAATCAGTGTTTAGGCTAATGTCATCATGTTATAATCATCGTTAGCTTGTCATCAGATTATTTATAGCTCAGTGATTTAGCTATGTCATCATGTTATACATCAGTGTTTAGCTATAGTCAACATTATAATCAGTGTTTAGACTATCGTCATATGTATAACGCTGTTTGACTATGTTTATCAGTTATATAGATTGATATTAGCTTCATATAATCAAATAGTGTTATTATGTTATAAATCAGACTGTTTAGCTATGTTATCATCTATATCGTTCGTTCTAGCTAGTCATCGGATTATACAATGTTATTAGGATCAGTCGTAATAGCTCTTTCGCAGTTGTTATAATCATGTTTAAGCTAATGTCATCAGTTATAATCAGTGGTTTAGCTATCGTCATTTATAATCATGTTTTAGCCTATTTGTCTCATGTTATAATCAGTGTTAGGCTGTAGCAGTTTAGCTAATATCATGTTTAGTACTATTTTAAATCATTATAATCCGAGTGTTTTTAGCGATGTCTTCATTAAAAGTTTAGATCAGTGATCATCGGCTTATTAAGTTATTCCATTTCTTGTTAGCTAATCTGTATTTAGCTATGTCATGTTAATCATGTTTAGCTATGCAATCATTTCATAATCAGGATGTAGCTATGTCTCAGTTATAATACATGTTTTTCCTATTATCCGTGTTATATACATGTTTAGCTTCAACTTCTACTCGAATTTAGCTCATGTTATTCAGTTTAGCATCATAGTTATAATAGTGTTTAGCTATGTTCTCAGTATAATCATCGGTTTAGCTTGTTCATTACTCAATTATAAGTTACAGTACAGTTTACTAGTAGTCATCTGTTATAATCATGTTCTAGAAGCTGTCATCTTATAATATGTTCCACCTGTGTTATATCATACCGTCATCGTTATAATCAGTGTTTAGTCTACGTCATAGTTATAATCATGTTTTAGAGCTCATCGTTACATCGGTTTACTAACATGTATAGCTATGTATTGCAGTTATAATCCAGTGTTTACTATGTTCATCAATTATACGCAGTGTTTAGCTATGTTCATAGTTATAATCAGTGTTTTAGCTATGTTTATCAGTTTATAACCCGTGTTTAGCTATGACATTTTGTTATATCATTGTTTTAGCTATGTCAATCAGTTATAATCATGTTTAGCTTAATTTATCAGTTAAATCAGTGTTTATAGCTCTGTCCATCGGTTAAATCATTGTTTTAGCTATGTCATCAATTATAATCATTGTTTAGCTATGTCCTCTGTTATAAAAATCCCCCCCCAGTGTTCATCTCCTTCCACGGTTATAATCAGTGGTTTAGCTACGTCGCGGTTATTTCACAAGCATTTAGCTCTCATCAGTTATAATCAGTGTTTAGCTACGTCCTCAGTTATAATCCAGTGTTTTAGCTACGGCATCAACAGCATCGTATAATCAGCGTTAGCTACGTCATCATTTATAATCACTCAGCTACGAACGTCATCAGTTTATCTGTGTTTATCTACGTCATCAGTTATAATCAGTGTTTAGCTACGTCAAGGTATCATCATTGTTTAGCTACGTCATCAGTTATATCAGTGTTGAGCTACGTTCTCAGTTATCAATATCAGTGTTTAGCTCGTCATCCAGTTATAATCAGTGTTTTAGCTATGTTATTAGTTTATAATTAGTGTTTAGCAATGTCTCATTTTATAATCAAGTGTTTAGCTATGTCATCAGTAGATCATTGTTTAAGCTATGTTATCAAGTTATAATCAGTTTTAGCTATGTTATCATTTATATCAGTGTTTAGCTATGTTATCGTTATATTCCTGTTTAGCTATGTCACAGTTATAAGCAGTGTTTAGCTATGTCATCAGTTATAACCAGTGTTTTTAGCTCGTTATATGTTAATAATCATTGTTTAGCTATGTCCATCAGTATAACCAGTGTTAGCTATTTATCAGTATACTCAGTGTTTACTATGTATCATTTATAATCATGTTTAGCTATGTTATTAGTTATATCAGTGTTTAGCTATGTTTCTCATTTATAACCCAGTTTTTTCGCTATGACATTTGTTTATAAATCAAGTGTTTACTATGTCATCAGTTTTATAAGCAGTGTTTAGGCTAAGTTATCAGTGTATAATCAGTGTTTAAGCTATGTTATCAAGTTAGAATCAGTGTTAGCTATGTTTAGCAGTTAATAATCATTGTTAGCCTATGTCATCATTATAATCATTGTTTTAGCTGATGTCCATCTGTTATCATCATTGTTCATCTCTGTCATCGGTTATAATCGTGTTTAGCTACGTCATCGGTTTATTATCCATTTAGAGCTTACGTCTCATTTATAACATGTTTAGCTACGTCATTTGT
Source organism: Hymenochirus boettgeri (assembly GCA_019447015.1). Classification (NCBI taxonomy): domain Eukaryota; kingdom Metazoa; phylum Chordata; class Amphibia; order Anura; family Pipidae; genus Hymenochirus; species Hymenochirus boettgeri. The sequence goes on from JAACNH010000059.1 coordinate 272,328, forward strand.
TTATAATTCATGTTTAGCTACACCATCAAACAGCATCATTTATATCCAAGCAAGTTTAAACATACGCATCCGGTATATTCAGCGTAAGCTACGTCCTCATTTATATCAGTGTTAGCTTACGTCATCATTTATAATCAAGGTTTAGCTTACGTCATCATATAATCCGTGTTTTTAGCTATTTTATTAGTTCTAATCAGTGTTTGTAGCTATTCCTCAGTTTATATCATGTTTAGCCTATGGTTATTAGTTATAATTAGTGTTTAGGGCTATGTTATTATTTATAACATCATGTTTAGCTTGTTATCAGTTTATAATCAGTGTATAGCTATTCAGTTTATAATAAGTGTTTATGCTTGTCATCAGTTACAATCATGTTTAGCTATGTTATCAGTTATAATCAGTGTTTAGCTATGTCATCAGTATAATCGGTGTTTAGCTATGTCCTTAGTTATAACCAGTGTTTAGCTATTATCAGTTATAACCAGTGTTTAGCTATGATATCTGTTATAATCAGTGTTTATCTATGTCATCGGTTATAATCAGTGTTTAGCTATGTCATCTGTTATAATCAGTGTTTCTTAATGTTATCAGTTTATAAAATCATGGTCATCTATGTCATCGTTATAATCATTGGTTAATGCTACGTCATCGGGTTTTAATCAAGCGTTTAGCTACGTCCATCGTTTATATCGAGCGTTTAGCTACGTTCATCAGTTATAATCATGTTTAGCTACGGTCATCATTTATAATCATTGTTTTAGCTAATGTCATCATTTATAATCCATTGTTTAGCTTATGTTCTCAGTTATAACCAGTGTTTTATGATATTTTTATAATCAGTGTTTTCTAATGTCATCAGTTATATCAGTGTTTAGAGCTACATCTCATCTATAATCAAGTGTTAAGCCACTCATCAGTTATAATTCAAGTTTTTAGCTACATCATCAGTTATAAATCAGTGTTTAGCTACATCATTCAGTTCTCATCATTGTTTAGCTACTCAATCAGTTGTAATCATTGTTAGGCTCGTCATCATGTTATATCATGTTTAGCTACTTCGCCAGTGATAATCATGTTTGCTGTCTCTGTTATAATCAGTGTTTAGACGGTATCCTTAGTTATAATCATTGTTAAGCTACGTCATCAGTTATAATCATTTGTTTAGCTACATATCAGTTATACTCAGTGTTTTTTAGCTACATCATCGTTATAATCATGTTAGCTACGTCATCGGTTTATTAGCAGCATTATCTACGTCATCATTATATCAAGCCGTTTTATCTACGCATTATTAATAATCAGTGTTTAGCTACATGCAGCAAACAGCATCAGTTACATCAGTCGTTTAGCTACTCATCAGTTATCATCAGCGTTAAGCTACGCATCAGTTATAATTCAGTTTTAGTCTACGTCATCATTTATAATCAAATCATGGTTTATCTACTCATCAGTTATACTCCGTGTTTTAGCTATTATTTTATTAGTTATAATCAGTGGTTTTGCTATGTCATCAGTTATAATCAGTTTTTTAGCTGTGTTTTAGTTTATAATTAGTGTTTAGCATGTTATTAGTTTATAATCATGTTTAGCTAGTTTCTCATTATAATCAGTGTATAGCTATATCAGTTATAATCTTGTTTTAAGTCTAATGTCATCAGTTATAATCAATGTTTAGAGCTATTGTTCAGTTTATATCAGTGTTTAGCTATGTCATCAGTATAATCGGTGTGTGCTATTCCTTATTATAACGCAGTGTTTTAGCTATTACATTATAACCATGTTTTAGCTATGATATCTGTTAAAATCATTTTTATCTATGTCATCGGTTATAATCAGTATTTAGCTATTCCTCTTTATAATCAGTGTTTACTATGTTATCTTTATAATCAGTGTTCATCTAGTCATCGGTTTTAATCATTGGTAGCTACGCATCGGTTAAGAAATCCGCGTTTAATCACGTCATCGTTATAATCAGCGTTTAGCTACGTCACAGTTATAATCAGTGTTTAGCTACGTCATCAGTTATAATCAGTGTTTAGCTATGTCATCAGTTATATCCAGTGTTTAGCTATGTTATCAGTTATAACCAGTGTTTATGATATTTGTTATAATCAGTGTTTCTCTCTATGTCTCAGTTTATAATCAAGTGTTTAGCTACTCATCATCTATCTCAGTGTTAAGCCACGTCATCATTTATAATCAGTGTTTATCCTACATTCATCACTTATAATCAGTGTTTATCTACATCATCAAGTTATAATCCAGTGTTATCGACAGCATCAGTTATAATCAGTTTAGTCTTTACGTCATCATTATAATCAGTGTTTTAGCTACGTCCCAGTTTATATCAGTGTTAAGCTGTCATCTGTAGAATCAGTGTTTAGCGGTGATCAATTAGTTAAATCATTGTTAGCTAACGTCATCATTATAATCAGTGTTTAAGCCTACATCATCAGTTATAACAGTGTTTATCTACGTCATCAGTTATAATCAGTGTTTAGCTACGTCATCAGTTATAATCAGTGTTTTTATCTCGTCACATTTTTATAATCATGTTAGCTACGTCATATCAGTAATAATGCAGGTTTACGGTACGTCCATCTCATTCTAATCCGTGTTTAGCTACTAATCATTTATATCAGTGCTTAGCTGTCAATCAGTTATAATCAGTGTTTAGCTACGTCATCAGTTATAATCAGTGTTTAGCTGTCATCAGTTATAATCAGTGTTTAGAGGTATCATTAGTTATAATCAGTGTTAAGCTACAGTATGACATCTGTTATAATCAGTGTTAAGCTATGACACCAGTTTTAATCAATGTTTAGCAATGTTATCAGTTATACCAGTGTTTAGCTATATCATCATTATAATCAGTGTTTTATCTATGTCATCAGTTATAGCAGTGTTTAGCTATGTTATCAGTTTAATCCGTGTTTAGCTATGTTATCAGTATAATCAGTGTTTTACTATTCATCAGTTATAATCAGTGTTTAGGGCTATTTTATCAGTTATAATCAGTGATTTTAGTCTAGGTGGTATCATTTATAATCAGTGGTTAGCTGTTATCATTATCATCAGTGTTTAGCTATGTTATCATTTATAATCAGTGTTTAGCTGTTATCAGTTATAATCAGTGTTTAGCTGTCATCAGTTATAATCAGTGTTTAGCTATGTCATCAGTTATAAACAGTGCTTGGCTTCGACATCAGTGTCACTTGACTAAGTGAAATAAATATATATGGATGTATATAAGAAATAATGTACCCCATAAAGTAAAACATAAGGAAACTAGTTTAAGTCCCGTTTATCTAACTGAATACAACAGATATACCATGACCTTGATGGATGAATATTACAGATATACCGTGACCTGGATGAATGAGTATTACAGATATACCGTGACCTGGATGGATGAATATTACAGATATACCATGACCTGGATGGATAAATATTACAGATATACCCGCATCTCACAGCTGTCAGTCATCTGGTGAGTCATGGCAAGGACGTCCGAGTTACCCAGGGATCATTTATTGATTGACGGCATGTCCTTTAATTTAATGTTTTCTATAACACACCCTCTACCTACTATCTCTACTAATTCTATCAGAATCGCTGAATAGTCCCAAACGGAGACACTTTGAGACACTCAATATCAATTTCCCCAGAAATATTTCCCAGCCGGGTGACATGAAAAAGTAGCCAGGTGGGACAGGGACATTTGGAGGTGGGGAAAATGATATATTTATTATTAAAGGGCATGTCCACCCGCCAAACTATAATTTCACCCACTACTGGCCCCACTATACAGTCTGTTCTTTCTATTTCTTCTTCTTTTTCTTCCGTTTTATTCTTCTGCTTTTTTGGACTGTATCTCCTCCCACAGTTTTTGAGCTAGAGACATGAAATTCGGTACAGACGTGCGGGGCATATAGGAGAAGTGTGCTATCTTCTAGCTAAGGAATCCGCAGAAGCGTTACGGCGTTATCTGTAAATTTCCGAACATTTTTTCCCATAAACTATAATGGAAACAATCCTCAAATGTGGATATTTCAAAACAGTTTTTTTCATGGTCATAAATACAAATGGTGATACCCCCAACCCCCCACACAGACCCAGGTACACCCACCTACTGACCTACCTATCCATTCCCATGGAAGCCATACTTAAAGGGTAACTAAAGTCAAAAAAACTAAATTTGATCAATCATCCATAAAAGTTAGTTATATGACCATACATGCAAAAACACATACCCCCAACCTCACACGGGTACACACACCTACTGAACTACCCTTAATTCCTGTGGCAGCCATACTTAAAGGATAAATAAAGTAAAAAAAATTAAATATCCTCAATAAAAGTTAGTTTTATGGTTGTAAACACAAAGAAAAGACATAGCCCATCCCCACATGGGTACACACTCCTACTGATCTACTTATCCATTACTGTGGCAGCCTTACTTAAAGGGTGACTAAAGTGAAAAAAACTATTTTTGATTTATCCTTAATAAAAGATAGTTTTATGGTTGTAAACACAAAAAAAGACATACCCCCTCAACCAGACCCAGGTACACACACCTACTGACCTACCCTCCCATTTCCATGACAGCCATACTTAAAGGGTAACTATAGTAAAAAAAAAAAAAACTTTAATGATTAGTCAAAATTAGTTTTTAACCCCCAACCTGACACATGTAAGCACACCTACTGACCTACTTATCCTTTGCTGTGGCAGCCATACTTAAAGGGTAACTAAAGTAAAAAAAACTAATTTTGACCAATCATGAAAAAAAAGTTTAACCCCCCCAACCAGACACGGGTACACACCTAATGACCAACCTCTCCATTTGTGTGGCAACCATGATTGAAGGGTAACTATAGTCATAAATAAATTTTAATCAAAATAAAAAAAACTTTGTTTTTTTTTAACTTCCAACTTGACACAGGTAAACACACCATCTGAGCTACCCCTTCATTCATGTAAAAAACAAACAAAAAACATTTGACCAATCATCAAAAAAGTTAGTCTTTTATCCCCCAACCTGACACGAGTACACGCACCAACTGACCTGCCTTTAATTCATGTGACAGCCATATTTAAAGGGTAAGTATAAAAAACAACAATGTCGTCATCATTGGCATTATTGAGTATTAAAATCTGCAGTACAAACACACACATTCCCTTCCAAAATGTGCCTTTCAAGCCAAATTCAAAGTTTATACTTAAACTTTCGTACCCCCCTACCTCTAAACCCTTACCCACTTTTACCACACACACTACCAATTCCACCAATTACCACCTCACCATACACACGACTACCTCACACGACTTCCAACACTGTACCACACGCACCTTACCGATCCTCTACCAATTTACGCACCCATACACCACGCCGACCTCGTACCAATTACGCACCGTACCCCACTACCTCTACCATTACACAACCATACCAACACCTCTACAATTACACACTGTACCACACTAAAAAATCCACCAATTACGCACCATACCACACGACTCTACCAATTACGCACCGTACCACACTACCATCACCACTTACTCACCGTACCCGACATCGTACACCTCTACACAACTTCACGCACCGTACCAACACTACAGCCTACCAATTACGCACCGTAACACACGACCTCTACCAATTACGCACCGTCCCACACGACCTCTACCATACGCACGTACCGACACGACCTTACGCAATTACCCCGTACCACACACCAATCCACCAATTACGCACCGTACCACACATACCCACCAATTACGCACCGTACCACACACTACACCACCATTACGCACCGTACCACACGACCTCACCAATTACGCACCGTACCACAACCGACCTCTACCACATTACGCACCGTAACACAGACCTCTACCAATCCCGTACCACGATCTACAAATTACGCACCGTACCACACTACATCCACCAATTACAGTATAGCTGGGTACACACAGGATATTTCTGTCTGACTGACTAATTTTTTCATATATTGGTCTGTATATTGGTACTCGCGACTGAATTCAATTCAAATCTGGATTGGACAGATGATCGTAATTTAGGATAATTGCGGTTTGCCTATGGACCACACAATAGGTTGTGGTACATCACAGCCAAGACTACTTTGAGGCTCTCAACAGTGAACTATTCCTTTAATGTACTGGGGGTTAAGGAGCCATGTCTAACATCCCGTTCTTCAATCAATTCACCAGTAAGACGGACAAAGTAAGAAGAAACTTGCCTTACAACACGATCCTCCATGACAGCGTGACTGGTCCGGACCGCTTCCTAGTTCAAGTACCATAGCGCGTAACACAGATATGCTATTAGTTACTCTGAACAGAAGGGTTGTGAATTTTCCGCTGCGAGAGGAGGATTGCGTGTAAGGTATTTATCTTTCATCGCAGTTTGCTCCTGGTGAGTTTAATTGAAGAACTGGAGGTAAGGCTATATCTCCTTAACCGCCTGGCCTCAATCATACATTAAGGAATAGCTCGCTGTTTGAGGAACTATTTCTTTCTACTCTGTCTATTGTAGTGTTATCTGAATGTTTATTGTGTTTGTTGTCAGTCAATCGATGTGACCCGTCCAAAGCTTTAGATAACAAGAAGCGAGCGACACAGACACCGGAATCGGGTGTTTATGAAGTATGCATGGCTAGTGATCCACTTCCCTATTTCTTGTTTATACAAACACTAAGGGAACAATATGGCAGCTTCTACAACAATGGTTTTACAAACATTCATTAACCGATAAATTTTACTTTTCTATGGTCCCGCGACATATGGCAACTCCCACCCTTATGTAATAAAGAAAATTATCCAAGGGGAATATTCTGTAGGCACAATAAGCTTTACCTCATCGTTCTTTCTGAAGTAGACATTATGGCAGCTCAACCCATATGTACGGTACAAATATGTTTATCAATAAGAATGTACACTGGATCGAAGCTTGTGTTTAACTTTTTAAAGGATAAGTAATGAATTGTCAGTAGATCCGCGTATCTGTCGGACCAATCTAAAGAGCCCAATCCCAGAGTCCTCAGCTAAATGACACATTTCTATTTCAGCCTCCCACAATTTACAATGACATCCAGGACCCCCCCGTCTACAGAGGAAAGTGCAAACACTGAACTAAAAATAAGGAGACACAATTAACGCCCCCTGGACATGATCAAAATTAAGATTGTAAAGTAGAACCTATCAGGGTTACAGGACAAACCACTATAGCCTGTAGTGTTCATCTTCTCCCACTACCAGGAAAATGTCCTTGGGGTTTTATTTTATCTCTGTGTGGATACAATTTATCTGATTGTGTCCGCCTCCAATCCAATGTGCCTAGATTGTGTCCTCTCCAAACCATGTATCTAATTTGTTCCTCTCCAATCCAATGTGTCTAAATTGTGTCCTCTCCAAACCAATGTGCCTAAGTTGTGTCCTCTCCAACCCAATGTTGCCTAGATTGTGTCCTCTCCAACCAATGTGTCTAGATTGTTCCCTCCCCCCAATCAGTGTGCCTATGATTGTGTCCTCTCCAAACCATGTGTCCTAGATTGTGCCTCTCCAATCCATGTGCCTAGATTGGTGTCCTCTCCAAACCAATGTACATATTGTGTCCTCTCCAATCCAATGTGGCCTAGATTGGTGTCCTCTCCAAACCACTGTTGTCACCGATTGTGTCCTACTCCAATCCAATGTGTCAGATTGTGTCCTCTCCTACCAATGTGCCTAGATTGTGTCCCTCTCCAACCAATGTGCCTTAGATTGTGTCCTCCATCCAAACCATGTGCCTAGATTGTGTCCTCTCACCAATTGCCTAGATTGTGTCCTCGTCCAACCATGTGCTAGATTTTGTCCTCTCCAAACCAATGTGCCCAGATTGTGGTCCCTCTCCAATCCAATGTGTCTAGATTGTTCTCTCCAACCATGTGGCCTAGATTGTGTCCTCTCCAAACCAATGTGTCTAGATTGTTCCTCTTCGCACAACCAATGTGTCTAATTGTGTCCTCTCCAAACCAATGTGTCCTAGATTTGTGTCCTCTCCAAACCATGTGCCTAGATTGTGTCCGCTCCAACCAATTGTGCCAGATTGTGGTCCTCTCCAACCAATGTGTCTAATGTGTCCTCTTCCAATCCAATGTGCCTAGATGGTGTCCTCTCCAAACCCATGTGCCAGATGTGTCCTCTCCAAACCATGTGTCTAGATGGTGTCCTCCCAAACCAATGTTGCCTATATTGTGTCCTCTCTTCCAAACCAATGTGTCTAGATTGTGTCCGCTCCAATCCAATGTGCAGTTGTTTTCCCAAACCAATGTGCCTAGAGTGTGTCCTCCTCCAAACCAATGTGTCTAGATTGTGTCCTCTCCAACCAATGTGTCTAGATTGTGTCCGCTCCAACCATGTGTCTAGATTGTGTCCTCTCCAACCAATGTGTCCTAGATTGTGTCCTCTCCAAACCAATGTGCCTAGATTGTGTCCGCTCCAAACCAATGTGCCTAGATTGTGTCCTCTCCTCCAACCAATGTGCCTAGATTGTTCCGCTCCAATCCAACTGTGTCCTAGATTGGTCCTCTCCAAACCAATGTGCCTAGAGTTGTGTCCTCTCCAACCATGTCCTAGGATGTGTCCTCTCCAACCAATGTGTCTAGATTGTGTCCTCCCCAACCAATTTGTCCTAGATATGTGTCCGCTCCAATCCAATGTGCCCAGATTGTGTCCTCTCCAAACCAATGTGCCAGATTGTGTCCTCTCCAAACCAATGTGCCCAGATTGTGTCCTCTCCAAACCAATGTGCCCAGATTGTGTCCTCTCCAACCAATGTGCCCAATTGTGGTCCGCTCCAAACAATGTCCCAGATTGTGTCCTCTCCAATCCAATGTCCTAATTGTGCTCTCATATGTGTAGTTGTGTCCTCTCCAATCCATGTGGCCCAGATTGTGTCCCTCCTCACCAATGGGTCTACCCCCAATGTGCCCAGATGTGTTCCTCTCCAACCAAATGTGCCTATGAGATTGTGTCCCTCTCCAATCCAATGTGCCCAGATTGTGCCCTCTCCAAACCAATGTGCCTAGATTGTGTCCTCTCCAAACCCAATGTGCCTAGATTGTGTCCTCTCCAACACCATGTGCCTAGATTGTGTCCTCCTCCAATCCATTTGCCCAGATTGTGCCTCCTCCAAACCAATGTGCCTAGATGTGTCCTCTCCAAAACCAAGTGCCTAATTTGTTTCCTCTCCCAAACCAATGTGCTAGATTGTGTCCTCTCCAACCCATGTGTCTAGATGTGTCCTCTCCAAACCAATGTGTTCCTCGAGTGATTGTGGTTCCTCTCAAACCAATGGTGCCTAGATTGTGTCCCTCCATCCAACCAATGTGTCTAGATGTGTCCTCTCCAAACCAATGTGCCTAGATGGTTCCCTCCCAAACCAATGTGCCCAGATTGTGTCCTCTCCATACACAATGGCCTAGATTGTGTCCTCTCCAAACCAATGTGCCTATTGTGTGTCCTCTCCAACAATTGCCTAGATGGTTCCTCTCCAAACCAATGTGCCTAATTGTGTCCTCTCCAAACCAATGTGCCTAGATTGTGTCCTCTCCAAACCAAGTGCCCTAGATTGTGGGCCTCATGCCTCTCCAAACCAATGTGCCTAGTTGTGTCCTCTCCAAACCATGTGCCTAGATTGTGTCCTCTCCACCAATGTGCCCCAGATTGTGGCCCTCTCCAAACCAATGTGCCTAGATTGGTGTCCTCCCAACCACTGTGGCCTAGATTGTGTCCTCTCTCCAAACCAATGTGCCCAGATTGTGCCTCTCCAAACCATTCTAGATTGTGTCCTCTCCAAACCAATGTGCCTAGATTGTTCCTCTCCAATCCAATGTGCCCAGATTGTGTCCTCTCCAACTTCCAAAATGTGCCCAGATTGTGCCCTCTCAAACCAATGTGCCTAGATTGTGTCCTCCTCCAAACCAATGTGCCTAGATGTGTCCCTTCCATCCAATGTGCCCCAGATTGTGTCCTCCCAAACCATGTTCTAGATTGTTCCTCTAATCAATGTGCCCAGATTGTGTCCACTCCAAACCAATGTGCCTAGATTGTGCCCTCTCCAAACCATGTGCCAATTGTGCCCTCCTCCAATCCAATGTCCCAGATTGTGTCCTCTCCAAACCAATGTGCCCAGATGTGGTCCTCTCCAAACCAATGTGCTAGATTGTGTCCTCTCCAACCATTGCCTAGATTGTCCGCTCCAACAATGCCTAGATGTCCTCCCAACATGTGCCTAGATTGTGTTCCTCCAATCAAACCAATGTGCCTAGATTGTCGTCCTCTCCAAACCAATTTGCCTAGATTGTGTCCGCTCCAATCCAATGTGCTAATTGTGTCCTCCTCCAAACCATGTGCCTAGTTGGTGTCCTCTCCAACCATGTTGGCCTAGATTGTGTCCCTCTCCAAACCAATTTGCCTAGATTGTGTTCCTGCCCCTCCAATCCAATGTGCCTAGATTGTGTCCTCTCCAAACCCAATGTGCCTAGATTGTGTCCTCTCCAAACCAATGTGCCAGATTGGTGCCTCTCCAACCAATGTGCCTAGATTGTCCTCTCCAAACCAATGTGCCAGATTGTGTCCTCTCCAAACACATGTGCCCAGATTGTGTCCTCTCTAAACCAATGTGCCCAATTGTGTCCTCTCCAATCCAATGTGCCTAGATGTGTGTCCTCTCCAAACATGTCCCATATGTTCCCCTCCAAACCAATGTGCCCAGATGTGTCCTCCTCTCAAACCAATGTGCCAGATTGTGTCCGTCCCAAACCAATGTGCCCTAGATTTGTGTCCCTCTCCAAACCAATGTGCCCAGATTGTGTCCTCTCAAACATTGCCCAGATTGTGTGCCTCTCCAAACCATGTGCCTAATTGTGTCCTCCCAAACCATGTGCCTAGATTGTGTGTCCCTCCAAACCAATGTTCTGATTGTGTCCTCCTCCAACCCAATGCCATGTCCAACCAATTTGCTATATTGTCCTCCCAAGCAATGTGTCAATTGTGTCCTCTCCAATCAATGTGCCCAGATTGTGTCCTCTCCAACCAATGTGTCTAGATTGTCTCCCTCCCAAAAACTGGGCCAATTGTGCCTCTCCAACCATGTGCCTGATTGTGTCCTCTCCAAAACCAATGTGCCAGATGTGTCCTCTCCAACCAATGTGCCTAGATTGTGTCCTCTCCAATCCAATGTGCCTAGATTGTGTCCTCTCCAATCCAGTGCCTAGATTGTCCATCCAAACCAATGTGCCTAATTGTGTCCTCTCCAACCAATGTGCCTAGATTGTGTCCTCTCCATCCAATGTGCCCAATTGTTCCTCTCCAAACATGTGCCCAGCTTGTTGTCCTCTCCAAACCAATTGATGCCCAGATTGTGTCCTCTCCAAACCAATGTGCCAGATTGTGTCCCTCCAAACCAAGTGCAGATTGTGTCCTCTCCAACCATGGCCCAGATTGTGTCCTCTCCAAACCAATGTGCCCAGATTGGGTCCTCTCCAAACCAATGTGCCCACGATTGTGTCCTCTCCAACCAATGTGCCAGATTGTTGTCTTCTTTCAAACCAATGTGCCCAGATTGTGTCCTCTCCAACCAATGTGCCTAGATTGTGTCCTCTCCAACCCATGTGGCCTAGATGTGTTTCCTCTCCAAACCAATGTGCCTAGATGTGTCCTCTCCAAACAATGTGCCTAATTGTGTCTCTCCAATCAATGTTCCAGTTGTGTCCTCTCCAAACCAATGTGTCTAGATTGTTTCCTCTCCACCAATGTGCCTCCAGATTGTGTCCTCTCCAAAACATGTGCCTAGATTGTGTCCTCCTCCTCCATCCATGTGTCTAGATTGGTGTCCTCTCCAACCAATGTCCCAGATTTGTGTCCTCTCTCCAAAACAATGTGCCTAGATTTACACATATTAGCCTTTAGAGTGACAGCACATCTGTAATTTGGTGTTATTTCTGACGACGTTTGATTGATGGTTTCACTAAGTGATGTATGGGAGAGGGTGATTCTGGACATCAATGTTTTACCACTTGCTAAAAAACTAGCAGGTTTTCTGTCTAGTTAAAGTCCATATAGAGCCAGATCTTTTAGATCTAATAGAGATACCTGTACAACATTATAATAATATAATAGTTAAATGGACACTATAACTGAATAAAGTACTCCCTCTAATTCTATAATTGAATACATTTAAGTAGCACTTATCTGATTTGGTTGTGTTGCTGCATGCCTTCAATCCAGCACACATTTTGTTTAGGAGCAGTATCCCCCCTCCCTCTTTTAACCACTCCCACTGCCATCTTACCTGACTTTTTCCTACAAACCAACTGTCAAGCCTGCACACAGCATACAGCATTCCAACTGTCCAATCTGTCACCAATTCCACTACGTAAAACTACACACAGAAGAATAGTTTTGGAAGCAAGGAACTTGATTGACCGTGCTGAATATAAGAAGTTTTTAGATTGGATATCTAAAGAAATAGGGGGCAGATCAACAAAAAAATGATACAGTGGTGGTTGAAGAATTATAGTTTCCAGTTTTTCAGTATAGATCCCTTTACCTGTCTTTCACTGTTATATTTCTTGATGTCATCAACGTTGTTAAAAAAAAGTTCTGTAACCCACGACAACTTCATTCTAGTATTTGTGTAGAAATACTTTTATTATACGGATACTATAATCAATATATAACTTTATTTACAACAGCGACAAATGGACCGCACTGCCTCCAGAAGAAAGAGATACTGTAAGGACGGAATACCTACAGAAATACCTGGAAGTTCTAGAGGTTGAGAAATGTTTTGTACTAAGTAAAACAGAAAATATATTGCCCACTGCTGGGATTTAAAGGGACTTTAGTTTAAACGACCTATAGCTAAGAAAATGCCAATGAAAACAATATAACGCTTATCTGTAAATCTTCTGGGCAGATAGACCTGAAATCAGTCAAATCTTGTTCAATACAGAATGGATTCCAGTTCCTTTTAGTTTTAGGAACACAAAGTACCCTGGTTAATCTCACTGAGCAGTGTTTAGGTCACTGAGCTAGGGGGGAGGGGACAGACCATTTAATTCTATTCACACCCACAAACTTATCCACACACTATCCCAGTAACTATTGTCCTTATGGTGGCCCTGCTGTATAGAGACTTTCCCCTAGTTCCCCTTCTGTAATCACCGGAACGCAATCATTTTCTATTACTTCTATCATTATCTACAGGTGAACGCCCCAACGAGATTGGCTGCATCTTCCACCACGGGGACCACATGACCACATAAACAATTCAGAGTGAGGAGCCAGACGATGTTTCACCAGTTTTTGTTAAATATATCGGTTCAAAAAATCGGTAGTGTTGGTTCCTACCAGAGAGTTGTCTTTATGTTGATGACCCCGGGCCCTGAAATGGAAGGAGTGTAGAGGATGTTGCACGTTCCGTGTGACTAATATGAATTCTCATTGTCAGGTTAAACTGAACATCTTTACTGACTGCAACGCGCCCGTGTTTTCATGTGGACGATGTTCCTGTGCACCAGAATGATGATGTGTGGAACTGGCCAATTGGTGCGAACCACTGGATTCTGTACCTGAAACAGGTCAATGAAGACTAGGAATAGACCAGAGCATATGAAAGATACCTGACTGGGACTTGGGATCATCCAGTCCCAACCTTCAGGAAACCAACCAGTGGTTAAGAACCTATTGAACCACAGTGAATTCCATGAATCGGTCAATACAAATAGTGTTCCACCTTTAAACCAAATGGACCAATCAACAGAACAGTGAACTATGGTAGTCTGAACACTGTTGGTTGGGCCCTGGGCAATGTTCTACTCCTGGCTGAATAGGACCTGTATACAATCAATTTCTCTCAATACTTTGTATCAGGACTAGACGTTGGGCTTACGGACAACATTGCTGTAATCCTATTGGATGAAAAGGACAGATAATGGATAATGTAACGAGCACTTCTGCAATCTTATTGATAAAGGATAAAAAATGTAAAGAGCCTAGAACAATGTTATTTACGAGATTCTCTGTCTGCCATTGGTACAACTCATGTAGCGCCCTTTAATGTTTATACATGTAAACACTTGTAAGCTATTTATATGTTGTATATGGGGGGGGGGGCTCTGGGTGGGTACAACTGAATTACTATTCTGTAATAGGGGGGGATTTGCAGGAAGATGTCTTTAAAGAAGGGGGATTTAGGCTGGGTACAGACTTAGATTCTTCATCCTGACCGTGTTTCGATACTTCTATGTGGTCGGCCAGGACAAAGACCAAAAGTAGCCCGTGTTGATCGTTTGCCGTGATCTAGCGTGCAGCCCAGGAAACCATCCAATATTTCGTCCCGATCTACCAATACAAATGTCGGGCTGAATTGTAGGTTTGTACCAGATTATAGTGGATGGTTATGGATAAAGCCCCGTTCCAATGAATTGGATATAAGGAGTCACCTCGTAGTCCTGCGATTTAGGGATGTAATGGGATTTTAACTCAACCGACGGTCGTTTAATTCCAAACTTCTCACCGAGCACTTTATTTAAAATGTACATTACACCATTTCCTTCATGTATAAATCTGTGCATAGAAATGACCCAAATAAATCTATGTCTATACAGCAGTTTATAGTCTGGTTAATATCGACCTGTGTACTTCCTCTTTATTTCTATAATTCCTATTTGTCAGGGATTTCTATGGGATATCCAATAGATTAAGGGCTAGGCCACGCTGAGAGCGTTTTTCGCACGTTTGCGCACACGTTTTCACGCTCGCGATTTTTGCTAAAAATTCCCGCGATTTCCATGCGCATGCGATTGTGCATCCGTTCGCGTTTTTGGTAACACATGCGTTCACCATTTGTGCGTTAACGCAGCGTTTCCATACGCGAATGGCGAAACGCAAATGCCAAGAAAAGCGCACACAATTGTATAGGCTGCGACGCGGCCATTTATCAGTTGTCCTATTACGGGTAGGTCCTCATCGGGTGTAATCACTTGTTAAATTAAATCCCTACTAACATGTACAATACTGGACAATTGTCAACTATTAATTGGCTATAGTTAGACGTGGGTTAGGGCACAATTTTCAGGGAGATTCAATAAAGTTTCTTATCGTTAAAAATGGTGTAATTTTTGGCCCCAACCATCAGATGTTAGCTTTGAAATGTTAAAAGATCTGATTGGTTGGGGCAAAATTAGCCCCATTTTAAACGATAAGAACTTTTATTGAATTTCCCTCGAGGTTTTAGATGGACACAGTTTTGACTATTTTTTCTATGTTTATCGAAATAAAATAAATACCACAAAAGCTGGTAAATATTCTGTAAATGAATTCCTTATCAAATGGTGCTAATCCATGTCATCATTAAAGGACAATCTATTACTTTCTTATTACTAAACTGCCAAGTCCTCCAGATATACAAACAGGAACCTTCCCTTGTACTCTGTCTAGCTCCGCATCTCACCTGTCAGTCATCTGGTGAGTCATGGCAAAGGACCGTCCGAGTTCACCAGGGATCATTTATTGATTACGGCATGTCCTTTAATTTAATGTTTTCTATAAACACACCACTCACCTACTATCTCTACTAATTCTATCAGAATCGCTGAATAGTCCCAAACGGAGACACTTTGAGACACTCAATATCAATTTCCCCCAGAATATTTCCCGCCGGGTGACATGAAAAAGTAGCCAGTGTGGGACAGGGACATTTGGAGGTGGGGAAATGATATATTTATTATTAAAGGGCATGTCACCCGCCAAACTATAATTTCACCACTACTGGCCCCACTATCAGTCTGTTTTCTATTTCTATTTCTTCTTCTTTTCTTCCGTTTATTCTTGCTTTTTTTGGACTGTATCTCCTCCCACAGTGTTTTTGAGCTAGAGACATGAAATTCGGTACAGACGTGCGGGGCATTAGGAGAAGTGTGCTATCTTCTAGCTAAGGAATCCGCAGAAGCGTTACGGGCGTTATCTGTAAATTTCCGAACATTTTTTCCCATAAACATAATGGAACAATCCTCAAATGTGGAATTTCAAACAGTTTTTTTCATGGTCATAATACAATGGTGATACCCCCAACCCCCCACACAGACCCAGGTACACCCACCTACTGACCTACCTATCCATTCCATGGAAGCCATACTTAAAGGGTTAACTAAAGTCAAAAAAACTAAATTTGATCAAATCATCCATAAAGTTAGTTATATGACCATACATGCAAAAAAAACACATACCCCCAACCTCACACGGGTACACACCCTACTGAACACCCTTAATTCCTGGGCAGCCATACTTAAAGTAAATAAGTAAAAAAAATTAAATATCCTCAATAAAGTTGTTTTTGGTTGTAACACAAAAGAAAAGACATAGCCCATCCCCACATGGGGTACACACTCCTACTGATCTACTTCTCCATTACTGTGGCAGCCTTACTTAAAGGGTGACTAAATTGAAAAACTATTTTTGATTTATCCTTAATAAAAGATGTTTATGGTTGTAAACACAAAAAAAGACATACCCCCTCAACCAGACCAGGTACACACACCTACTGCACTACCCTCCCCATTTCCATGCACGCCTACTTAAGGGTAACTAAATAGTAAAAAAAAAAAACTTTAATGTTAGTCAAAATTAGTTTTTAAACCCCCACACCTGACACATGTAAGCCACACCTACTGACCTACTTATCCTTTGCTGTGGCAGCCATACTTAAAGGGTAACTAAATGTAAAAAAACTAATTTTGGACCATCATGAAAAAAAAGTTTAAACCCCCCCAACCAGACACGGGTACACACCTAATGACCAACTCTCCATTTGTGTGGCAACCATGATTAGGGTAACTATAGTCATAAATAAATTTTAAACAAATAAAAAAACTTTGTTTTTTTTAACTTCCACTTGACACAGGTAAACACACCATCTGAGCTACCCCTTCATTCATGTAAAACAAAAACAAAAACATTTGACCAATCATCAAAGTTAGTAAGGGTAAGATTCGTGTGGGGGTACATAATGTGTCGTAATTAAAGTGAGTGGCTATAGTTTTAGTCTAAATCCCCCAACCTGACACAGTACACTCACCAACCTGACCTGCCTTTAATTCATTGTGACAGCCAGATTTAAAGGTGAAGTATAAAAAAACAACAATTGTCGTCATCATTTGCATTATTGAGTATTAAAATCTGCAGTAACAAAACCCACACTTCCCTTCAAAATGTGTT
>JAACNH010000059.1:298534-582775 GCA_019447015.1 Hymenochirus boettgeri
CCGTGTCAGAGGGAAATTTTAGTGCATTTCTGAACAATTTGGAAATGCGCTACACACACGAATGATAAAGAGACTATACTGTCGGATCCAACGGTATAGTACAGTACAGTATAGTACAGCACAGTATAGTATAGTACAGCATAGTAGTTAGTACAGCACAGCACATTACAGTACAGTATAGTACAGCACATTATAGTACAGTACAATATAGTATAGTACAGTATAGTACAGCACAGTACTGTACAGTTAGTACAGTACAGCATAGTAGTTAGTACAGCACAGCACATTATAGTACAGTACGTACAGTATAGTATAGTATATAGTACAGTACAGTATAGTATAGAATAGTACAGTATAGTATGAGTAAAAGGATTAGTTATAGTATAGGACTAGTCAGTATAGTATTTGAGGTTGAATAAAGACATACGTCCATCCAGTCCAACCCATCTAGCAATATCCTCATTTCCTGCCTAACTGTTGATCCAGAGGAAGGCAAAAAACCCACCAAATTTATGAAGGGGAGGAAATTCCTACCTGACTCCAAGTGGCAATGGGAAATTTCCCTGGATCAACTCTACTTTATGTATCAATCCCAGTAACTTGTAACATTCCTTGTTTGTAGAAACTCATCCAGCTTTTTATTAAACTGACCAATGAACCTGCCATAACAACATCCACTGGAAGACAGTTCCATAGCTTTACCGTTCTCACAGTGACAAACCCTTTCCCAACTTGAAGCCTAAACCTTTTATCTTCAAGTCTTAAGGGATGTCCTCGTGTCCTCTGACATGTTCTATTGGTGAACAATGCCCCAGATAGTTTATTGTATGGCCCGTTAATGTATGTTCTCACAGTGACAAACCCTTTCCCAACTCTACTTTATGTATCAATCCCAGTAACTTGTAACATTCCTTGTTTGTAGAAACTCATCCAGCTTTTTATTAAACTGACCAATGAACCTTGCCATAACAACCGTCCACTTAAGACCGTTCCATATCCTTAATTTAACCGTTTCTCACGTGACAAACCCTTTTTTCCTTTTATACCCTTTTTCAAACCCTTTTTTTTTACCCTTTTTTTTTTGTTTTTCACCCAAATCTACTTTATGTATCAATCCCGTAACTTGTAACATTCCTTGTTTGTAGAACTCATCCGCTTTTTATTAAACTGACCAATGAACCTGCATAACAACGTCCACTGAAACCGTTCCTATAGCTTATACCGTTCTCACAGTGACAAACCCTTTCCCAACTCTTACTTGATGTATCAATCCCAGTAACTTGTAACATTCCTTGTTTGTAGAAACTCATCCACTTTTTATAAACTGACCAATGAACCTGCCATAAACAACGTCCACTGGAAGCCGTTCCATAGCTTTACCCGTTCCAACAGTGACAAACCTTTCCCAACTCTACTTTATGTATCAATCCCAGTAACTTGTAACATTCCTTGTTTGTAAAACTCATCCAGCTTTTTATTAAACTGACCAATGAACTGCCATAACAACGTCCACTGGAGACCAGTTCCATAGCTTTAACCGTTCTCATTCTCACGTGACAAACCCTTCCCCACTCTACTTTAGGTATCAATCCCAGTAACTGGTAACATTCCTTGTTTGTAGAAACTACATCCCGCTTTTAAATTAACTGACCAATGACACTGCCATAACGTCACTGGAAACAGTTCCATAGCTTTACCGTTCTCAACAGTGACAAACCCTTTCCCAACTTGAACCTGAAACCTTTTTTTTCTTCAAGTCTTAAGGGATGTCCTGTGTCCTTTGACATGTTTACTATTGGTGAACAATGCCCCAGAAAGTTTATTGTGGCCCGTTATGTATTTATACACAGTATCATATCCCCACGCAAGCGCCTTTTCTCCAGCGTACATAATTGTAGCTTACCATTCCTCTCATACTTCAATTCAGGCTCCAAGCTCCAAGCTCCTCCACAAGCTTCCCCCCCCCCCTCCCCCCCAAGCTCACTCCCACCCCTATTCAAGCTTCAAGTCACCCTCACCCCAGCTCGCCACTCTCAAGCTCCACCGCGGACCTCTTCATATTCACGCTCCCAGCTCCTCCCCTCAAGCTCCTCGCTACCCCCCCATCCCAAAGCTCCCCTCACTCGTCCCCATTCAAGCTCCCCCCCCCTCAAGCCCCCGCCTCCCCCGCGAAGCTCCCCCAAGCTCCCCTCCCCCTCCCTCAATCTTCCCCCGTTCAAGCTCCCCTCCCCAGCTCTCTCCCGAAGCTCTTCAAGCTCCTTCTCCGCTCCCCAAGCTCTCCCTCCCCAGCTCTTCCCCCCCAAGCTCCCGCCCCTCTTCAAGCTCCCCAATGGTCCCCTATTAATTTCATTTGCCCTTCCCTCTGCACCCTTTCCATTTCAAGATGTCCTTTTTGTACACCGGATTCCAAAATTGCACTGCTATTCCAAATGAGGCCTTACCAATGCTTTGTAAAGATGTAGAAAAAAAAAGACTTTAACATTTTTTTTTTTTTTTTTTTTTTTTTTTTTTTTTTTTTTTTTTTTTTGTTTTTTTTTGTTTGGTTTTTTTTTTTTTTTTTTTTTTTGTTTTTTTTTTTTTTTTTTTTTTTTTTTTTTTTTTTTTTTTATCTTTTTTTTTTTTTTTTTTTTTTTTTTTTTTTAACATTTTTCCTCCCTTGAAAATCCATACGCTCTTTATAAACAAGAACAATACATGCTGGGGCTCCACTCTATCCCATAGCCCTGGACTTGGATTTTTTAACATGTCCCACTAACACATCCACTGATCTTTGGGATTCGGCAGATTGGAAAAAACCCCACACAACCTTTGGAAGTTCCCGCTCAATTAACAACAGAGATTTCCTTTCCTTTTTCCGTGCAAAAAACCAATACAAGAATGGGGCAAGCGCACAGCACATGTACCCTGCATACAAAGCGCAGTAAATGTTTGCTTGTGCCCAAACCATTTAAAAACTGCCTTTATTGGGATCTTTGCTTGGCTAGAGAGTAAAATTCATGTGTACCTCCAATTATCGCAGTGCTTCTCCCCCCCTCCCTCCACAAATGATTTTCCAGACGATACAATAATGCTATGGAAGAAACAATGTAAAGCCTAATTGTAATTAAAAAGATTTCTTTTTTAGAATCCTCAATATATTACAAGTTACATGCACCTGCATTTTTAAAAAAAAATATAAGGATTAAATATCTTTGTTACTAATGTACGCCCGGGCCTGCTACCAATTTATTTGCCAAAACAAAATATAAAATAATTATTTTTTAATGGGCCAACTTTTTTTGTTTTTCATCAAATTTTGAAAAATCCGCCAAATTTTGACGGATAACAGAAATGTTTATGTTTAACAAGTTCCCATTTTGGTCCCCAAAACCCACCATAAACTTTACTTGTGGCCCCCCCCACAATAAATGTGGTAAGGAAAAAAAAGAAACAAGAAAAGTTGAAAAAACATAAAATTGTAAAGACGACCCCCTTGCTAAAGGTAATTTGTCACCCCCCCCCCTTTTTTTTTAATAAATCATTTAAATTACCGTGAATAGGGCCGATAAAGTAAAAACAATTTTTGGAAACATGTTTTTTGGAATAAGAAAATTTCGTGTTTTCCAAAGGGGGAACAAACCAAGGTGGAAAGGTGGCCCCCCTGTACAACAAAAGGAGTGATGTTAAAATGATGAAAAACAAAATTCAATCAGTTTTGGGGTCCAACTTTAAAAAAGGGTTTTCTGAACCAGCAGATAACTCATCAAGTGGAACAACAGTCCCCACAACTTGACTGGAAGGATTCCCTTTTAAAAAGTGTACAAGACCTAAAAATTTTCCGCATGCAATTCCCCGAGCCCATTTAAAAAAGAATTTTTGGGAAAAACTCCCCTGCACCAGTTTTTTTGGTGTAAAATGTATTTGAGGTGAAAAAACAAGACAGTAACATAAGTGTTTTTTTTGATCAGATGGCTTGGAGAAAATCCCTGCATCTTTTTTTTTCCCTTACTTTAACTTCCGGGCTTCCCGCGCAGCCTCTGAGGGAGCCCATTTCAACTGAAAAATACTTTTTTCCGCAATTGGTAGAGCGGGAATTTCCCAGTCCCCCCCAACAAAATTGAAGAAACCAGTCGGGACATGATTTTTTTTTTTTTTAGGGCCTTCGAACCACGGACGAAGCGCTTGTGAAAATTTCCTCCAAAGGAAGCCCTGCTTTTAAATGCTCCCACTGGTAAGGTGGAAAACCCTGGAACAGGTAAAACCCAATATGGAACCCCGAATGAATAAAACCTGAAATTTCACCCAAATCATCAAAAAACCAACTTCAATGTGGTTTTTTTAATGTTCCAATTAGGTTAAAAAAAAAAATGCTGCAATTTATCTCCTGCTATTATTTTTAAAATCGTTTTTAACAAAAGAAACTAAACCAATAATAAGTTTTTTTACTACAGATGCTATTAACCCCCATGTAAAAACAACAAAAATTTACAGTCTGTCCTTTTTGTCTATAAAAATTAATTTTGTTTTGGTTAAACTTTTTTTTTATAAACAGTAGGTGGGGGGGTGGGGGGGTTTGGCTTTGAATAATTTTTTTTTTTTTTTTTTTTTTTTTTCCCCCCATGGAAACACAATGGGTTGAATTCAATAAATTGCAGGCAATGAATTACACAACATATTGGTCGGTGGCAGTGAAATCTCTGTAAGGATTGAGGTCTATGTAAAGATGAACAATGGTGGTCCACCATATCAAAGACTCCGAGTTCATCGTCAATGTTTATCAGCCCGTGTCATGGAGACTATCTACACGATACACCTGATAGTACGACTGGGATTGTAAGCTTTTATGGCCCACGTTAAATTGGTAGCAACATTGCTAAGAGCTTAGCGACATGTTGAATAAAGGAGGGAATCGAGTCATGTCTCTTTCTCAGAACATTGTAGCAACATTGCTGAGAGCTAGCCGACAAGGTTTAATAAAGAGGGGGGATAGTCCCCCCCATGTTTCTCCAGTAACATTTGTTCGCAACATGCTAGAGCTAGCCGACATGCTGCTAAAAGAGGGGTAGATTCCAACGTTCCTCCAGAACAAGGGAACTAACAGAAACCGGGAAATATAACCATTTGACATACCATTCTCCCGGCCTGCAACGTAATAGGAGGATATCAGGGCAATCAGGTGGAAGTAAAATGTCAAAGACCTATTCTTTTAAACAAACCACTTTTCTTCTTTCCAAGGATCATAGTTCTCTGTTCTGCTTTTAAAAAGCTGCGGTAGACTATCATATAATAATGTTTTCAACTTTGTTTTATTGTGGTACCTGTATAAGAAATGATTAAACAACAGTTCTGTGGTAATAACGTATCGCATAATAGAGTGTTTGCCTTGGTTGGGTACCATAGATGTGGACTTTCCCCCCTCCCGGATTTGGCGTTTTTTTGATAAACTGCCACATGCACCACACTCTGATCAGAGATGTAAAACGTCGCCATCCCGTTAGGGTTTTTGAAAACTAACACGCGATCTATTTTTTCCCAGAAAATTTTTTTATTGAGAACAAAAATGTGGCCCAGTTATCAATCCCTGGGTAAAATGCTAAAAAAAAAATACCCAGTGGGTCCCCAAAGCCTCAAAGTTTCCAATAAAATGGTGATGGGAAAAGTACACAGGACTTAAAGAATTGTTTTTTTTTTGTTTTGGGAGGTTTTTAAATAAACAAGAAATCAAAGTACATATAAAGAATTTTCGATCCTTGGAAAATAAACAGAATTCTATAGTAATGATGAAGGGGATATTTCCAAACATCAAATGCCACAATGCCCCCCCCTGTAAAAATGGGGTTTTTTTAGAAAAGGGAAAAAAAAAAAAAAAAAAAACCAAAGAAAAAAGGAAATAAAATCATTTTCAATAAATCCCCAATTGGGCCTTTGATCAATAAGAGTTTTTTTCCCCAATGTTTTTTTGTTTCCTTGGGTAATGTCCAAAATTTTTTTTTTGTAACAACCATTAAAGATACAGTTTTAAAAAAGCTGGGGGTTTCCATGGGGCCCATGTGCCCCGCCAATTTTTAAACCGTTTTAATAAAATTATATATACCGTTTTTCCGATCGCCGCGGATTTTTTTTTTCTCAAACCCCCCAGGGCCCCCCAAGGGCCCCGAAAAACCCCACCCAAACTTTGGGACTAAAATAATCGGTTTTGGGTTTTTGGCCGGGCCAAAAAAACACACACCTGGGGGGCCCCCCCCCCTTTGGCCCCCCCCCCTTTTTTGCCCTTTGGGTTTACCCCCCCCCAGCGACAATAAAACGCCCTTTTTTTTTTTTAAATTTAAAAACAACCTTTCTTCACTTTTTTTTTTTTTTTTTATGTTTTTTACAAAAATTTTTATTTACTACTGCAATTTTTTTTTTAGGAAAATTGAAACAATTTCTGAAGGTCAATTTTGGGTTTGGGGAAAAAAAAACAAAAAAAAAAAACAGATTTTTTTGTAAAAGGCCCATGACGAATGCCCACAAAAAGGGCAAAACAATTTTTTTGTCCCCATCAAGCCCCCCATCAGTTATAATCAGTGTTTAGCTATGTTATCAGTTATAATCATTGTTTAGCTGTGTCATCAGTTATAATCAGTGTTTAGCTACGTCATCAGTTATAATCAGTGTTTTAGCTATGTCATCATTTATCAGTGTTTAGCTATGTCATTAGTTATAAGTGCTTAGCTATGTTATCAGTTATAATCAGTTTTTAGCTATGTCATCAGTGTTTAGCTATGTCATTAGTTATAATCAGTGTTTAGCTATGTTATCAGTTATAATTTGGTGTTTAGCATTGTTATCAGTTATAATTTGGTGTTTAGCATCATCAGTTATAATCAGTGTTTAGTTATGTTATCAGTTATAATTTGGTGTTTAGCAATGTTATCAGTTATAATTTGGTGTTTAGCATCATCAGTTATAATCAGTGTTTAGCTATGTCATCAGTTATAATCGGTGTTTAGCAATGTCATCAGTTATAATCAGTGTTTTGCAATGTCATCAGTTATAATCAGTGTTTAGCCATGTCATCAGTTATAATCAGTGTTTAGCTATGTCATCAGTTATAATCAGTGTTTAGCTATGTCATCAGTTATAATCAGTGTTAAGCTATGTCATCAGTTATAATCAGTGTTTAGCTGTGTCATCAGTTATAATCAGTGTTTAGCTGTGTCATCAGTTATAATCAGTGTTAAAGAGCATGTCCACCAAAAAATCAAATTTTCTCAGATTGCAGTAACGGTGTGCCCTAGCTGAAACGCCGTGTCCGTTTTTCAAAAGACGTTTTCTTTACTAAGTTATGACCTGTTGAAAGTCGTCAGCATAAGGCCATCTCTCTGCCTTAGCTGCTGTCAATCTGCTTACCTAATTACGTTATGCGCGCTCCAAGTCTCGCGCTTCTATCCGGCACACCATCGTATTAGAAGACCTAGCTCGTTTTTTTTTTTTAAAGACGCGTCACTGGAAGGGAGGGGGGAGCGAAGGGGGGAGCAAATACTTCCTGGTTCTGTGAGGTGCGCTCCGATGCGCAGGACAGAATTCTCCCGGAGGCTGCAGAGGGGGAAGACACAAAATAGGCTGTCTAAGCCTCCTAGTGTCTGTTTTTTGGAACTTCTATAGTAAATTGCTAAGGATCCTGATTGAACTGAGAGGCAAGGTAGGAACCAATTTAAAGAGCACAATGTGGGCAATTACTGTAAAAATTATAGTTTTGGGGGTGGACATGCCCTTTAAGCTATGTCATCAGTTATAATCAGTGTTTATCTATGTCATCAGTTATAATTAGTATTTAGCTATGTTATTGGTTATAATCAGTGTGTAGCTATGTCATCAGAAATAACTGACACCATCCTCTCCACCATTCCAGACCAAGGACTATGATGTCACCAATCACTACGATTTCCCCAGTAGACATTCTATTACGGGAGCCCAACAGGTAATTACATGGTTGGTGTATTCCATCACCATTCATATAATATAATCACAATGCTATGGCTTGTACATGTCAACCACAAACATTCATGTAAATAGATCCAGGGAGGGAGAAGATTCCAGAGCAAAAACTTGACACTGGCACTCGCCCTTCTGCCAATGTCTCTTTCTGGTGGTGCATGTCAGGGGGTCTCCCCTCACCTCCCCGACATCTGTACACCATGGACAGCACTCTCCTTCAATAACATTCTATCTTTATCTGATCCAGCATCGGTAAAAATGCCTATATTCACGCCTATAGCATTCCTAAAGGACAAGATACAACATATCTGTTGTATTCAATTAGATCAACTGGACTTGAAGTTTAGTTCTTGAAGACGTTTCGCTAGTCATCCGACTGGCTTTCTCAATTCAGAATGACTTGTACAAGAATCTGTGGCAATTATGTACCCTGGAAAATCCCAATTAGCATATCACAGCCAGGTGTTAAGGGCGTGATTAGATAGTGATTGGATAGTGGCTAAAGGAGGCCATACACTATTACGATCTTAAACCGACCGATACTTTGATAGACAGATGTACAATGTTAATTGTAGGTAGATGTACAATAAATATTGTTCGACATTCAATTTGTTTTGTGATTAAGGTCGAATGTCGTCCATTGTGAGGTTACATTACATTAACATTTAATCGAAACTTCAGAAAACACTACAATCATTTTACCAATCGACTTAAAAAAACGACTTTCCCGATCATAATTACGATCGATTTTACGATCTAATGTCGCATGATAAGAATGGGAAAATGTACAATTTTTCGGCCAATCGATGGAAATGTCTGATTGTATGTCGAATTGTACATAAAATTGGCCTAATGTATGGCCACCTTAAGAGGTGTTATAGGAACGCCCAGAGTAAGGTGTCAAAACAGCATTGTACATGGCAGACAGTTGGTGTCAAACCTCCCCACCTCTATTTAGGCTTGGTTTCTTTATTTTCACATAAATGGCCTCCTTGACACCTCTCTTGAACCAGTCACGTTCCTTTGCCAATATGTTAACATTACAATCTTCAAAGGTATGTCCTTTATCCTTAAGATGCAGGTACACGGCTGAGTCCTGACCTGAGGAATTGGCTCTTCTGTGCTGGGCCAACTGTCTGCCATGTACAATGCTGTTTTGACACCTTACCCTGGGCGTTCCTATAACACCTCTTAGCCACTATCCAATCACGCCCTTAACACTTGGCTGTGATATGCTAATTGGGATTTTCCAGGGTACATAATTGCCACAGATTCTTGTACAAGTCATTCTGAATTGAGAAAGCCAGTCGGATGACTAGCGAAACGTCTTCAAGAACTAAACTTCAAGTCCAGTTGATCTAATTGAATACAACAGATATACCATGACCTGGATGGATGAATATTACAGATATACCGTGACCTGATGGATTGAATATTACATATATACAGTTGACCTGGATGGTATGATATTACAGAGATACCGTTGACCTGGATGGATGAATATTACAGATATTTGACCGTGACTGGTATGAATGAATATTACGATTATACCGTGAATGGAGGCATGAATATTACAGATTATTACCGTGACTTGCCGAGTGAATGATATTACCGATATACCGGACCTGGAGATGAATATTACAGATATTTACCTGAACCTGGAGGAGAATATTGACAGTATACCTGACCTGGATGGATGAAATATTACAGATCTACCGGAACATGGCTGATGTGAATATTACAGAATTACCGTGATTGGATGGATGAATATTACAGATATACTAGTGACCTGGATGGATGAATTTTAAGATATACCGGACCTGGAGGATATGAATAGTACAGAATACCGGACCTGGATGGAGGAATTACAGATATACGGGACTTGGATGGATGAATATTTACAGATATCCGATGACCTGGATGGATCTTGAATATTACAGATATACAGTGACTGGATGGATTGAATATTCAGATATACCGTACCTGATGGATGCATACTACAGATATACCGTGACCCGGATGGATGAATATTACAGTATTACCATGACCGGAGATGAATATTACAGATTACCTGACCCGGATGGATGAATATTCAAGATTACCATGACCTGAGTATGGAGATGAATATTACAGATATAACCATTGACACCTAGGATAGGTGATAAATACAGATATATACCCAATAACGGGACAATGGATGAGAACTATTAACAGAGTAAACCTGAACCTGAGATGGATGAATATCTATACAGATATACCAATGACCATGGATGGATAAATATGTCACAGATATACCATGACCCCAGGATGGATATGAAAATATACAGATATACACGTGACGCAGATGGATGAATTACAGATATACATGACTAGGAATGGAGATGAAATTACAAGAATATTACCGTGACTGGATGGAGGATGAGAACCCTTAACAAGCAGACAATGATAAAACGCTTCGGGTAGGCGGAAAGGGTCATTGGTAAAAACCATACGTATCTTGTCTGTGTTCCCTACACAGACGAGAGGGGACAGAGATAAGATCCTCCTCGATTTCACACATATGGCACAGTCCAGAGGCCACTAATACAATGAAAACTCGCATATCCTTTATGAGTATTCATTCAAAAATCAAAATAACCAACATTTAAAAAATTCTTGTCAGATAAGTGCCTTGGAAAAATCTGCACAACAAGCAGATGAAGAAGGGAGAGGTATTACACTGGATATTACCAAAACTGCCATGTTATGTAACAGGTGGAGGAGATCCTCCCCGCCTGTGTTAAAGTTAAATGCAAAAACCAGGGTAAAAATAGGCGTCCCTACGGAGCAATCGGTGCTCTTAACCTAGTCTTTGACGATTAAAAACCCAGGAGATAAGCCACACAACCCAGGTCACGCCAACTGCACCACGCGGTAGACGCCACACGCCGGGTTCCTGTTAGTTAGTTTTTTTAGAACCGAACACACCGGGTTAGAACGCACCACACAATGTAGAAACCTACGAACACTAGAACGCTCCCCACCAGGTAGAACGCAATAGACCGCATAACACCAGCGTTAGAACGCACAGACCGCTCACACCGGGTAGATGAACGCTCACACCGCGGCTTAGAACCGCTCAAACAGCAAGAACGCTCACACCAGGAAGAACGTCCTCACACCAGGAAAAACGCTCACACACAGGAACTAAACGCTCACACAGGAGAACGCTCACCACCCTGGGTGAGAACTGATCACACAGGGGTAGTAAGCCCACACACGGGTAGTACGCACACACCTGTGCCCTTAGACCGCACCAACCGGGTAGACCGCACACACCGGGTAGAACGCACACCACGGGTTAGAAACGCAATAGAACGCTCACAGGTAGAAGCTACCCGGGTTAGAAACGCTCCACACCGCGTAGAACGCCACCTAGAAGTGCTCACACCGTGGGTAGAATCGCAAACACCGGTGTTAGACAGCACACCACCGGGTTTAGACTGCGTTCCTTAGATAGAAAGCACACAACGGGTGAGAACGCACACCCGGGTAGTATTAGAACGCACCCCACACCGGGTAGAACGCACTTAGACGCTCCACCAGTTAAACACTCACACGAGGTAGATACGCTCACACCAGGTAGGAACGCTCCACCCGGGTAGTACGTCATGTTTCATGCCGGGTAGTACACCGTCACACAGGGTAGACGCTCACACCCCGGTGCTAGAACGCACCCACACCGTGGTTAGCTTTTAGAACGCACGAGAACCTCACCCATCCAGTAGAACGCACACACCGGGTAGAACGCACACACCGGGTAGAACGCACACACAAGGGCTAGAAGCACAACACAGGTTTTTTTTAGATAGTAGTTTATGTAGTTATTTTTTTATTTTTAGTTCTTTTTATGATTATTATAGGTTTTTAGGAGATTATTTTAGATATATTTTTAGAATAGTTAGCCCTCTACCCGCCCCCCACTTCTAGTAGTATAGAACTTAGGTAGAGAGATATATTTAGTTTAGTAAGTTAGATTAGAATAGTTTTTTTTTCGTTAGACATTTCTATTTTATTAGTTAGACTTATAGGTAGTATTTTATAGTAGTAGATCTTTTAGTCCTTTTTATTTCCCTTTAGACCTTTTGATTTTTGAGTCTTTTTTTTAGCGTTAGATATTAGAATAGATTTTAGAATTAGTTGAGATCTTTTAGATGCTTTGTTTAGTATTTTATTATTTAGTTTAGACTAGATAGGTTTAGGTTTTAGTAGATGAGATTTAGATTAGAGATTTTTTTTTAGAACGAATAGTAGGTCTTTTTAGAAGTTTTTTCCTAGTCTTTAGTATTTCTAGTCGATTTATTTAGATAGACCCTTATAGTTAGATTTTTAGATTTTATTTAGTTTAGTTCGTTTATTAGAACGAACTAGACTCTACCGTTTTAGTAGTTTTAGAATCTAGTAGTGAGTAGATTAGTAGATTATATTCTATTTTTAGATAGTAGAATCGTAGTTTTAGTTTAGTATACACCCCTTTTAGACTAGATTATTATTATGCTTTTTTTCTCTGACTGTAGATTTTGAGCACTTTTTTAGATTCTAGAAGATAGATTTAGAATTTTTTAGATTTTAGATTCGATAGATTATTTTTTAGTAGATTTTAGATTTTATTAGAATTTTAGATTTTTTAGAATTAATTCTAGAAGATAGTTAGACTTTTTTTATTTAGAGTATTAGTATAGGCGATAGATAGTAGGATAGTTAGTTTTTAGTTTATAGTAAGAGATTTAGTAGATTTTAGTTTTTTAAGATTAGTTTTAGTAGATTTTATTTTAGATTTTAGTTATTTTTTAGAATATTAGATAGGAATAAATTGTAGGGTAGTAGAATAGATTATATTATTTTTTTAGTTTTTTTTTGAGTTATATAGATAGATATATTAGAAAGAAGCACTAGTAGAACGCTCACACCCAGGTAGAAACACTCACACCGGGTAGGAACGCACCACACCGGGTAGAACGCACCACCGGGGTAGACGCACTACACCGGAGTGTTTTAGCAACGCACCACAACGCGTCCCCATTACGAACGCACACACAGTTTTGGTACCTAGACTTACGCACATACAGCGTTTAGAACGCACTCTTAGTACGCTATCCAACACCAGGTCAGACCCCTGCTCATCACACCGGGTAAGAACGCACTAGAACGCTAATCATCCACCGCCGCCGTTTCTGTGTGGCTTAGAACGTCACCCCCCCCCACACGGCCGATTTAGAACGCACATCAACCCCCGCCGGTCCTGTAGGCCATCCACGCCACACCACCCCGGGTACCAGATAACCCGCACACCACGGGTAGAATCCCAGCATTCCCTCTTAAGGATTCCGGAGTCGAGGGAACATGCTCGGGAGTTGTATGTTTCGTGCTATAACATCTTGACCTGGATGGATGAATATTACAGATATACCATGACCTGGATGGATAAATATTACAGATATACCATGATCTGGATGGATGAATATTACAGATATACCGTGACCTGGATGGATAAATATTACAGATATACGTGACGGGATGGATGAATATTACAGATATACCGTGACCTGGATGGATGAGAACCTTCACAAGCAGACAAGATACAACGTTTCGGGTCAGGCGAAAGGGTCATGTAACCCCTCGTATCCTGTCTGTTGTTCCCTACACAGACGAGAGACAGAGATAATATCCTCCTCTGGATTATCACACATAATGGCACAGTCCAGAGGCCACTAATACAATGAAAACTTAGAAATCCTTTATTGAGTATTCATTCAAAAATCAAAATCACACATTTAAAAATTCTTGTCATGATAAGTGCCTGAAAAATCTGCAAAAACAGCAGATGAAGAAGGGAGAGGTAATTAACTAGTGAATTACCAAAACATGCCCTGTTATGTAACAGGTGGGAGAGACCTCCCCGCCTGGGTTAAAGTTAAATGCAAACACAGGGTAAAAATAGGCGTCCCTAGGAGCACTCGGTGCTCTAACTAGTCTTTAACGCTTAAACCAGGTAGAACGCACACACCAGGTAGAATGCACACGCCGGGTAGAACGCCAAGCGGGTAGATTAGAAGATACGCACACACCGGGTAGAAGCACACCACCACAACGGTAGACGCTCACACCAGGTAGAACGCACTAGACCGCTCACACCAGGTAGAACGCACTAGACCGCTCACACCAGGTAGAACGCTCACACCGGGTAGAACGCTCACACCAGGAAGAACGCTCACACCAGGAAGAACGCTCACACCAGGAAGAACGCTCACACCAGGAAGAACGCTCACACCAGGAAGAACGCTCACACCGGGTAGAACGCTCACACCGGGTAGTACGCACACACCGGGTAGTACGCACACACCGGGTAGAACGCACACAACCGGGTTAGAACGCACACACCGGGTAGAACGCACACCGGGTTAGGCTCGCTAACTATAGATAGCTACCAGGAGAAGCCCACCGGGTAGAACCCACAGATGCTCACACCGCGGTTTTAGAACGCACCCACGTAGAACGCTGCACAACCAGGGTAGAACGCTCACACAGTGGTAAGAACGCGACGCAACACCGTGGTGGTAAAACGCACACATAGATGCCACACCTAGGTAACGCTAGACGTGCAAACACCACGGGTAGAACGACCACACCGGGTTGAAGTTCACTAGAACGCTCACACAGGTGATAGAATGAACGCTACCCAAGGGGTAGTCGCACGGGAGACGCCACACCCGGTTAGAAACGCACTAGCGGCGTCACGTAGAACGCCACACACCGAGTGAGATACAGTAAGAACGTCCCACCGGTGGTTTTAGTCGCCAACGGGTAGTACGCTCACACCGGGTAGAACGCACCCACACGGGTAGAACGCAACACACGGGTATACGCCTAGAACGTCCACAGTAGAAGCCCCCGGGTTAGAACGACACCACACCGGGTAGAGACACACCGTTAGAACGCCCCGTAACGCCCCACACACAGGGTAGAAGCATAACTAATCACAGGTAGAAGCAACCACACCTCGGGTAGATTACACGAACACCCGGGTAGACGCACACACCGGCTAGAACGCAACACGGTGCCACACACGGGTTAGAACGCACACACCGGTTTGCTTAGCAACGCACACACCGGTGTTTAGAACGCACTAGCACACGCTTCACACCCACGGTAGAACGCTCACACCGGGTAGAACGCCACTACGAACGTCACACCGGGTCTAGAAACGCACACACCGGTGTGACCAAGCAACACCTACCGTGCCCCTTTAGAACGCACACCACCGGGTTAGAAGCACACACAAGGGTAGGACTCCCAGCATTCCTCTTAAGGATTGAAGCTTAGGGAATGTCTGGGAGTTGTAGTTGTTCAAACATCTAGTTAAAGTTATGCACACAAAAACTATATCCCCACTACTGCCCCCCTCCCAGCATGTAGTGTAGGGTATCTTTCTTACCTCACATCCCAGTCTCCATATGGTTCTCCTGTATAGTCCCCCCCCCAAGTCCAAAAAACTGCCCAACAGGAGGAGAAGAGTCCATATAGGACTGTCTCCTACCTGGCCTCCCGGGAGAAGTTTGGTCAGCGCTACTGACAGCCCTTCTCCTCCTCCCTCCCCTCTCTCTAAGGATTCCCTCCCCCTAGTGTAAATCCCTTTAGCTATATGATTCCCCTGTTCCCCCAGCCCCAACCGCTCTATTTATATGCTTAGAATGTGCCCCAAACTTTACTTACCTTCCCTCTTTCCTCCGCCGAAATGAACATCCGGCAGCCGCATCCGTGATTGGCTGCCGCTCAGCCAATCACAGACGCGACTGCGGTCCCGTCCTCTGCTGCAGAGGGCCTGGCAGCTGTCGGCGAGGAAGGTGGAGAAGGGTAAAGGGGTAAGGTAAGCTTGGGGCTTTCTATACATATAAATATAGCGGTTGGGGCTGGGGGGACAGGGTCAAGCATATAACAAAATTTTGTTTTTAGGGTGGACATGCCCTTTAACTATCCCTGCATCAGGAATAGACAATTGGTATTTCTCCAGATGTAATGAAAACTACAACTCCCAGCATTCCTCTATAAGGATTCTGAAGCGAGGGAGTGCTGGGAGTTGTAGTTTTCGAATCCCTAGTGTATACAGGATTGTAATGTTCTAACTCACTGTTTAGTCAAACTTGTTTTTTGAACTCCCACCATTCCGTTTTCTTTATTATATAAACATCGAGAGTTTCCGGTCTCTCTCCGCCCCGCCCCCACTTTGTTCTGACCAATAAAAGCCCATCAGGGACAGACACTCCCCCAACACATCCCCTTCCCTTCTGATTGGTTGCCGTCCCGGTCTGCACGTTGGTCCCGCCCTGTTGACAGTTGCCCGGGAGACCGAGGCTCTTCCCCAAGATCCAGCTCAGTCCGTGGAGGGAATCGGCCGGACCCTGTGATGTCCTTAGACAGACCCGGGATTGTCCCATCGGGCGGGGCGGACGGTGTCGTCCAGTGTCTCCCTGCAGATCTCCCTGTACTCAACTCCTGGTACCTCCCGGCGTGGTGGATCGCTCCGTGCTGACCCTGCAGGTGAAGTTCCCGCTTCTCCCGGACTATTACCGCTTCATCCCGGTGCTTCTCCTGGTGCTGATGTCGGGGATGGAAGTAACTCGGATCTACTTGGGATACAGCGGGAACCTGCGGGAGAAAGTCCCGGAACTGGGCGGGTTCTGGTTACTGAGTCTCCTCCTCCAACTGCCGCTCCTCCTCTTTTCTTTAAGTGTCCCCGCCCTGGAGCCCCTCCCACGGAACGAGCCGCGCACGGGATTCTGGTCGCTTTCCTGCTCTTCCAGATCCCGGTCTCCGCCTACACGTTACGACGGGCAACCAGACGGCTCGCGGGCCGGTTTCACCAGCTCGGGGATTTGGCGGAAAGAACCTGACCGACCGGCAGCACCTGCGGGGCAAATACAAACGTGTGACCCTCTCACGGTCCATCGCAACATTTCTGACCACGCCCACTTTGCTTAAGTTACGCCTATTTAAGATCACGATTCCCATTATACATTGTTGCGAGTGTAGAACAATTATTGTCCTAAAATCTTCCCCTTCCAAGTAATCACCTGATCACTAAGTCCTCACCCCTGGGTACAAGTCACATTCTACTTAGCCAAAGCTTCCTTTGTTCCCAATGAGCCGGAGGGCTGGCGACACCGTCTAATGAGCCGGAGGGCTGACGACACCGGCTAATGAACCGGGGGCTGACGACACCGGCTAATGAACCAGAGGGCTGGCGACACCGGCTAATGAACCGGAGGGCTGGCGACACCGGCTAATGAACTGGAGGGCTGACTGGTAAACGGTCTGCAGGAGGAGTTTCTGGTTCCTTGCCTGTGTTAGAGAGGTTTGCGATGTGCCTTCCAAGCACGTAACTTATAACTTCTGTGGAAGCACACATTTTTTATTGGAGAACAGCTCGGGGGGCATTTGCCCCTCAGCCTACTGGGCCAGTCCTCCCCTGCTGGGGAATGAGACTTTTAATTCAGCTGCAATGGAAAAACTAGAAACCATGGACTCCCCAATTATAATGAACCCCAATATATGCTATACAGTGACTATGGGGGCTGTGAGAGGGGAAGAAATCTAACACCCCCAATTAATTAGAAATCACTCCTCCAATCAGAAACTAATCACTTGTTACAGTTATAGAACACTGTCCTCCAATCAGAAACAAGTCACTTGTTACATTGTTATAGTTATAGAACACTGTCCTCCAATCAGAAACTAATCACTGGTTACATTGTTACAGTTATAGAACACTGTCCTGCAATCAGAAACTAGTCACTGGTTACGTTGTTACAGTTATAGAACACTGTCCTCCAATCAGAAACTAATCACTGGTTACGTTGTTACAGTTATAGAACACTTCTCCAATCAGAAACTAATCACTGGTTACGTTGTTACAGTTATAGAACACTGCTCCAATCAAGAAAAACTAGTCACTGGTTACGTTGTTACAGTTATAGAACACTGTCCTCCAATCAGAAACTAATCACTGGTTACGTTGTTACAGTTATAGAACACTTCTCCAATCAGAAACTAGTCACTGGTTACGTTGTTACAGTTATAGAACACTGTCCTCCAATCAGAAACTAATCACTGGTTCGTTGTTCAGTTATAGAACCTGTCCTTCAATCAGAGAAACTACATGGTTATGTTACAGTTATAGAACATGTCCTCCATCAGAAACTAATCCTGGTTACATTGTTAGTTATAGAACACTGTCCTCCAATCAGAAACTAATACTGGTTACGTGTTACAGTTATAGAAAACACGGCCTCCAATAAGAAACTTAATCCTGGTTACGTTGTTACAGTTATAGAACACTGTCCTCCAATCAGAAATTAATCACTGGTTACATTGTTACAGTTATAGAACACTTCTCCAATCAGAAACACTGGTTACATTGTTACAGTTAGTGTCATCCAGTCAGAAACTAATTACTTGTTACAGTGTCCTCCAATCAGAAACTAATTACTTGTTACGGTTATAGAACCGTGTCATCCAATCAGAAACCAATTACTACATCACTTACATTATTTATCCATCACTTGCTACATTGTTACTTTTCTTAATTGTACAATGACAAATTCATTTAATTGTTGGTGTTGCTTGTGTTATTAAAGGATAACTATACTCTAAAAATTAACTTTTTAAAAATGGAAAGTACCTGGGGCAGGGAGGTCGGATTGATTGATCCCACCTCACAATATAATTTCGTTGAGGAGCTACAGCATGTACAGTGTTCATTTGCCAGGTTAGTCCTGGACTATTCCTTTGTTAAAGATAATGCTAAAGACAGGAGGAAGACTGGCAGAATCAGTTTTTCTTTGGGCTGGTGCTCCTCACAGAAACGATATTGAGAGTTAGGAATTACCAGGCCTGTATCCCTGTCCCAAGTGCTTTTCAGTTTAACTGTTTTTTAAATAAACTTTATACACACGATAATTGTCCTTTAAGAAGAATGACCTACATTTAACACAGATTTTTCAGTTTTGTATCAAACTAAAGATACTTTCAGACAAATACTCTGATGGTCGCAGCTAGAGATATGTTACATGTATAGTTTCTCTAGCTTTAAACATCGGAAATCGCTCAGGTTTTCTGTTTGTCTTTCAGTAGCCTAAGGGGAATGAATTGTAAATATATGAAGTTTTTGTCTTACACATTAAATATTTTTCTACAAAATGTCACAAATGTTTTTTTTTTGTTTACTTTTTTATTTAACAAACACTCTCTACATGGTTGTTTGTTTCTCCCAGTCCCGTTCTAGAAATGGAAACAATCTAGTGACCTTAGTTACAAACTAGAGGTTAAATAGTATTATTAAGACAGAACTATTGTTAATTTAAAAGGCATGTTCACCCCTCAAATGAAAAATAAGACATAGGTACACTACCCCTAAAACAACAATAGTTAGAAAGCTGACATACCTAAGGTTAATCTGTCATACAGTCAAATTATGTTCTCCCCATCCCCTCCAAGCTTGCACACGTTCAGAGCAAACAGTTCAGTCATTGAATGTGATGTCATCTGTTAAATCTATGACTGACAACTCCGAACTGGAAAAAAAACAAGAAGTAAATTGAGGTAACAATACCAGCATTTGGTTAGACTTACATCTCTTAGATTTCTATCTATTGCAGTTTTGGGGGGAATTTACCTATATAAAAATGTTAGTTTGAGGGGTGAACTTGCCCTTTAAATTAGCACTTTCAGGGAGATTCAATAAAAATTCTTATCGTTTAAAATGGTGCTAATTTTGCCCCAACCAATCAGGTCTTATTTAACATTTGAAAGCTAACATCTGATTGGTTGGGGCAAAATTAGCACCATTTTAAACGATAAGAACTTTTATTGAATAACCCTGTATATGTTATTTAACCTTCAGTTTGTAAGTGAGGTCACCAGATAATACAGTTTAAGATTGGGACGGTGACCGGATTACCAGATCAGTGACACCTGCAAGTTGGAAATAATACAGTTAAATGCAATTGGTGCAGACCGGTTAAATTTATAAATTACAAGTGCTGTCCATTTTTAGCATTTTATTCTGATTATTTTCATTCCGAGATATTCCAGGATATTTTCTTTCCTATTAATCCCAAAATTGCAATGGAAATGAGAGATGTTAAGTGTCATGACAATTTTTGACTTGGCTTTTCAACCTGAATACATGTAAAGTATATCTGCTGTATGGCTACACTGAAACCAGTGCAGCCTGCGTCATCATTTTAATGTAGGAATCGGCAACCTACAGCCCTTCAGATGAAACCTACAATCACTCTGCCACAAAAAAGGGCATCTAGAGGTTATTGGCTATTACCCGTTCTAGTGGAATTACTGACTAGCCTATCAGTTTGCTTGGTTTAAAGTAAAGAGTTGGAAAATACCACCCACATGTGTTGAAAGCAATAGTAACCCTTAAAGGCCCTGGGCTGGGACTCTAGGCAGCACCAGTAATTCTGTGCCTGGTTCTTCTTTCCTCTGTAGAACTAGCTGGTCCTTCCTGACTCCTATACAGGGTCTAGAAGGCAATTAACCTGCCATGTCATTCCTATAATCATTTGGCCCAGCAGCACTATAATGGGGCCCCATCCCTGCTTCATTTACAGCGGTTCTGTAGTGTGGGGATGTATTAGTGGTAGGAAGCATTCGGGGCCCCTGGTCCCCCCTGTGGTAGTTACACCTCTGCCTATAACTTTAAAAGATAATCCAACTACACAAGGCTGGGGGATCATTCCCTAAACTATTTCCCATCTTCTACAGGAGACGAAATCCGACACACGACCTTCATCCTTCCCAGCAAACTACGCGAAATCCGGGATAACTATGACCGAGGTAAGTACTAGAGGGGGCAACTGAAGTCGGGGCTAATAATAATTACTCATTCTAGTAATGATCATATTAATTATAATAGTGATATTGTTATTCAAAATAATGGTAGTAATTGTGATATTAACAATAATAATATATATTTTGAATAGGGTCACAATTAGTTACTTTTACCTCTGTCTCCTTAGAAATGAGTTTGTGACTTTAAGGCTGGGTACACATGGACTATTTGTCCCGACCGAACACTCGTCACGAGCGTTAATTACTTAATTTCCCTGTCCTGTGGCTGATTTTATCCCTATAAACTCACACACCAAGGGGGAGCTTTGCAGAGAATTCCATCCAAAGTGAAGATATCCCAAGTGATACTGGAGTTTATCTAGGAGATCGACAAGGGAAACTCTACCTGACTTTTACCGTTTTTTAACAATGTGTCCAATTGTGCTCTGCTTGTGTCTTATCTACTCCCTGGCTCCAAAATCTCCTTCCCATTCATTCCTATCCCTATTCTGTCTTTCTCTGCCTCTCTTCCATCCAATTCCCAGTATTCCGTCACGCTCTACCAGCACTTACACAATGCTGTTCCCTTCACTAATTCCAAACACCCCAGGAAACGTCAGTACAAATCCTTATCCACCTCCACTCCCTGTTCATTATTCTCCTTCTGGCTGCTGGGGATATTGCTCCCAACCCTGGACCCTGCACATTTTCATCTGCCATCGTCCTCGCCTTTCTACCCCCCTACTTATTCCTTTAGAGGCTCTAATCTCTCTATTACTATAACTGTCCGTACTCTGTCACCTTCGCTTCTTCCTTTCTCCTGTGACCTCCTTACCAGACGCTCTCTAGGTAACAAACACACCTTTATCCATGACCTGTTCTAACGCCTTCCATCTCCTGGCTCTTACGGAGACTTGAATCTCCCACCATGATACTGCGGTAGAAGCTTCCATTACACATGGTGGTCTATCTTTCTCTCATTCGCCTCGTTCCTCAGGACAGGGTGGGGGGTAGATCTTCCCGTCTCCCCTATCTGCTGCTTTAAACTTGTTTCTCTTCCGCCCTCTGTGGCTTTTTCCTCCTTTGAAGTCCATGCTGTCCAACTTTCCACCCCTTATGTCTACGAGTAGCAGTCATATACAGACCCCCTTCTGTCTCACCTCAGACACTTTCCTTACAGAGTGTGAACCCTGGCTCTCTATCTTCCTTTCCTCCGACTGTCCGGATATAATTCTAACTGACTTCAATTGTCACATTGACAACACTAAGCAATCCTGTCCCTCTCGCTTCCTCCACCTAACACCCTCCTTCTCCCTCCAGCAGTGACCAACACTAGCACCATAAAGATGGTCTCCTCCTGGACTTGGTCTTTACTAAAAATCTTTCTGTCTCTCAGTTTACTAGTAATTCCTTCCCACTCTCTGATCACAGTCTAATTACTTTCTCTCCCACCTACTCTCCCCTCTCCTCTGACTCTCCATCTACTGTCCTTGTTCCCAACACCCGTGTAATAGACCTTCCTGCTCTCTCCTCTTCTCTCAGTTCTACCCTCGCTGCCCTCATCTCTGACTCTCCATCTACTGTCCTTGTTCCCAACCCCCGTGTAATAGACCTTCCAGCTCTCTCCTCCTCTCTCAGTTCTACCCTCGCTGCCCTCATCTCTGACTCTCCATCTACTGTCCTTGTTCCCAATCCCTGTGTAATAGACCTTCCAGCTCTCTCCTCCTCTCTGTTCTACCCTCGCTGTCCTCATCTCTGACTCTCCATCTACTGTCCTTGTTCCCAACCCCCGTGTAATAGACCTTCCAGCTCTCTCCTCCTCTCTCAGTTCTACCCTCGCTGCCCTCATCTCTGACTCTCCATCTACTGTCCTTGTTCCCAACACCCGTGTAATAGCATAGACCTTTCCAGCTCTCTCCGTCCTCCTCTCATTCTACCTCGCTGCCCTCTCTCTGCTCTCATCTACTTTCCTTTGTTCCCAATCCCTGTGTAATAGACCTTCCAGCTCTCTCCTCCTCTCTCAGTTCTACCCTCGCTGCTCTCATCTCTTACCCTCCATCTACTGTCCTTGTTCCCAATCCCTGTGTATAGACCTTCCAGCTCTCTCCTCCTCTCTCAGTTCTACCCTCTGCTGCCCTCATCTCTGACTCTCCATCCACTGTCCTTGTTTCCCAAACCCGTGTAATAGACCTCCAGCTCTCTCCTCCTCTCTCTCATTTCTACCCTCGCTTGGCCCTGCATTCTCTACTCTCCATCTACTGTCCTTGTTCCCAAATCCCCCTGTGTAATAGACCTTCCGCTCTCTCTCCTCTCTCAGTTCTACCCTCGCTGCCCTCACTCTGACTCTCCATCTACTGTCCTTGTTCCCAACCCCGTGTAATAGACCTTCCGTCTCTCTCCTCCTCTCTCAGTTTCTACCCTCGCTGCCCTCATCTCTGACTCTCCATCTTCTACTGTCCTTGTTCCCAACCACCCGTGTAATAGACCTTCCGCTCTCCTCCTCTGTCGTTCTTACCCTCGCTGCCCTCATCTCTGACCCTCTCCATCTACTGTCCTTGTTCCCATACCCTCGTGTAATAGACCTTCCAGCTCTCTCCTCCTCTCTCAAGTTTCTACCCTCGCTGCCCTCATCTCTGACTCTCCATCTACTGCTGTCCTTGTTCCCAACCCCGTGTTAATAAGACCTTCCAGCTCTCTCCTCCTCTTCTCAGTTCTACCCTCGTGCCGCGCCTCTCTGACTCTCCATCTACTGTCCTTGTTCCCACACCCGTGTAATAGACCTTCCACTCTCCTCCTCTCTCAGTTCTAGTTCTACCTACGCTGCCTTCATCTCTGACTTCTCCATCTACTGTCCTGTTCCACCCCCGTGTAATATGACCTTCCGCTCCCTCCTCTCTCAGTTCTACCCTCGCTGCCCTCATCTCTGACCTCCATCTACTGTCCTTGTTCCCAACCCCCGTGTTAATAGACCTTCCACTCTCTCCTCCTCTCTCAGTTCTAACCCTCGCTGCCCTCATCTCTGACTCTCCATCTACTGTCCTTGTTCCACACCCGTGTAATAGACCTTCCTGCTCTCCTCCTCTCTCAGTTCTACCCTCAGCTGGCCCCTCATCTCTTGACCTCCATCTTACTGTCCTTGTTCCCAAAACCGTGTAAGACCTTCCGTCTCATCCTCCTCTCTCAGTTCTACCCCCCGCGCTGGCCCTCATCTCTGACTCTCCATCTACGGTCCTTGTTCCCACTCCCTGTGTAATAGACCTTCCAGCCTCTCCTCTCTCCTCCCTCTCAGTTTCTACCCTCGCTGCCCTCATCTCTGACTCTCCATCTACTGTCCTTGTTTCCCAAAACCCGTGGTAATAGACCTTCCTCCTCCTCCTCTCAGTTCTACCCTCGCTGCCCTCATCTCTGACTCCATCTACTGTCCTTGTTCCCCACCCGTGTAATAGACCTTCCAGCTCTCTCCTCCTCTCTCAGTTCTACCCTCGCTGCCCTCATCTCTGACTCTCATCTACTGTCCTTGTTCCCAACACCCTGTAATAACCTTCCAGCTCTCTCCTCCTCCCCTGCTTCAGTCTACCCTCGCTGCCCTCATCTCTGACTCTCCATCTACTGTCCTTGTTCCCAATCCTGTGTAAATAGACTTCCAGCTCTCTCCTCCTCTCTCAGTTCTACTCCTCGCTGCCCTCATCTCCTGAC
Organism: Hymenochirus boettgeri; assembly: GCA_019447015.1. Classification (NCBI taxonomy): domain Eukaryota; kingdom Metazoa; phylum Chordata; class Amphibia; order Anura; family Pipidae; genus Hymenochirus; species Hymenochirus boettgeri. The sequence continues at coordinate 323,072 of JAACNH010000059.1, forward strand.
CCTCCATCTACTGTCCTTGTTCCCAATCCCTGTGTTAATAGACCTTCCGCTCCTCTCCTCCGCTCCTCAGTTCTACCCTCGCTGCCCTCACTCTGACTCTCCATCTACTTCCCTTCTGTTTCCCAACCCCGTGTATAGACCTTTCCAGCTCGTCTCCGTCGCTCCGTCTCATCACCTCGCTGCCTCATCTCTGCTCTCCATCTACTTCCTTGTCCCCCCCGTGTAATACCTTCCAGCTCTCTCCTCCTCTCTCATTCTACCTCGTGCTGCCCTCATCTCTCTACCCTCCATCTACTGTCCCTTGTTTCCCAACCCCCCGTGTAAGTAGACCTTCCAGCTCTCTCCTCCGCTCATCAGTTCTTACCCTCTGCTTCCCCCTCTCTGACTCTCCATCTACTGTCCCTTGTTCCCAAAACCCGTGTAATAGACCTTCCAGCTCTCTCCCTCGCTCTCCTCTCATTTCTACCCTCGTCTTCCCTCATCTTCTTACTCTCCATCTACTGTCCTTGTTCCAAGTCCAACCCGTGTACTAGACCTTCCTGCTCTCCTCCTCTCTCATTTTTCTACCCTCGCTGCCCTCATTCTCTGGACTCTCCATTCTACTGTCCTTGTTCCCAACCCCCGTGTTAATAGACCTCCAGTCTCTCTCCTCCTCTCTCAGTTCTAACCCTCGCTGCCCTCATCGGTCTGACTTCCATCTAGTCCTGTCCCTTGTTCCGCACCCCCGTGTAATTAGACCTTCCTGCTCTCCTCCTCTGTCAGTTCTTAACCCTCGCTTCCCTCATCTCTACCCTCCCTCCTACTGTCCATTGTTCCATCCCTGTGTAATAGACCTTCCAGCCTCTCCTCCTCTCTCAGTTCTACCCTCGCTGACCCTCGCTGCCCTCATCTCTGACTCTCCATCTACTGTCCTTGTTCCCAAAACCCGTGTAATAGACCTTTCGTCTCTATCCTCCTCTCTCAGTTCTACCCTCGCTGCCCTCATCTCTGAATCTCCATCTACTGTCCTTGTTCCCAACACCCGTGTAATAGACCTTCCAGCTCTCTCCTCCTCTCTCAGTTACAATCAGGATTCCAACCGGGTCATTCAACTGAAACGTCCCTCTGCAAAGTCTCAAATGACCTACAAGCTGCCAAAGCCAAAGGACAGTTCTCGGTCCTCGTTCTCCTTGACCTATCGGCTGCCTTTGATACTGTGGACCACTTTCTTCTTATCCAGATTCTATATTCTCCGAGCATCCGAAATCAAGCTGTGGCATGGTTGTCTTCTTATCTCTCTAACAGATCTTTCACTGTCTCTTTTGCTAATAAGACTTCCTCTCCTGTTCCGCTTAGTGTGGGGGTCCCTCAGGGCTCGGTTTTAGGACCCTTGCTGTTCTCCCTCTACACCATCTCTCTGGGAGAAATAATCAGTTCTTTCGGTTTTAAGTATCACTTATATGCTGATGATCCCAAATTTACTGGTCCACCCCCACGCCTGAAGTTCAATCCCAAATCTCTACATATCTGCTCTTTATCTATTCCTGGATGGTGCACCGCCTCCTTAAACTCAATCTATCCAAAACGGAATTAATCATTTCCCCCTAAACTGGGACCTAGTCCTCCCTTCTCCATCTCTATTGACAATATGGTCATTAACCCAGTTGAATCTGCACACTGCCTTGGAGTGATCTTTAACTCCTCTCTCTCCTTCCATTATCACATTAACAATGTCGCTAGGACCTGTCGTCTTCTCCTTCTTTATATTTCCAAGATCTGCCCTTTTCTCTCTCTCTCTCCACTACTAAAATGCTCATCCATGCCCTTATAATCTCCCGTCTTGGCTACTGTAAATACTGTTCCTTCTCACTAAGTCCAAAACCCCAGAAACTTCATTACAAAATTTAATCCAACTCCCTGTTTAATATTCTCCTCTTGCGGATTGAGGGATATGCTCCCAACCCTGGGACCCATGCAACATTTCCATCTGCCATCGTACTCGGGTTCTACCCCCCGACTTATCCATAAGAGGCTTAATTCCCAGATGTTCCCAGACTTCTCGACTATCCGGAACTATCAGACTTCTCGAAACATCCCGGATTTTTCCCAGACTTCTCGAACTATTTTCCCGGACGTGCGATAATTTCAAATGTTTGAACGTTCGAAACATTCGAAAATATCGAAAAAAGTATGGGAAAAATGCATTCGAATTAAAAAAAAAAAGGTGCCACATGCCAAAATAGGTTTATTATATGGTTATTATATTAATAGGTTATTAATAATCCAGACATGTGTATAGCTGCCCCATACCAGGATTCGAACCTGGGAATTCCCCCATGTAAAAGGCATGCCTTTAACCAGTACACATGCCAGCCGTTGGAGAATTTGGGAGCAAACATCAATCTGACAACAAGCCAAACACAAGGGATGAATGAGGGTCTAAAATCCACCCGACCCCCAAATAGAACTCTGGAGGATGGGGTGGAGCAGTAAAGGGTCGGACTCGGAGGTTGAGAAACAGAATGTCCATCAAAACTATAGAAACAACCTCTCCAAGAGGGAACCATTGGCTCTACAAAAACTCTAAAAATGGGACTCTCTGTCATCATGACGTCCAGCCACAAGCGGGAGTGCTACCATGATTACTGAACTGAAAGCTGATAAGTAGCCACGCTATCGAACCAACCAGAGTTACAAACCTTTTTAAAAGAGATCCCAACCACTCTACCCGGAAAATAAGCTTTGACAACGTTATACTAATGGACAAGGGCGAATGGGAGGTGTGATAGGAAACGGATAATTGTTAATTAAGCTGCCCCCTACCCGGTGTGTACCAATTATATATTCAGATGACCCCCACAAAAACAGCCACATCGACCACGAGCTCCTCCAGGAGAGACCAATAGTGGGCTCTTTTTCTTCGAAGCGCCCGCTGGGACTCGGATTAGGAATCCTACTACGCGACAGACAAAAATTCGTTTTACAAATACTTTTGAAGGTCAATTGAAAAGGCACCGTTTGGATGCCTGTGATTTCACCATCTATATACAGTCATACCCAAGAAGAAGTGGAAAATCTGAAGGGATGCATTATTACCCATTAATAAAAACCCTCCCACGGAATTTTTAATGGATTTGCTGTATCCGTCCATATAATTAGTTTGTTGGGAGCAACATAACCAACAAAAGATGCAGGGACTGCAATGGGGTCAAACGTTGGGACCTGTTAGACGAACCAGGAATGCAGCATTGTTAAATGTAAGTACATCTTAACCACATATCTGTTGTATTCAATTAGATTTCAACGGGACCTTGGACACAGGTATTGATTCGAAGGACCGTTTTCGTAGTGTATCAATTTCCGTAGCTGGTCGTTTCACCCTCAAATTCAGTAAAGTGACCGTACAGAATCTGTGGGCAATTATGTACCCTGGAAAAAAGATACCCAGTAGCGATATCCCACAGCCAAGGTACTTATAGGGTTTGAACTACGCTGTAGTTGTGATTGGATAGTGGGCTAAGAGTGTTAATGAAGAGAGTGTGTGCTATGGAAAAACGCCCTCTAGCGTCACAAATACGAGCATTGTAATGGCGGAAGTCTGGTGTCGTAAACCCCCCCCACGCTCTATTTAGGTGCTTGGGTTCTTTATTTTCACATTAAATGGCAATCCTTAATCCCCCTGTCTGGAAACACAGTCAAGTTCCTTTGACAATATGTGTAACATTACAATTTCAAGGTATGTCCTTTATGCCTTAGATGGCCAGAGTACCGGCTTGAGTTCCTGACACCGAGATGATTGGGCTCTCTACACACAAATTTTGAAATTACAACGTAATTCCCATTATCTCGAAGATATATTTAAATGTTGGGGAGTAGGGTTATAACAGTCGGGAAGTGTCATGGGGTTTGTAGACATTGAGAAAGGTACAAAGTGAAGAAGCACATCTATAGTGAAAACCTACCTGAGGAAGGCCGGTACAAGGTCCCAAACGTAGTGATGGTTTTGCCACGCTAAGTAAAGAAGTTTTCACTCACTCCCTGTTTAATATTCTCCTTCTTGCTGCTGGGGATATTGCTCCCAACCCTGGACCCTGCAACATTTCCATCTGCCATCGTCCTCGGCTTTCTACCCCCCTACTTATTCCATAAGAGGCTTTAATCCCAGATTTTTCCCAGACTTCTCGAACTATCCCGGACTATCAGACTTCTCGAACTATCCCGGATTTTTCCCAGACTTCTCGAACTATTTCCCGGACTTTCGATAATTTTCAAATGTTTGACCGTTCGAACATTCGAAAATTATCGAAAGTCTGGGAAAAATCATCGAATTAAAAAAAAAAGGTGCCACATGTCCAAATATAGGTTATTATATGGTTATTATATTACTAGGTTATTATAATAATCCAGACATTTGTAACATTCTACTGCTTGGACTCCCGGCCTCTCATCTCTCTCCTCTCGTGTCTATATTAAAATGCTCATCCATGCCCTTATAATCTCCCGTCTTGGCTACTGTAACATTCTACTGCTTGGACTCCCGGCCTCTCATCTCTCTCTAAAATGCTCATCCATGCCCTTATAATCTCCCGTCTTGGCTACTGTAACATTCTACTGCTTGGACTCCCGGCCTCTCATCTCTCTCCTCTCCAGTCTATATTAAAATGCTCATCCATGCCCTTATAATCTCCCGTCTTGCAGATAGACTGGAGAGGAAGAGATGAAGGGCCGGCGAGTATCCAGCAGTAGCATTTACCAGTACCATACGGGAAGATTATAAGGGCAATGGATGAGCATTTAAGATAGACTGGAGAGGGAGAGATGAGAGGCCGGAGTCCATCAGTAGAATGTTACCACAGTAGCCAAGCCGGGTAGGATGTATAAGGGCAATGGATGATCCTTTTATATCGACTGGGTGGAGAGGAAGAGATGTCAGAGGCTGGGAGTCCAAGCAGTAGAATGTTACAAGTAAAAGTGCCAAGACGGGAGATTATCAGCATGGATGAGCTTTTATTATTGGAGAGAGAGAGACCAAAAGGCAGATCGTGGAATATAAATAAAGGATAAACGACGGGGTCCTAGGGCACTTTTTATGTGATAATGGAAGGAGAGAGAAGTAGTTTAAAGATCACAAATCCACCATGTCAGTGTGGCAGCTTAACGGTTATGAGGCGCATAGTGTCAATAGAGATGAGGAAGGAGGACGAGGTCCCGTTAAGGGGGGAAGATTAATTCCTTTATTGGATAGTTGAGTTTAATGAAGGCGTGCGCCACCAGGAAGATAGAGAGCAGATATGTGAGATTTGGGATGGAAACTTCGGCGTGGAAGGGTGGAACCAGTAAATTGTGGGATCACATCACACATAGAAGTGATGACTTAAAACCGAAGAACGATTATTTCAGTCCGCGAGAATGGTGTAGAGGGAGACCAGCAAGGGTCCTAAAACCGAGCCCTTAGGACCGGGCCGACACTAAGGCGGAACAGGAGAGAGGGGGTAAGCTTATTAGGCAAAAGAGACAGTTAAGCTCTGTTAGAGAGATAAGAAGACAACCATGCACAGCTTGATTTTCGGATGCCTCGATAATATAGAATCTGGATAAGAAGACAGTGGTCCACGAGTATCCAAGGCAGCCGATAGGTCAAGGAAACGCGGACCGAGAACTGTCTTGGCTGTTGGCTTTGGCAGCTTGTAGGTCATTTGAGACTTTGTCGAGGGACGTTTCAGTGTTAGATTACCTGTTGGAATCCTGATTGTAGCAACTGAAGAGGATGGATGCTGGGAAGGTTTCTATTACACGGGTGTTGGGACAGGTGACAAGTAGAGGGGATGAGATTCAAATGAGGGCACGAGGGTGGCGAACTGGAGAGGAGTAAGAGACGAAAGGTCTATTACCCGGGTTTTGGAATGAACAAGAAGTAGAATGGAAGTCCGAGATGAGGCAGCGAGGGTAAGAACTAAGAGAGGAGAGTAGATAGTGGAAGGTCTTTACACGGGTTTTGCGGGGAGGGGCGGGGGGGAGAGGAGAGTTAACAAGGACAGGTAGATGAGGGTCATAGATAGAGGCAGACGAGGGTAGAACTGAAGAGGAGAGAGAGCTGGAGGGTCTATCAACACACTGTTGGGAACAAGGACGTATGAGGTTACGATCGAGATTAGGGCAGCGCGGGTATAATTGAGAAGAGCCTGGAAGTCTATTACACGTCGGTTTGGAAACAAAAGTACATAAGATGGAAGTCATAGATTAGGGGCAGCGAGGGTCTAACTAGAGGAGGAATACATAGAGAGGATACGGAAGGTCTATTACACGGGTTTTGGGATAACAAGGACAGTAGATGGAGAGTCAAGAAGATTAGGAGCATCGAGGGTAGAACGAGAGAGGAAGAGAGCTGGAAGGTCTATTACACAGCGGATTGTGGAACAAGGACAGTAGAATGGATGGTTTCAAGGATGAGGGCAGCGAGGGTTAGAACTGAGTAGAGTAGTATAGGGAGGAAAAAAAAAAGAAAGAAAACACTGAAGGTCTTATTACATACCACGGCTTTTGGGAGACAGGACAGTAATTGAGATCCGAGATGAGGGCACGAGGGTAAGAAACATGAGAGGAGGATAGCATGAATGTCCTATTACCATACACGGGTGTTGGGAACAAGGAACAGTAGATGGAGAGTCGAGGATTAGGTGCGCAGCGCGGGTAGAACTGTATATGAGGAGTAGAGGCTTGAATGTCTATTACCTGGGGGTTTGGGACACACGACACAATTAGACGTGACGTGGTCGAGATGAGGGCAGCAGGGTGAGAACTGAGCCAGTGATAGGAGAGCTGGAAGGTCTTTACCCAACACGGGGTTGGTAAGCAAGACATGTAGATGGATAGTCAGAGATGAAGGCAGCGAGGGTGCTAAAACACGAGAGAAGGAGGAGAGCTGGAAGGTCTATTACACGGGTGTTGGTACAAGGACAGTTAGATGGAGAGTCAGAGATGAGTGCGATTGCGATGGTAGAACTAGAGAGGATGAGGGAGAGAAGCTGTAAGGGAGGTCTATTACACTGGTGAAGTTGGGGAAAAGGACGTAGATTGAGAGTCGAGATGAGGGCAGCGAGGTAAGAACATGTGGAGAGAGGGAGGGAGAGAGCTGAAGTCTATAAACAGGGATGGTTGTGAACAAGGCACAGGTGGTGAATGGTCATAGCATGATGGGCAGCGAGTGGTAGAACTGACAGAGGGGAGAGTGACATGAGGTTCTATTACAGGAACACTGGGGTTGGGAACAAGGGACACCGTAGTATGGGAGTGCAGGAGATTGATGTCATCAAATAGTAAATGAATGATGGAGAGGAGAGAGCTGTGAAGGTCTATTACACGGGTTGGGAACCAAATGACAAGTATATGGAGAGTCAGAGATGACAGCGGCACGCGAGGGTAGAAACTGAGAGAGGCAGGAGAGCATGGAAGTGCTTTACAATAGCGGGTTTGGCGGTAACAAGGCGTGTAAGAGAGACAAAAAGATGGAGAGTCATAGATGAGTGTGAAGCGAGGGTTAGAACTGATAGACGGAGGAGAGAGCTGGAAGTCTATTACAACAAACAACCACTTGTGGTTTGTGGAACAGGACGTAGAAAATGGAGAGTCAGAATATAACGGGCAGCGAGGGTACAACAACTGAGAGAGGAGAGAGCGCTTGAATGTCTATTAACACGTGGTTGGAAACAAGGACAGTACTTATGGTCGAGATGAGGGCAGCGAGGGCTAGAACTGAATAAGGAGGAAATACGGGAAGGTCTATGACATCGGGGGTTGGGACAAGCAGTAGATGGATAGTCAGAGATGAGGCAGCTGAGGGGTAACTGAGGATACACTTAGGAGAGCTGGAAGGTCATTACACGGGTGTGCTTGCAATCAAGGACGATTAGATGGAGAGTCACAAATATGAGGGCAGGCGAGGGTAGAACTGATAGGGAGGAGAGCTGAAGGTCTATTACACAGGGATTTGGGAACAAGGAATTAGATGGAGGGTCAGGGAGATGCGGGCAACCGAGGGGTCAACAACTGAGAGAGGAGGAGAGAGCTGGAAGGTCTATTACACATGGATTGGGAACAAAGGACCGTATATGGGAAGGTCATAATAGGGCAGCGAGGGTATAACTAGAGGGAGGAAAGGAGGCGGTTGAAGGTCTATTTAGCAAACAGGTGGTTGAGGAGTCAATGACAGTAGTATGGAGTCAGAGAATGAGTGCAGGCGAGGGTAGACAGGAGATGATGAGGTGCTGGAAGGTCATTACCAAGATTGGGAACAAGGACAGTAGATGGAGGGTCAGACGATAATGGCAAGCGAGGGTAGAACTGAGAGAGGAGGAGAGAGCTGGAAGGTACTATTACACAGGGATTGGAACAAGACAGTAGATGGAGAGTCATATATGAGGGCAAAGGCGAGGGTAGACCAACTGAGAGGTATGAGAGAGCTGGAAGGTCTAATGACAACTTAACACGGGTTGCTACAGCCGGGGTTGGGAACGAAGGACAGTAGATGGGAGTCGAGATGAGGGCAGCGAGTGTAGAACTGAGAGAGGCTGAAGAGATCTGGAAGGTCTATTACACGGGTTGGGAACAATGAAGTAGATGGAGAGTCAAGATGAGGGCAATCGAGGGTAAGAACTGAGTAGAGGAGGTAGAAAGCTGAAGGTTGCCTATTACACGGGGTGTGGAAGGCAAGGACAGTAGAATGGAGAGTCGAGATGATGACACGAGGTAAAACAGAGAGGAGAGAGAGCTGGAAGGTCTATTACACCAGAGATTTGGAAAGATAAACAAGGACAGTAGATGGAGGGTCAGAGATGAGGCAGCGAGGGTAGAACTGAGAGAGGAGGATAGCGCTGGAAGGTCTATTACACAGGGATTGGGAAAAGACAGTATATGGAGAGCAGAGATGAGGGCACGAGGTAACTGAGAGAGGAGGAGAAAGAGCTGGAAGGTCTATTACACGTGGTTGGGAAACAAGGATCGTAGATGGAGAGTCAGAGATGAGGGGCAGCGAGGGTAGAACTGATAGAGGAGAGAGGAGCTGGAATGTCTATTACACAAAGGGTGGTGGGAACAAGGACAGTAGATGGATAGTCATAGATGAGGGCAGCGAGTGTGCAACTGAGAGAAGAGGAGAGTAGCAGGCAGGTCTATTACACGGGTGTTGGGAACAAGTACAGTAGATGGAGATCAGCGGAGAGGATATGTAGGTGGGAGAAGTCTATCTTAAAATGCTCATCCATGCCCTTATAATCTCCCGTCTTGACTACTGTAACATTCTACTGCTTGGACTCCCTGCCTCTCATCTCTCTCCTCTCCAGTCTATCTTAAACTCAACAGCTCGGATCATCTCCATTCATAATACTGACTTATAGGAATCCAGTTCTATTAAAGAACAGGAGGTAAAGGAGCTGTGCCTTTCCTCCCATTCTTCAATAGAACAAACAGCAGCCAGAAGAGAACTTACCTGCTCGCGAAGATGGTGAGGAAAGGCAGGCAAAGGCTTCCCTTTACCTCCTGTCTTTAAGAAACTGATACCTATTAAGTCAGTTATTATGAATGAGATGACTCCACCTATTTGGTTAAGAATAGACTGAGAGGAGAGAGATGGAGTGCCTCGGATCCAAGCAGTAGAAAAAAAAAAAAACTTTTTACAGTAGTCAAGACGGGAGAGTATAAAAGGGAATTGATGAGCATTTTACAGATAGACTGGAGAGGAAGAGATGAAGGGCCGGCGAGTATCCAGCAGTAGCATTTACCAGTACCATACGGGAAGATTATAAGGGCAATGGATGAGCATTTAAGATAGACTGGAGAGGGAGAGATGAGAGGCCGGAGTCCATCAGTAGAATGTTACCACAGTAGCCAAGCCGGGTAGGATGTATAAGGGCAATGGATGATCCTTTTATATCGACTGGGTGGAGAGGAAGAGATGTCAGAGGCTGGGAGTCCAAGCAGTAGAATGTTACAAGTAAAAGTGCCAAGACGGGAGATTATCAGCATGGATGAGCTTTTATTATTGGAGAGAGAGAGACCAAAAGGCAGATCGTGGAATATAAATAAAGGATAAACGACGGGGTCCTAGGGCACTTTTTATGTGATAATGGAAGGAGAGAGAAGTAGTTTAAAGATCACAAATCCACCATGTCAGTGTGGCAGCTTAACGGTTATGAGGCGCATAGTGTCAATAGAGATGAGGAAGGAGGACGAGGTCCCGTTAAGGGGGGAAGATTAATTCCTTTATTGGATAGTTGAGTTTAATGAAGGCGTGCGCCACCAGGAAGATAGAGAGCAGATATGTGAGATTTGGGATGGAAACTTCGGCGTGGAAGGGTGGAACCAGTAAATTGTGGGATCACATCACACATAGAAGTGATGACTTAAAACCGAAGAACGATTATTTCAGTCCGCGAGAATGGTGTAGAGGGAGACCAGCAAGGGTCCTAAAACCGAGCCCTTAGGACCGGGCCGACACTAAGGCGGAACAGGAGAGAGGGGGTAAGCTTATTAGGCAAAAGAGACAGTTAAGCTCTGTTAGAGAGATAAGAAGACAACCATGCACAGCTTGATTTTCGGATGCCTCGATAATATAGAATCTGGATAAGAAGACAGTGGTCCACGAGTATCCAAGGCAGCCGATAGGTCAAGGAAACGCGGACCGAGAACTGTCTTGGCTGTTGGCTTTGGCAGCTTGTAGGTCATTTGAGACTTTGTCGAGGGACGTTTCAGTGTTAGATTACCTGTTGGAATCCTGATTGTAGCAACTGAAGAGGATGGATGCTGGGAAGGTTTCTATTACACGGGTGTTGGGACAGGTGACAAGTAGAGGGGATGAGATTCAAATGAGGGCACGAGGGTGGCGAACTGGAGAGGAGTAAGAGACGAAAGGTCTATTACCCGGGTTTTGGAATGAACAAGAAGTAGAATGGAAGTCCGAGATGAGGCAGCGAGGGTAAGAACTAAGAGAGGAGAGTAGATAGTGGAAGGTCTTTACACGGGTTTTGCGGGGAGGGGCGGGGGGGAGAGGAGAGTTAACAAGGACAGGTAGATGAGGGTCATAGATAGAGGCAGACGAGGGTAGAACTGAAGAGGAGAGAGAGCTGGAGGGTCTATCAACACACTGTTGGGAACAAGGACGTATGAGGTTACGATCGAGATTAGGGCAGCGCGGGTATAATTGAGAAGAGCCTGGAAGTCTATTACACGTCGGTTTGGAAACAAAAGTACATAAGATGGAAGTCATAGATTAGGGGCAGCGAGGGTCTAACTAGAGGAGGAATACATAGAGAGGATACGGAAGGTCTATTACACGGGTTTTGGGATAACAAGGACAGTAGATGGAGAGTCAAGAAGATTAGGAGCATCGAGGGTAGAACGAGAGAGGAAGAGAGCTGGAAGGTCTATTACACAGCGGATTGTGGAACAAGGACAGTAGAATGGATGGTTTCAAGGATGAGGGCAGCGAGGGTTAGAACTGAGTAGAGTAGTATAGGGAGGAAAAAAAAAAGAAAGAAAACACTGAAGGTCTTATTACATACCACGGCTTTTGGGAGACAGGACAGTAATTGAGATCCGAGATGAGGGCACGAGGGTAAGAAACATGAGAGGAGGATAGCATGAATGTCCTATTACCATACACGGGTGTTGGGAACAAGGAACAGTAGATGGAGAGTCGAGGATTAGGTGCGCAGCGCGGGTAGAACTGTATATGAGGAGTAGAGGCTTGAATGTCTATTACCTGGGGGTTTGGGACACACGACACAATTAGACGTGACGTGGTCGAGATGAGGGCAGCAGGGTGAGAACTGAGCCAGTGATAGGAGAGCTGGAAGGTCTTTACCCAACACGGGGTTGGTAAGCAAGACATGTAGATGGATAGTCAGAGATGAAGGCAGCGAGGGTGCTAAAACACGAGAGAAGGAGGAGAGCTGGAAGGTCTATTACACGGGTGTTGGTACAAGGACAGTTAGATGGAGAGTCAGAGATGAGTGCGATTGCGATGGTAGAACTAGAGAGGATGAGGGAGAGAAGCTGTAAGGGAGGTCTATTACACTGGTGAAGTTGGGGAAAAGGACGTAGATTGAGAGTCGAGATGAGGGCAGCGAGGTAAGAACATGTGGAGAGAGGGAGGGAGAGAGCTGAAGTCTATAAACAGGGATGGTTGTGAACAAGGCACAGGTGGTGAATGGTCATAGCATGATGGGCAGCGAGTGGTAGAACTGACAGAGGGGAGAGTGACATGAGGTTCTATTACAGGAACACTGGGGTTGGGAACAAGGGACACCGTAGTATGGGAGTGCAGGAGATTGATGTCATCAAATAGTAAATGAATGATGGAGAGGAGAGAGCTGTGAAGGTCTATTACACGGGTTGGGAACCAAATGACAAGTATATGGAGAGTCAGAGATGACAGCGGCACGCGAGGGTAGAAACTGAGAGAGGCAGGAGAGCATGGAAGTGCTTTACAATAGCGGGTTTGGCGGTAACAAGGCGTGTAAGAGAGACAAAAAGATGGAGAGTCATAGATGAGTGTGAAGCGAGGGTTAGAACTGATAGACGGAGGAGAGAGCTGGAAGTCTATTACAACAAACAACCACTTGTGGTTTGTGGAACAGGACGTAGAAAATGGAGAGTCAGAATATAACGGGCAGCGAGGGTACAACAACTGAGAGAGGAGAGAGCGCTTGAATGTCTATTAACACGTGGTTGGAAACAAGGACAGTACTTATGGTCGAGATGAGGGCAGCGAGGGCTAGAACTGAATAAGGAGGAAATACGGGAAGGTCTATGACATCGGGGGTTGGGACAAGCAGTAGATGGATAGTCAGAGATGAGGCAGCTGAGGGGTAACTGAGGATACACTTAGGAGAGCTGGAAGGTCATTACACGGGTGTGCTTGCAATCAAGGACGATTAGATGGAGAGTCACAAATATGAGGGCAGGCGAGGGTAGAACTGATAGGGAGGAGAGCTGAAGGTCTATTACACAGGGATTTGGGAACAAGGAATTAGATGGAGGGTCAGGGAGATGCGGGCAACCGAGGGGTCAACAACTGAGAGAGGAGGAGAGAGCTGGAAGGTCTATTACACATGGATTGGGAACAAAGGACCGTATATGGGAAGGTCATAATAGGGCAGCGAGGGTATAACTAGAGGGAGGAAAGGAGGCGGTTGAAGGTCTATTTAGCAAACAGGTGGTTGAGGAGTCAATGACAGTAGTATGGAGTCAGAGAATGAGTGCAGGCGAGGGTAGACAGGAGATGATGAGGTGCTGGAAGGTCATTACCAAGATTGGGAACAAGGACAGTAGATGGAGGGTCAGACGATAATGGCAAGCGAGGGTAGAACTGAGAGAGGAGGAGAGAGCTGGAAGGTACTATTACACAGGGATTGGAACAAGACAGTAGATGGAGAGTCATATATGAGGGCAAAGGCGAGGGTAGACCAACTGAGAGGTATGAGAGAGCTGGAAGGTCTAATGACAACTTAACACGGGTTGCTACAGCCGGGGTTGGGAACGAAGGACAGTAGATGGGAGTCGAGATGAGGGCAGCGAGTGTAGAACTGAGAGAGGCTGAAGAGATCTGGAAGGTCTATTACACGGGTTGGGAACAATGAAGTAGATGGAGAGTCAAGATGAGGGCAATCGAGGGTAAGAACTGAGTAGAGGAGGTAGAAAGCTGAAGGTTGCCTATTACACGGGGTGTGGAAGGCAAGGACAGTAGAATGGAGAGTCGAGATGATGACACGAGGTAAAACAGAGAGGAGAGAGAGCTGGAAGGTCTATTACACCAGAGATTTGGAAAGATAAACAAGGACAGTAGATGGAGGGTCAGAGATGAGGCAGCGAGGGTAGAACTGAGAGAGGAGGATAGCGCTGGAAGGTCTATTACACAGGGATTGGGAAAAGACAGTATATGGAGAGCAGAGATGAGGGCACGAGGTAACTGAGAGAGGAGGAGAAAGAGCTGGAAGGTCTATTACACGTGGTTGGGAAACAAGGATCGTAGATGGAGAGTCAGAGATGAGGGGCAGCGAGGGTAGAACTGATAGAGGAGAGAGGAGCTGGAATGTCTATTACACAAAGGGTGGTGGGAACAAGGACAGTAGATGGATAGTCATAGATGAGGGCAGCGAGTGTGCAACTGAGAGAAGAGGAGAGTAGCAGGCAGGTCTATTACACGGGTGTTGGGAACAAGTACAGTAGATGGAGATCAGCGGAGAGGATATGTAGGTGGGAGATTCTTCAATAGAACAAACAGCAGCCAGAAGAGAACTTACCTGCTCGCTTGCTCCCCCGGCACTTAGTCTGACAGATCCAGACGGACCGTGTCTTCTATGCACATAGATCGCGCATGCGCATAGAAGACAAGGTCCGTCGAGACCTGTCAGACTAAGCGCAGAGGCAGCGAGCGGGTAAGTTTCTTACCTTCTCTTCTGGCTCCTGTTTGTTCTATTGGAGAACGGGAGGTAAGGCACAGCTCCTTTACCTCCTGTTCTTCAATAGAACTGGATTCCTAAAAGTCAATATTATGAGTGGAGATACCCTTTAAAACACTATCCTAATGATAGTAATAATAATGGTAACAATCACAATATTTAAATACCAGATTACTGGTTCCCAATGGTTTTCTATATTTATCTTTCACCGTTAGTTTGTATAACTACAAATGTGCATGTCTCCCTGTAACCACTAGTGGGTGCTGTAAACTCCCACCCAGCCACATGTTAAAGTGCAAAGTAACATTGTAGTTAAATTCTGTGTTTTAGGAGGAGCAAAGGAAAAGATCCGCTACAGCCCCAGCACTTCTCAGCAATGCATTTCACAGTCAATGTTTCATTTCACCCCAGCAGGTAAGTGATTCTTCCAGGCATGTCCACCTACTACTAATTACAATACAAGTACATGTAGGAAGGTTTGTTTTTAAAGGAATAAAACACATTTATAACCTGGGAACTGCTGATTGAAACAATGTATCACAATTCTTCTAGCCCCTCCCCCTCCTTAAGCCACTGGCATAGACATGTTCAGTGAGATTCCCTCAGGGAAGAGAGTCAAGCTGTCCAATAAGATACTTTGTATTTTCCTGTTCAATGAGGAGAGAGGAAAGTGGAATATTTTACTAACGTCCTATTGGTCTATCTTTGTATAGGGATCATATAGAATAGAGTGATCTGTAATCAACAGTTTCAGTAAAATGTTTTACTTCTCCTTTAATTATTCCAATTTCTCTAGCTCTGATCCATCAACTAGATGTTTTTTTCCTTTGCCCTTTTTATATAGAGTTTTCCGATAGCCGACAGTGACAGCAACTCGGACAGTGACACAGAGAATATATATCAGGTGCCACGGAGACTGAAAATGGTGAGTTCTCACTATACCTATCCGTTTAAATAACCAGACACCAATTGCACACCGTACCACACTACATCCACCAGTTACGCACCGTACCACACTACATCCACCAATTACGCACCGTACCACACTACATCCACCAGTTACGCACCGTACCACACTACATCCACCAATTACGCACTGTACCACACTACATCCACCAGTTACGCACTGTACCACACTACATCCACCAATTACGCACCGTACCACACGACCTCTACCAAGTATGCACTGTACCCCACTACCTCTACCAATTCGCACCGTACCACACGACTCTATCCATTACACGCACCGTACACACACCTCTACCAATTACGCACATACCACACAGCCCTACCAATTACGCACCGTAACACACGACCTCTAACCAATTACGCACCGTACCACATGACCTCTACCAATTACGCACCGTACCACACGACCTCTACCAATTACGCACCGTACCACACTCACGTACCAACTCCCACCATTACTGCACCGTACCACACTACATCCCCAATTACGCACTGTACACCACACTACTCCACCAATTACCCACGTACCACACTACATCCACCATTACCACCGTACACACGCCCTAACCATACGCACCTACCACAGACCTCTACCAATTATGCACCATACCACAAACTCCTCACCAATTACAACTGTCCCACACGACCTCTACACATATACGCACCGTACCACACACACTCACCAATACGCACCGTAACCACACGACCTCTACCAATTATGCACATACCACACGACCTCTACCAATTACACACTGTACCACACGACCTCTACCAATTATGCACCATACCACAGACCTCTACCAATTACACACTGTACCACAGACCTCTAACCAATTACGCCACTGTACCACACTAACATCCACCAATTACACACCGTACCACACTGACCTCTACCAATTACGCACGTACCACACACCTCTACCAATTACGCACCGTACCACACGACCTCTACCAATTACGCACCGTACCACACAACCTCTACCATTCACACTGATACCACACGACCGCTACCAATTCCCACTGTACCACACTACATCCACCAATTACACACCGTACCACACGACCTCTACCAATTACACTGACCACATGACCTCTACCAATACACACTGTACCACACTACATCCACCAATTACACTCTGTACCACACGACCCTAACATACACATACTCACGACCCTACCAATACACACACACTCGTAACCACACTACATCCACCACTTACGCACTGTACCACGCGAACCGCTACCAATTACGCACCGTACCACTCTACATCCACCAATTACGCACCCTACCACACAACCTCTACCAATTACGCACTGTACCACACGACCTTTACCAATTACGCACCCTACCCACACGACCTCTACCAATTACGCACCGTACCACACACCTCTACCAATTACACACTGTAACACAACGACCGCTACCAATTACAACACTGTACCCACTACCACCACCAATTACACACCGTACCACACGACCTCTACCAATTACACACTGTACCACCACAGACCGCTAACCAATTACACACTGTACCACACGACCGCTACCAATTACACCACTGTACCACACACATCACACATCCACAATTACGCCTGTACCCACGCGACCTTACCATTACGCACCGTACCATCTAACATCCAACCAATTACCACCCTACCACACAACTCTACCAATTACGCACTGTAACCACACGACTTACCAAGTACGCACCGTACCACACCCTCTACCCAATTACGCGCCGTACCACACACCTCTACAACCTACATACACACCGTACACACGACCGCTACCAATTACACACTGTACCACACTACATCCACCAATTACACACTACCACACGACCTCTACCATTACACACTGTACACCACAACCTCTACCAATTACACACTGTACCACACAGAACCCTACATTCAACACGTACCACACACAACATCCACATTACACCGACCACACGACCTCTACCAATTACACACTGTAACACACGACCGCTACCAATTACAACACTGTACCACACTACATCCACCAATTACGCACTGTACCACGCGACCGCTACCATTAACGCACCGTACCACTCTACATCCCCAATTACGCACCGTACCACACAACCCCTACCAATTACACACTGTACCACACGACACCGACCCAACTTACACACTGTACCACACTACATCCACAATTACACACCGTACCACACACCTCTACCAATTACACACTGACCACACGACCTCTACCAATTACACACTGTACCACACTACCATCCACCATTACCTCTGACCCACACGCTCCATTACATCACACGGTAACCACACGACCGCTACCAATTACACACTGTACCACACTACATCCACCAATTACGCACTGTACCACGCTACCGCTACCAATTAACGCACCGTACCACACTACATCCACCAATTACGCACCCTTACCACACACCTCTACCAATTACGCACTGTACCACACGACCTTTACCAATTACGCACCCTACCACACGACCTCTACCATACGCACCGTACCACACAACCTCTACCAATTACACACTGTAACACACTACCCGCTACCAATTACACACGTACCATCACTACATCCACCAATTACACATCCCGTACCACACGACCTCTACCCAATTACACACTGTACACACGACCGCTACCAATTACACACTGTACCACACGACCGCTACCAATTACACCTGTACCACACTACATCCCCCAATTACGCACTGTACCACGCGACCGCTACCAATTACGCACCGTACCACTCTACATCCACCAATTACGCACCCTACCACACCACCTCTACCAATTACGCACTGTAACCACACGACTTTACCATTACGCACCGTACCACACGACCTCTACCAATTACGCACGTACCACCAACCTCTACCATTACACACTGTACCACACGACCGCTACCAATTACACACTGGTACCACACTACATCCACCACTTACACACCGTACCACACGACTTACCAATTACACACTGTACCACACACCTCTACCAATTACCACTGTACCACACGACCGCACCAATTACACACTGTACCACACACACATCCACCAATTACACACCGTACCCACGACCTCTACCATTATTACACACTGTACCACACGACCGCTACCAATTCAAACACTGTACCACACTACATCCACCAATTACGCACTGTACCAACGCGACCGCTACCAATTACGCACCGTACCACCTACACCACCAATTACGCACCGTACACACTACATCCCCAATTACGCACCCTACCACACTACATCCACCAATTAACCACCCTACCACACAACCTCTACCAATTACGCACTGTACCACACGCCTTACATTACGCACCGTACCACACGACCTTTACCAATTACGCACCGTACCACACGACCTCTACCAATTACGCACCGTAACCACACCTCTACCAATACGCACCGTACCAATAAGACACGACCTCTACCAATTACGCACCGTACCACACGACCTCACCAATTCACACGTACCACACGACCGCTACCAATTACCACACACTGTACCACACTACATCCACCAATTACACACCGTACCACACGACCCTACCAATTACACACTGTACCACACGACCTCTACCAATACGTACCACCCATAACCACACGACCCTACCAATTACACACCGTACCACACTACCTCTACCAATTACACACCATACCACACCTACCTCTAACAATTACACACGTACCACCACTACATCCACCAATTACGCACCATACCACACGACCTCTACCAATTACGCACCGTACCACACTACATCCCCCAATTACGCACCGTACCACACAACCTCTACCAATTACGCACCGTACCACACTACATCCACCAACGCACCGTACCACACGACCTCTACCAATTACGCACGTACCACACGACCTCCCTACCAATTACGCACCGTACCACACGACCTCTACCAAACCCGTCCCACACTACCCCAATTACGCACGTACCACCCACACCTCTACCAATTACGCACCGTACCACCACCTACAACTCCACCAATTACGACACCGTACCACACGACCTCTACCAATTACGCACCGTACCACACGACCTCTACCAATTACGCACCGTACCACACGACCTCTACCATTACGCACCGTACCACACGACCTCTACAATTACGCACCGTACCACACTACCATCCACCAATTACAGTATAGCTGGGTACACACAGGATATTTCTGTCTGACTGACTAATTTTTTCATATATTGGTCTGTATATTGGTACTCACGACTGAATTCAATTCAAATCTGGATTGGACAGATGATCGGTAATTTACGGATGAATATGCGTTTGCCTATGGACACACAAATAGGTTGTGGTAAACTCACAGCCAAGACTACTTTGAGGCTACTCAAACAGTGAACTATTCCTTTAATGTACTGGGGGGTTAAGGAGCCATGTCTAACATCCCGTTCTTCAATCAATTCACCAGGTAAGACGGACAAAGTAAGAAGAAACTTGCCTTACACACGATCCTCCATGACAGCAGTGACTGGTCCGGACCGCTTCCTAGTTCAGAGTAACAATAGCGCGTAACACGATAATGCTATAGTTACTCTGAACAGGAAGGGGTTGTGAATTTTCGCTGCGGAGGAGGAGGATTGCGTGTAAGGTAAGTTTATCTTTCATCGCTTGCTCCTGGTGAGTTTAATTGAAGAACTGGAGGTAAGGCTATATCTCCTTAACCGCCTGGCCTTCAATCAATACATTAAAGGAATAGCTCGCTGTTTGAGGGAACTATTTCTTTACTATGTCTATTGTAAGTGGTATCTGAATGTTTATTGTGTTTGTTGCAGTCAATCGATGACCCGTCCAAAGCTTTAGATAAACAAGAAGCGAGCGACACAGACACGGAATCGGGTGTTTATGAAGATATGCATGGCTAGTGAGTCCACTTTCCCTTATTTCTTGTTTATACAACACTAAGGGAAACAATATGGCAGCTTCTACAAAATGTTGTTACAAACATTCATTAATACGATAAATTGTACTTTTCTATGGTCCGCGACAATATGGCAACTCCCACCCTTATGTATAAAGAAAATTATACAAAGGGGAAATATTCTGTAGGCACAATAAGCTTTACCCTCAATCGTTCTTTCTGAAGTAGACAGTATGGCAGCTCCAACCCATATGTACGGTACAAATATGTTTATACAATAAGAGAATGTAGACTGGGATCGAAGCTTGTGTTTACTTTTTAAAGGATAAGTTAAATGAATTTGTCAGTAGATCCGCGTATCTGTCTGACCAATCTAAAGAGCCCCAATCCCAGAGTCCTCCAGCTAAATGACACATTTCTATTTCAGCCTCCCACAATTTACAATGACATCCAGGACCCCCCAGTCTACAGAGGAAAGTGCAACACTGACTAAAAATAAGGAGAAACAATTAACGCCCCTGGACCTGATCAAAATTAGATTGTAAGTAGAACCTATCAGGGTTACAGGACAAAACCACTAATAGACTGTAGTGTTCATCTTCTCCCACTACCAGGAAAATGTCCTTGGGGTTTTTATTTTTATCTCTGTGTGGATACAAAGTATCTAGATTGTGTCCGCTCCAATCCAATGTGCCTAGATTGTGTCCTCTCCAAACCAATGTATCTAGATTGTGTCCTCTCCAATCCAATGTGGTCTAGATTGTGTCCTCTCCAAACCAATGTGCCTAGATTGTGTCCTCTCCAAACCAATGTGCCTAGATTGTGTCCTCTCCAAACCAATGTGTCTAGATTGTGTCCTCTCCAATCCAATGTGCCTAGATTGTGTCCTCTCCAAACAATGTCCTAGATGTGGCCTCTCAATCCATGTGCCTAGATTGTGTCCTCTCCAAACCAATGTGCTAGATTGTGTCCTCTCCAATCCATGTGCCTAGATTGTGTCCTCTCCAAACCAATGTGCCTAGATTGTGTCCTCTCCAAACCCAATTGTCCCAATTGTGTCCTCTCCAACCATGTGACTGATTGTGTCCTCTCCAAACCAATGTGCCTAGATTGTGTCCTCTCCAAACCAATGTGCCTAGATTGTGTCCTCTCCAAACCAATGTGCCTAGATTGTGTCCTCTCCAAACCAATGTGCCTAGATTGTGTCCTCTCCAAACCAATGTGCCCAGATTGTGTCCTCTCCAATCCAATGTGTCTAGATTGTGTCCTCTCCAAACCAATGTGCCTAATTGGTGTCCTCTCCAAACCAATTGTCCTAGATTGTGTCCTCTCCAAACCAATGTGTCTAGATTGTGTCCTCTCCAAACCAATGTGTCTAGATTGTTGTCCTCTCCAAACCATGTGCCTAGATTGTGTCCGCTCCAATCCAATGTGCCAGATTGTGTCCTCTCCAACCAATGTGCTAATTGTGTCCTCTCCATCCCAATGTGCTAGATTGTGTCCTCTCCAACCCATGTGCCTAATTGTGTCTCTCCAAACCAATGTGTCTAGATTGTGTGCCCTCTCCAAACCAATGTGCCTAGATTGTGTCCCTCTCCAACCAATGTGTCTAGATTGTGTCCGCTCCAATCCAATGTGCCTAGATTGTGTCTCTCTCCAAACCAATGTGCCTAGATTGTGTCCCTCCCAAACCAATGTGCGTCAGATTGTGTCCTCTCCAAACCAATGTGTCCTAATTGTGTCCGCTCCAACCAAGTGTCTAGATTGTGTCCTCTCCAAACAAATGTGTCTAGATTGTGTCCTCTCCACACCAATGTGCCTAGATTGTGTCCGCTCCAAACCAATGTGCCTAGATTGTGTCCTCTTCCAAACCAATGTGCCTAGATTGTCCCGCTCCAATCAATGTGCCAGATTGTGTCCTCTCCAAACCAATGTGCCTAATTGTGTCCTCTCCAAACCAATGTGCCAGATTGTGTCCTCTCCAAACCAATGTGTCTAGATTGTGTCCTCTCCAAACCAATGTGCCTAGATTGTGTCCTCTCCAATCCAATGTGCCCAGATTGTGTCCTCTCCAAACCAATGTGCCCAGATTGTGTCCTCTCCAAACCAATGTGCCCAGATTGTGTCCTCTCCAAACCAATGTGCCCAGATTGTGTCCTCTTCCACCCAATGTGCCAGATTGTGTCCCTCCAAACCAATGTGCCCAGATTGTGTCCTCTCCCAACCAATGTGCCTAGATGTGTGTCTCTCCCACCAATTGCCTAGATTGTGTCCTCTCCAACCAATGTGCCCAGATTGTGTCCTCTCCAAACCAATGTGCCCAGATTGTGTCCTCTCCAAACCAATGTGCCAGATTGTGTCCTCTCCAATCCAATTTGCCAGATTGTGCCCTCTCCAAACCAATGTGCTAGATTGTGTCCTCTCCAAACCAATGTGCCTAGATTGTGTCCTCTCCAAACCAATGTGCCTAGATTGTGTCCTCCTCCAATCCAATTGCCCAGATGTGTCCTCTCCAAACCAATGTGCCTAGATTGTGTCCTCTCCAAACCAAGTTCCTAGATTGTGTCCTCTCCAAACCAATGTGTCTAGATTGTGTCCTCTCCAAACCAATGTGTCTAGATGTCCTCCTCCAAACCAATGTGCTAGATTGTGTCCTCTCCAACCAATGTGCCTAGATTGTGTCCTCCTCCAAACCAATGTCTAGATTGTGTCCTCTCAAACCAATGTGCCTAGATTGTGTCCTCTCCAAACCAATGTCTCCAGATTGTGCCCTCTCCAAACCAATGTGCCTAGATTGTGTCCCTCTCCAAACCAATGTGCCTAGATTGTGTCCTCTCCAACCAATGTGCCTAGATTGTGTCCTCCTCCAAACCAATGTGCCTAGATGTGTCCTCTCCAAACCAATGTGCCTAGATTGGGTCCTCTCCAAACCAATTGCCAGATTGTGCCCTCCTCAAACCCATTGTGCCTAGATTGTGTCCTCTCCAAACCAATGTGCCTAGATTGGTCCTCTCCAACCAATTGCCCAGATTGTGTCCTCTCCAAACCAATGTGCCTAGATTGTGTCCTCTCCAAACCAATGTGCCTAGATTGTGTCCTCTCACCAAACCAATGTGCCCAGATTGTGCCCTCTCCAAACCAATGTGCCTAGATTGTGTCCTCTCCAAACCAATGTGCCTAGATTGTGTCCTCTCCAAACCAATGTGCCCAGATTGTGTCCTCTCCAACCATGTGCCCAGATTGTGTCCTCTCCAAACCAATGTGCCTAGATTGTGTCCTCTCCAAACCAATGTGCCTAGATTGTGTCCTCTCCAACCAATGTGCCCAGATTGTGTCCTCTCCAACCAATGTGCTAATTGTGTCCTCTCCAATCCAATGTGCCCAATTGTGTCCCTCAAACAATGTGCCTAGATTGTGCCCTCTCCAAACCAATGTGCCTAGATTGTGCCCTCTCCAATCCAATGTGCCCAGATTGTGTCCTCTCCAACCAATGTGCCCAGATTGTGTCCTCTCCAAACCAATGTGCCTAGATTGTGTCCTCTCCAAACCAATGTGCCTAGATTGTGTCCGCTCCAAACAATGTCCTAATTGTGTCCTCTCCAAACCATGTGCCTAGATTGTGTCCTCTCCAAACCAATGTGCCTAGATTGTGTCCTCCCAAACCAATTGTGCCTAGATTGGTCCGCTCCAACCAATGTGCCTAGATTGTGTCCTCTCCAAACCAATGTGCCTAGATTGTGTCCTCTCTCCAAACCAATGTGCCTAGATTGTGTCCTCTCCAAACCAATTGTGCCTAGATTTGTCCGCTCCCATCCCAGATGTGCCTAGATTGTGTCCTCTCCAAACCAATGTGCCTAATTGGTGTCCTCTCCAAACCAATGTGCCAGATTGTGTCCCTTCCAAACCAATGTGCCTAGATTGTGTCCTCTCCAAACCAATGTGCTAGATTGTGTCCTCTCCAACAAATTTCCCAGATTGTGTCCTCTCTAAACCAATGTGCCCAGATTGTGTCCCTCCAATCCAATGTGCCTAGATGTGGTCCTCTCCAAACCAATGTGCCCAGATTGTGTCCCTCTCCAAACAATGTGTCCAGTTGTGTCCTCTCAAACCAATGTGCCTAGATTGTGTCCTCTCCAAACCAATGTGCCCAGATTGTGTCCTCTCCAACCAATGTGCCCAGATTGTGTCCTCTCCAACACACCAATGTGCCTCAGATGTGTCCCCTCCAAACCAATGTGCCTAGATTGTGTCCTCTCCAAACCTGTGCCTAGATTGTGTCCCCCAAACCAATGTGTCTAGATTTGTTCCGCATCCAACCAATGTGCCTATTGTGTCCTCTCCAAACCAATTCCTAGATTGTGTCCTCTCCAAGCCAATGTGCTAATGTGTCCTCTCCAATCCAATGTGCCAGATTGTGTCCTCTCCAAACCAATGTGCCTAGATTGTGTCCTCTCTCCAAACCATGTCCTAGATGTGTCCTCTCCAAACCAATGTGCCTAGATTGTGTCCTCTCCAAACCAATGTGCCAGATTGTGTCCGCTCCAAAACCAATGTGCCTAGATGTGTCCTCTCCAATCCAATGTGTGCTAGATTGTGTCCTCTCCAACCAATGTGCCTAGATTGTGTCCTCGCCAACCACATGTGCCTAGATTGTGTCCTCCTCCAAACCAATGTGCCTAGATGTGTCCTCTCCAATCCAATGTGCCCAATTGTTCCTCTCCAAACCATGTGCCCAATTGTGTCCTCTCCAAACCAATGTGCCCAGATTGTGTCTTCTTCAAACCAATGTGCCCAGATTGTGTCCTCTCCAAACCAATGTGCCTAGATTGTGTCCTCTCCAAACCAATGTGCCCAGATTGTGTCCTCTCCAAACCAATGTGCCCAGATTGTGTCCTCTCCAAACCATACAATGTGCCCGAGTTGTGTCCTCTCCAAACCAATGTCCCGATTGTTTCTTCTTCAAACCAATGTGCCTAGATTGTGTCCTCTCCAGATTGTGTCCTCTCCAAACCAATGTGCCTAGATTGTGTCCTCTCCAATCCAATGTGCCTAGATTGTGTCCTCTCCAAACCAATGTGTCTAGATTGTGTCCTCTCCAAGCCAATGTGCCTAGATTGTGTCCTCTCCAAAACAATGTGCCTAGATTGTGTCCTCTCCAATCCAATGTGTCTAGATTGTGTCCTCTCCAAACCAATGTGCCCAGATTGTGTCCTCTCCAAAACAATGTGCCTAGATTTACACATATTAGCCTTTAGAGTGACAGCACATCTGATAATTTGTGTTATTTCTGACAGACGTTTGATTGATGGTGTCACTAAGTGATGTATGGGAGAGGGGATTCTGGGACATCAAATGTTTTACCACTTGCTAAAAAACTAGCAGGGTTTCTGTCTAGTTAAAGTCAATATAGAGACAGATCTTTTAGATCTAAATAGATGATAACCTGTACAACATTATAATAATATAATAGTTAAATGGACACTATACTGAATAAATGACTCCTCTTAATCTATAATTGAATACATGTAAGTAGCACTTACTCTGATTTGTGTGTGTTGCTGCATGCCTTCAATCCAGCACACATTTTGTTTAGGAGCAGTATCCCCCCTCCCTCTTTTAACCACTCCCACTTCCATCTGACCTGACTTTTTCCTACAAACCAACTGTCAAGCCTGCACACAGCATACAGCATTCCAACTGTCAAATCTGTCACCATTCCAGCTACAGTAAAACTACACACAGAAGAATAGTTTTTGAGAGCAAGGAACTTGATTGACAGCTGAAATATAAGAAGTTTTAGATTGGATATCTAAAGAAATAGGGGGCAGATCAACAAAAAAATGATACAGTGGTGGTTGGGAAGAATTATAGTTTCCAGTTTCAGTATAGATGCCCTTTACCTGTCTTTTCACTGTTATATTCTTGATGTCATCAACGTTGTTAAAAAAAAGTTCTGTAACCACGACAACTTCATTCTAGTATTTGTGTAGATAATACTTTATTATACGGATACTATAATCAATATATAAACTTTATTTACAGCGAACAAATGGACGCGCACTGCCTCCAGAAGAAAGAGATAACTGTAAGGACGGAATACCTACAGAAATACCTGGAAGTTCTAGAGGTTGGAGAATGTTTGTAGTAAGTGAAACAGAAATATATTGCCCACTGCTGGGATTTAAAGGGGAACTTTAGTTTAAAACGACCTATAGCTAAGAAAATGCCAATGAAAACAATATAACGCTTATCTTGTAAATCTTCTGGGCAGATAGACCTGAAATCAGTCAAATCTTTGTTACAATACAGAATGGATTCCAGTTCCTTTTAGTTTTAGGGAGACACAAAGTACCCTGGGTAAATCTCACTGAGCATGTGTTAGGTCACTGAGCTAGGGGGAGGGGACAGACCATTTAATTCTAATTCACAGCCCACAAACTTATTCCACACACTATCCCAGTAACTATTGTCCGTATGGTGGCCCTGCTGTATAGAGACTTTACCCCTAGTTCCCCTTCTGTAATACACGACGGAACGCAATCTTATTCTATTTACTTCTATCAGTATCTACAGGTGGAACGGCCCCAACGAGATTGGCTGCATCTTCCACCACGGGGACCACATTGACCACATAAACGAATTCAGAGTGAGGAGCCAGACGATGTTTCACCAGTTGTTAAATATATCGGTGCAAAAATCGGTAGGTTTTGGTTCCTACAGAGAGTTGTCTTTATGTTGATG
Organism: Hymenochirus boettgeri; assembly: GCA_019447015.1. Lineage (NCBI taxonomy): Eukaryota > Metazoa > Chordata > Amphibia > Anura > Pipidae > Hymenochirus > Hymenochirus boettgeri. Next base: position 350,124 of record JAACNH010000059.1, read on the forward strand.
AGCCCCGGGCCCAATGAATGGAAGGTGTAGAGGATTTGCTACGTTCTCGTGTGACTAATATGAATTTCTCATTGTCAGGTTAAACTGAACATCTTTACTGACTGCAACGCGCCCGTGTTTCATGTGGACGGATGTTCCTGTGCACCAGAATGATGATGTGTGGAACTGGCCAATTGGTGCGAACCACTGGATTCTGTACCTGAAACATGGTCAATGAAGACCTAGGATAGACAGAGACATATGAGATACCTGACTGGGACTTGGGATCATCCAGGTCCCAACCTTCAGGAAACCAACCCAGTGTTAAGGAACCTATTGAACCACAGTGAATTCCATGAATCGGTCAATACAAATAGTGTTTCACCTTTAAACCAAATGGGACCAATCAACAGAACAGTGAACTATGGAGTCTGAACACTGTTGGTTGGGCCCTGGGCAATGTTCTACTCCTGGCTGAATAGGACCTGATACAATCAATTTCTCTCATACTTTGCTATCAGGACTAGACGTTGGCTTACGGGACAAACATTGCTGTAATCCTATTGGATGAAAAGGACAGATAATGGATAATGTAACGAGCACTTCTGCAATCTTATTGGATAGAAGGATAAAAAAAGTGTACAGAGCCTAGAACAATGTTATTTACAGAGATTCTCTGTCTGCCATTGGTACATACTCATGTATGCCCCTTGTAATGTTTATACATGTAAACACTTGTAAGCTATTTTATATGTTGTATATGGGGGGGGGGGGGCTCTGGGTGGGTACAACTGAATTACTATTCTGTAATAGGGGGGGATTTGCAGGAAGATGTCTTTAAAGAAGGGGGATTTAGGCTGGGTACAGACCTTAAGATTCTTCATCCTGACCGACTGTTCGATACTTCTATGTGGTCGGCCAGGACAAAGGACCAAAAGTAGCCCGTGGTTGATCGTTTGCCGTGATCTAGCGTGCAGCCCAGGAAACCATCCAATATTTCGTCCCGATCTACCAATACAAATGTCGGGCTGAATTGTAGGTTTGTACCCAGATTATAGTGGATTGTTATGGATAAAGCCCCCGTTCCAATGAATTGGATATAAGGAGTCACCTCGTAGTCCTGCGATGTAGGGATGTAATGGGATTTTAACTCAACACGACGGTCGTTTAATTCCAAACTTCTCACCGAGCACTTTATTTAAATGTACATTACACCATTTCCTTCATTGTATAAATCTGTCATAGAAATGACCCAAATAAATCTATTGTCTATACAGCAGTTATAGTCTGGTTAATATCGACCTGTGTTAACTTCCTCTTTATCTTCTATAATTCTATTTTCAGGGATTCTATGGGATATCCAATAGATTAAGGGCTAGGCCACGCTAGAGCGTTTTTCGCACGTTTGCGCACACGTTTCACGCTCGCGATTTTTGCTAAAAATTCCCGCGATTTCCGATGCGCATGCGATTGTGCATCCGTTCGCGTTTTGGTAACACATGCGTTCACCATTTGTGGTGCGTTAACGCAGCGTTTCCATAACGCGAAATGGCGAAACGCAAATGCACAAGAAAAGCGCACACAATTGTATAAGGCTGCGACGGGCCATTTATACAGTTGTCCTAGTACGGGTAGGTCCTTATCGGTGTAATCACTTTTATTAAAATTCCCTACATAAACATGTACAATCTGGACAATTGTCAACTATTAAATTGGCTATAGTGTAGACGTGGGTAGGGCACAAATTTCAGGGAGATTCAATAAAAGTTCTTATCGTTAAAAATGGTGCTAATTTTGCCCCAACCAATCAGATGTTAGCTTTGAAATGTTAAATAAGATCTGATTGGTTGGGGCAAAATTAGCACCATTTTAAACGATAAGAACTTTTATTGAATTTCCCTCGAGGTTTTAGATTGATGGACACAAGTTTTGACTATTTTTCTATGTTTATCGAAATAAAATAAATACACAAAAGCTGTAAATATTCTGTAAATGAATTCCTTATCAAATGGTGCTAATCCATGTCATCATTAAAGGACAATTCTATTACTTTCTTATTACTAAACTGCCAAGTCCTCCAGATATACAAACAGGAACCTTCCCTTGTTACTCTGGTCTAGCTCCGCATCTCACAGCTGTCAGTCATCTGGTGAGTCATGGCAAGGACGTCCGAGTTACCCAGGGATCATTTATTGATTGACGGCATGTCCTTTAATTTCATGTTTTCTATAACACACCCTCTACCTACTATCTCTACTAATTCTATCAGAATCGCTGAATAGTCCCAAACGGAGACACTTTGAGACACTCAATATCAATTTCCCCAGAAATATTTCCCAGCCGGGTGACATGAAAAAGTAGCCAGGTGGGACAGGGACATTTGGAGGTGGGGAAAATGATATATTTATTATTAAAGGGCATGTCCACCCGCCAAACTATAATTTCACCCACTACTGGCCCCACTATACAGTCTGTTCTTTCTATTTCTTCTTCTTTTTCTTCCGTTTTATTCTTCTGCTTTTTTGGACTGTATCTCCTCCCACAGTTTTTGAGCTAGAGACATGAAATTCGGTACAGACGTGCGGGCATCTAGGAGAAGTGTGCTATCTTCTAGCTAAGGAATCCGCAGAAGCGTTACGGCGTTATCTGTAATTTCCGAACATTTTTTCCCATAAACTAAATGGAACAATCCTCAAATGTGGAATTTCAAAACAGTTTTTTTCATGGTCATAAATACAATGGTGATACCCCCAACCCCCCACACAGACCCAGGTACACCCACCTACTGACCTACCTATCCATTCCCATGGAAGCCATACTTAAAGGGTAACTAAAGTCAAAAAACTAATTTGATCAATCATCCATAAAAGTTAGTTATATGACCATACATGCAAAAACACATACCCCCAACCTCACACGGGTACACACCCTACTGAACTACCCTTAATTCCTGTGGCAGCCATACTTAAAGTAAATAAAGTAAAAAAAATTAAATATCCTCAATAAAGTTGTTTTTTGGTTGTAAACACAAAGAAAAGACATAGCCCATCCCCACATGGGGTACACACTCCTACTGATCTACTTCTCCATTACTGTGGCAGCCTTACTTAAAGGGTGACTAAAGAAAAAACTATTTTTGATTTATCCTTAATAAAAGATGTTTTATGGTTGTAAACACAAAAAAAGACATACCCCCTCACCAGACCCAGGTACACACACCTACTGACTACCCTCCCCATTTCCATGCCGCCTACTTAAGGGTAACTAATAGTAAAAAAAAAAAACTTTAATGTTAGTCAAAATTAGTTTTTAAACCCCCAACCTGACACATGTAAGCCACACCTACTGACCTACTTATCCTTTGCTGTGGCAGCATACTTAAAGGGTAACTAAGTAAAAAAAACTAATTTTGGAACCATCATGAAAAAAAAGTTTAACCCCCCCAACCATACACGGGTCACACCTAATGACCAACCTCTCCATTTGTGTGGCAACCATATTAAGGGTAACTATAGTCATAAATAAATTTTAAACAAATAAAAAAACTTGTTTTTTTTAACTTCCCTTGACAACAGGTAAACACAAACCATCTGAGCTACCCCTTCATTCATGTAAAACAAAAACAAAAACATTTGACCATCATCAACAATAAGTTACGTACTTTTCAATCTTATCACCCCAACCTGACACAGTACACCACCAACTGACCTGCCTTTAATTCATGTGACGCCATATTTAAAGGTAAGTATAAAAAAACAACAATGTCGTCATCATTTGGCATTATTGAGTATTAAAATCTGCAGTACAAACCACACTTCCCTTCAAAATGTGCCTTTCAAGCCAAATTCAAAGTTTATACTTAAACTTTCCCTTTCTAGTTTCATTTAAAATGCATTCAGATCGGTACTTTGTGTGGACATGCCCTTTAATTTTCAAATCATGCTTTTAAAGGCAAGTTCACTCAAAAAACCTTGCTCTTAAATGTATATTACCCCTCAAACTCCACTTTGGCGATATATACAGCTTTCCAAGACGCTCCTGAACTTTCTTAGCTGACCCGGTCCCTCCGTGTCTAGGTAGCTCCCCCTGCTCCTGTTTGACCTTGTTTCGAGCAAAAAATCAGGGGACTTCAGCCCGACAGCCGCTTTACTTCCTGGTCGCTGCTGTCAGGCAATTGGGCATGACGTCAGTCGCACCTGAACGGACAGCGCAACCAGGAAGTGTCAGCAGTTGAGGAGCGTAGAATTGGCGAGGACCAGGTCAGGTAAGCAAGTTCAGGAGCGTCTTTTGAACCATGTTGTATCGCGAAAGTGGGTTTGGGGAGGAATTTATATTTTGGAACTAACTTTAAGGACTTGCCCTTTAAGGTTTGACATGCCCTTTAAACTTGTGCAGTATAACTACATAGAAACCAATACAGCCGTTTTCCTATTCTAATGGAAATACTACCAGCCTTGCATTGTGCTCATTATATAGGTCAGGGATGTCTAAAGCTCCCCATACATGGGCAGATTCCCACCGCAATGATCAGACATGCATTGGAAGAACCTTTTGAGGTTCCGCACCGTGTGCTGCCGAGATGGGGTTGGAGGGAAATCTTGCTGCTTGGCGCAAATTTTATTTTTCAGAAAACCATTCAATATTGCCAATCGGGAAAATGGAAATAATTACCAATATTTTGAGAGGTTTCCTCAAACGCGGGACACCTAATCCCACGTATTCTCCCTATGTAAAGCGTAGAAAAACCATGGGGACTGCAGATTTCCCTCAGCCGTAGCTGACTCTCCCTATACTTTAGGGGGATGACCGTGTCAGAGGAATTTTTTAGTGCATTTCTGAACAATTTGGAAATGCGCTACACACACGAATGATAAGAGACTATACTGTCGGATCCAACGGTATAGTACAGTACAGTAATAGTACAGCACAGTATAGTATAGTACAGCATAGTAGTTTATAAGTACAGCAACAGCACATTACAGTACAGTTATAGTACAGCACATTATAGTACAGTACAATATAGTATAGTACAGCAGTTAGTACAGCACAGTATGTAGAGTTTAGTACAGTAACAGCATAGTAGTTAGTACAGCACAGCACATTATATGTACAGTACGTACAGTATAGTATAGTATGTATATTACAGTACATATAGTATAGTAATAGTACAGCTATAGTACAGTACAGTACAGACAGTATAGTATAGTACAGTATAGTACAGACATATAAGTATAGATATACAGTATAGTACAGTACAGTAAAGTATTATAATGTATAGTATAGTATAGTACAGTATAGTATAGTATAGAATATACGTATAGTATATATTTGAGGTTGAATAAAGACATACGTTCCATTCCGTCCAACCCATCTAGCAATATCCCTCATTTCCTGCCTAAACTGTTGATTCCAGAGGAAGGCAAAAAAACCACCAAATTTATGAAGGGGAGGAATCCCTACCTGACTCCAAGTGGCAATGGGAAATTTCCCTGGATCAACTCTACTTTTATTGTATCATCCCAGTAACTTGTAACATTCCTTGTTTGTAGAAACTCATCCCTTTTTATTAAACTGACCTGACCATGAACCTGCCATAACAACGTCCACTGGAAGACAGTCCATAGCTTTACCGTTCTCACAGTGACAACCTTTCCCAACTCTACTTTATGTATCAATCAATCCCAGTAACGTGTAATTCCTTGTTTGTAGAAACTCATCCGCTTTTTATTACTGACGCCATGAACCTTCCATAACAACGTTCCACTGGAAGACAGTTCCATAGCTTTAAACCGTTCTCACAGTGACAAACCCTTTCCCAACTCTACTTTATGTATCAATCCCGTAACTTGTAACATTCCTTGTTTTGTAGAAACTCATCCAGCTTTTTATTAAACTGACCAATGAACCTGCCATAACAACGTCCACTAAGACCGTTCCATAGCTTTTTAACCGTTTCTCACAGTGACAAACCCTTTCCTACAAACTCTACTTACTTATGTATCAATCCCAGTAAACTTGTAACATTCCTTTTTGTAGAAACTCATCCGCTTTTTATTAAACTGACCAATGAACCTGCATAACACACGTCCACTGAAACCGTTCCATAGCTTATACCGTTCTCACAGTGACAAACCCTTTCCCAACTCTTACTTGATCGTATCAATTCCCAGTAACTTGTAACATTCTTGTTTGTAGAAACTCATCCACTTTTTATAAACTGACCAATGAACCTGCCATAAACAACGTCCACCTGAAGCCGTTCCATAGCTTTAACCCGTTCCACAGTGACAAACCTTTCCCAACTCTAACTTATGTATCAATCCCATAACTTGTAACTTCCTTGTTTGTAAAACTCATCCAGCTTTTTATTAAACTGACCAATGAACTGCATAACAACGTCCACTGGAGACAGTTCCATAGCTTTAACCGTTCTCACACAGTGACAACACCCGTTCCCACTCTACTTTAGTATCAATCCCAGTAACTGTGTAACATTCCTTGTTTGTAGAAACTACATCCGCTTTTAAATTAACTGACCAATGAACCTGCCATAACGTCCACTGGAAGACAGTTCCATAGCTTTACCGTTCTCACAGTGACAAACCCTTTCCCAACTTGAACCTAAACCTTTTTTCTTCAAGTCTTAGGGATGTCCTCGTGTCCTTTGACATGTCTTATTTGGTGAACAATGCCCCAGAAAGTTTATTGTAGGCCCGTTATGTATTTATCACAGTAATCATATCCCCACGCAAGCGCCTTTTCTCGCAGCGTACATAATTGTAGCTTACCATTCTCTCATCTTCAATTCAGGCTCCAAGCTCCAAGCTCCTCCACAAGCTTCCCCCCCCCCCTCCCCCCCAAGCTCACTCCCACCCCTATTCAAGCTTCAAGTCACCCTCACCCCAGCTCGCCACTCTCAAGCTCCACCGCGGACCTCTTCATATTCACGCTCCCAGCTCCTCCCCTCAAGCTCCTCGCTACCCCCCCATCCCAAAGCTCCCCTCACTCGTCCCCATTCAAGCTCCCCCCCCCTCAAGCCCCCGCCTCCCCCGCGAAGCTCCCCCAAGCTCCCCTCCCCCTCCCTCAATCTTCCCCCGTTCAAGCTCCCCTCCCCAGCTCTCTCCCGAAGCTCTTCAAGCTCCTTCTCCGCTCCCCAAGCTCTCCCTCCCCAGCTCTTCCCCCCCAAGCTCCCGCCCCTCTTCAAGCTCCCCAATGGTCCCCTATTAATTTCATTTGCCCTTCCCTCTGCACCCTTTCCATTTCAAGATGTCCTTTTTGTACACCGGATTCCAAAATTGCACTGCTATTCCAAATGAGGCCTTACCAATGCTTTGTAAAGATGTAGAAAAAAAAAGACTTTAACATTTTTTTTTTTTTTTTTTTTTTTTTTTTTTTTTTTTTTTTTTTTTTGTTTTTTTTTGTTTGGTTTTTTTTTTTTTTTTTTTTTTTGTTTTTTTTTTTTTTTTTTTTTTTTTTTTTTTTTTTTTTTTATCTTTTTTTTTTTTTTTTTTTTTTTTTTTTTTTAACATTTTTCCTCCCTTGAAAATCCATACGCTCTTTATAAACAAGAACAATACATGCTGGGGCTCCACTCTATCCCATAGCCCTGGACTTGGATTTTTTAACATGTCCCACTAACACATCCACTGATCTTTGGGATTCGGCAGATTGGAAAAAACCCCACACAACCTTTGGAAGTTCCCGCTCAATTAACAACAGAGATTTCCTTTCCTTTTTCCGTGCAAAAAACCAATACAAGAATGGGGCAAGCGCACAGCACATGTACCCTGCATACAAAGCGCAGTAAATGTTTGCTTGTGCCCAAACCATTTAAAAACTGCCTTTATTGGGATCTTTGCTTGGCTAGAGAGTAAAATTCATGTGTACCTCCAATTATCGCAGTGCTTCTCCCCCCCTCCCTCCACAAATGATTTTCCAGACGATACAATAATGCTATGGAAGAAACAATGTAAAGCCTAATTGTAATTAAAAAGATTTCTTTTTTAGAATCCTCAATATATTACAAGTTACATGCACCTGCATTTTTAAAAAAAAATATAAGGATTAAATATCTTTGTTACTAATGTACGCCCGGGCCTGCTACCAATTTATTTGCCAAAACAAAATATAAAATAATTATTTTTTAATGGGCCAACTTTTTTTGTTTTTCATCAAATTTTGAAAAATCCGCCAAATTTTGACGGATAACAGAAATGTTTATGTTTAACAAGTTCCCATTTTGGTCCCCAAAACCCACCATAAACTTTACTTGTGGCCCCCCCCACAATAAATGTGGTAAGGAAAAAAAAGAAACAAGAAAAGTTGAAAAAACATAAAATTGTAAAGACGACCCCCTTGCTAAAGGTAATTTGTCACCCCCCCCCCTTTTTTTTTAATAAATCATTTAAATTACCGTGAATAGGGCCGATAAAGTAAAAACAATTTTTGGAAACATGTTTTTTGGAATAAGAAAATTTCGTGTTTTCCAAAGGGGGAACAAACCAAGGTGGAAAGGTGGCCCCCCTGTACAACAAAAGGAGTGATGTTAAAATGATGAAAAACAAAATTCAATCAGTTTTGGGGTCCAACTTTAAAAAAGGGTTTTCTGAACCAGCAGATAACTCATCAAGTGGAACAACAGTCCCCACAACTTGACTGGAAGGATTCCCTTTTAAAAAGTGTACAAGACCTAAAAATTTTCCGCATGCAATTCCCCGAGCCCATTTAAAAAAGAATTTTTGGGAAAAACTCCCCTGCACCAGTTTTTTTGGTGTAAAATGTATTTGAGGTGAAAAAACAAGACAGTAACATAAGTGTTTTTTTTGATCAGATGGCTTGGAGAAAATCCCTGCATCTTTTTTTTTCCCTTACTTTAACTTCCGGGCTTCCCGCGCAGCCTCTGAGGGAGCCCATTTCAACTGAAAAATACTTTTTTCCGCAATTGGTAGAGCGGGAATTTCCCAGTCCCCCCCAACAAAATTGAAGAAACCAGTCGGGACATGATTTTTTTTTTTTTTAGGGCCTTCGAACCACGGACGAAGCGCTTGTGAAAATTTCCTCCAAAGGAAGCCCTGCTTTTAAATGCTCCCACTGGTAAGGTGGAAAACCCTGGAACAGGTAAAACCCAATATGGAACCCCGAATGAATAAAACCTGAAATTTCACCCAAATCATCAAAAAACCAACTTCAATGTGGTTTTTTTAATGTTCCAATTAGGTTAAAAAAAAAAATGCTGCAATTTATCTCCTGCTATTATTTTTAAAATCGTTTTTAACAAAAGAAACTAAACCAATAATAAGTTTTTTTACTACAGATGCTATTAACCCCCATGTAAAAACAACAAAAATTTACAGTCTGTCCTTTTTGTCTATAAAAATTAATTTTGTTTTGGTTAAACTTTTTTTTTATAAACAGTAGGTGGGGGGGTGGGGGGGTTTGGCTTTGAATAATTTTTTTTTTTTTTTTTTTTTTTTTTCCCCCCCCACTTGGAAAACACCAAAATGTGGTTGGGGGAAATGTCAATGAATTGCAGGCAATGAATTACACAACATGATTGGTCCCGGGTGGCAAGTTGAAATCTCTGTAAGGAACTTGAGGTTCTATTAAATATGAACAAAGGGTGGCCACACATATCAAAGACATCCGGCTTATCGTCAAGTTTTAGATCAGCCCGTGTCATGGGACTATCGTAACGATAACCTTAATTAGTACGACTTGGATTGTAAAGCTTTTTATGGCCCACGTTAAAATTGGTAGCAAACAGTTGCTAAAGAGCTTAGCGACATGTTGTAATAAAGGAGGGGAATAGAGTCCATGTTTCTCTTTTCTCCAAGACATTGTGCAACAGTTGGCTAGAGCTAGCGACAAGGTTGTAATAAAGAGGGGGGATAGTCCCCCCCCCATGTTTCTCCAGTAAACATTTGTTGCAACAGTGCTAGAGCTAGCCGACATGCTGTAAAAGAGGGGGGGTGATTCCAACGTTCCTCCAGAACAGAGGCGAAAAAAACAGAAACCAAGGAATATTAACCATTTTGACATACCATTCTCCCGGCCTGGCAAAACTTAATAGGAGGATAGCAGGGCAATCAGGTGAAGTACAATTCAAAGACCTATTCTTTTAAAAACCATTTTTCTTCTTTCCAACGGATCATAGTTCTCTGGTTCTGCTTTTAAAAAGCTGCGGAGACTTATACATTAAAAAATGTTTTCAACTTTGTTTTTATTGTTGGTTACCTGTATAGAGAAATGATTAAACAAAGTTCTGTGGTAAAACGTATCGCATAAAGGTGTTTTTGCCTTGGTTGCGGTACCATTAGATTGTGGACTTTCCCCCCCCTCCCGGAATTTTGGGCGGTTTTTTTTTTTTTGATAATCGGGCCACATGCACCCAACTCTGATCAGAGAGTGGTAAAAACGTCGCCATCCGCGTTTAAGGGTTTTTGAAAACTAACGCGATCTATTTTTTTCCCCAGAAAAATTTTTTTATTGAGAACAAAAATGTGGCCCAGTTATCAATCCCTGGGTAAAATGCTAAAAAAAAAATACCCAGTGGGTCCCCAAAGCCTCAAAGTTTCCAATAAAATGGTGATGGGAAAAGTACACAGGACTTAAAGAATTGTTTTTTTTTTGTTTTGGGAGGTTTTTAAATAAACAAGAAATCAAAGTACATATAAAGAATTTTCGATCCTTGGAAAATAAACAGAATTCTATAGTAATGATGAAGGGGATATTTCCAAACATCAAATGCCACAATGCCCCCCCCTGTAAAAATGGGGTTTTTTTAGAAAAGGGAAAAAAAAAAAAAAAAAAAACCAAAGAAAAAAGGAAATAAAATCATTTTCAATAAATCCCCAATTGGGCCTTTGATCAATAAGAGTTTTTTTCCCCAATGTTTTTTTGTTTCCTTGGGTAATGTCCAAAATTTTTTTTTTGTAACAACCATTAAAGATACAGTTTTAAAAAAGCTGGGGGTTTCCATGGGGCCCATGTGCCCCGCCAATTTTTAAACCGTTTTAATAAAATTATATATACCGTTTTTCCGATCGCCGCGGATTTTTTTTTTCTCAAACCCCCCAGGGCCCCCCAAGGGCCCCGAAAAACCCCACCCAAACTTTGGGACTAAAATAATCGGTTTTGGGTTTTTGGCCGGGCCAAAAAAACACACACCTGGGGGGCCCCCCCCCCTTTGGCCCCCCCCCCTTTTTTGCCCTTTGGGTTTACCCCCCCCCAGCGACAATAAAACGCCCTTTTTTTTTTTTAAATTTAAAAACAACCTTTCTTCACTTTTTTTTTTTTTTTTTATGTTTTTTACAAAAATTTTTATTTACTACTGCAATTTTTTTTTTAGGAAAATTGAAACAATTTCTGAAGGTCAATTTTGGGTTTGGGGAAAAAAAAACAAAAAAAAAAAACAGATTTTTTTGTAAAAGGCCCATGACGAATGCCCACAAAAAGGGCAAAACAATTTTTTTGTCCCCATCAAGCCCCCCCCATGACCTGGATGAATGAATATTACAGATATACCATGACCTGGATGAATGAATATTACAGATATACCATGACCTGGATGAATGAATATTACAGATATACCATGACCTGGATGGATGAATATTACAGATATACCATGACCTGGATGAATGAATATTACAGATATACCATGACCTGGATGAATGAGAACCTTCACAAGCATGTTTTGTTTGTACAAAAAAGTTGGTTTCTATCTGATTTACTGAAGAACAGGAGGTAAATGTACTATCTCTTACCTCCTGTTCTTCAGTAAATCTTACAGGAGAGGAGGAGACACTTACCCATGGACCCGCTCCAGCCCCGACTTCACTGACAGTCTCCAATGTGTCACTCCTTCGCACTGTGTGCATATGCACGCACAGTGCAAAGGACTGGAGATGCTTCAGAGACGTCGGGGAATTCGGCACTGGAGCGGGTCCGTGGGTAAGCATCTCCTCCTCTCCTGTAAGATTTACTGATTTTCCTTCTGTTCTTCAGTAAATCAGATAGAAACCAACTTACTTTTTGATTGACATACCCTTTAAAGGAGTGATCCCGTATATTTAATTGCAGAACACAACAGAGAACAATATTTTGATATAAAATGTTGAACCACAATGTGTGATCTCCACAGATCTCTACAGGAATATATATGAGATCACCAAACTAAACTTATTGTCTGTCCTTCATTTTTAGGGTATTAGCTCAATATCTATATAAGCCTTTATATTCCTCTTTTTATTTGATTTTCTTATTTTTTGGTTTATTTACCATTCAGTAACAGAAAATATTGGGTCAACATTGTCCCTGAAAGCATTTTATATATCTGCTTATGCTTTAAACTAAAGGCAGGCATTCACAGGCAATTGTTTTTTTTGAATCGGCTGAAAAAAATCTCTTCCATTCAACAGCCTACCCACTGATATTAGCCAGTCTATCAAACAAAAATTAATCAGAAATCGGAAAATGTTCTGCATAAATCTGCTCAAGATAGATGACGCAAGGTGGGGTGTAACAGAGACACAAGTACTGCCAAGTAGTACTGCCTATATTGTAAATTAATACCACTTCCACAAATTTAGATAGTATAGTATAGTATTTGAGGTTGAATAAAGACATACGTCCATCCAGTCCAACCCATCTAGCAATATCCTCATTTCCTGCCTAACTGTTGATCCAGAGCAAGGCAAAAAAAACACCAAATTTATAAAGGGCAATCGGAAATTTCCCTGGATCAACTCTACTATATGTATCAATACCAGTAACTTGCAGCATTCCTTGTTTGCAGAAACTCATCCAGTTTCTTTTTGAAACTGACCAATGAACCTGCCATAACGTCCACTGGAAGACAGTTCCATAGCTTTACCGTTCTCACAGTGACAAACCCTTTCCCAACTTGAAGCCTAAACCTTTTTTCTTCAAGACTTAAGGGATGTCCACGTGTCCTCTGACATGTTCTATTGGTGAACAATGCTCTAGATAGTTCATTGTATGGCCCGTTAATGTATTTATACACAGTAATCATATACGCACACAAGCGCCTTTTCTCCAGCATACATAATTGTAACTTATCCAGTCTCTCTTCATATTCAAGCTCCCCCAATCCCCTTATTAATTTAGTTGCCCTTTTCTGAACCCATTCCATTTCAAAGATGTCCTTTTTGTACACAGGATTCCAAATTGTACACAGGATTCCATCTACTAATGCCTTTGTAGATGGTCATAGACTTATAGCATTTCACTGCTTTTAATGTAGTGGTACCTGCAAACTCGCAACTTTCTGTCTAAAAAAAATATGTTTAAAATATTTTATTGGATTTCTTTCATTAAAAATTGTGTGCTCTGTGCTAGCAATAACATCTTTTTTGGTGATGTAACCAGTAGTGAAGGATCCTGGTGTCAAAATCAGCTTGGTTTCGATTTGGAACTGCTGGTTTGGAAAGTCTGTGGGTTTTCCTTCTTAACATAAAGAACTTTATCTGCAGGTTGCGAAGATTTTTTTTTTCATGGAAAAGCATTTGAGACCATGCTTATTAACACATTTCTAAAAAGGGACATTTAGGTTTTTCTTCTGTTAAAGAAATAGTTTGTTAGCCTATTGGTGGGGCATCCTTCCCCCTTATTTACTCTATTTGAAAACCCATCCTTTCACCCCTTTACCTTAAGGTTTAAAGAAAAAATAACCAATGCACTTTCCTGGGTGCCATATAATATAATACAAGTACAAGTAACTGCAGAAAAACAAAGGGGTTTTAGTTACACCAAAAAGCCTTGAAGGACAAGTGTGTTGTCTAAGCTCCGTCCCATCTCAGTCTACTCAATAAGAAAAGTTGCTTCTTTCAGAACGTGTCTTTCCAGTGGTTGGGTCCTGGGCCACAATGGTGGAGCATCAACTATAGAGTTGGAAGGTCAATTATGGAAGGTCAATTATGGAAGGTCCTAACTGGTTACTGTTGGTCATTTTTATAGGCTGACACTACATGTTATTTTCAGCTTTTTCTTGGAATGAGCATAATATATTTTTACATCATCTGCTACTAATAAATTATATACAAGAAAATATTGTAAAATGTTGCTGATATGCCAAAACAATAAAAGCAATTCATTAAACCAGGCTCATGTAAATATTATCTTGACAGTACCCCTACTTTCTCCTCATAGAATGCAACATTTCTTCCTATATCCTGACAATTTATTTTCCTATATGAGCAGCACAAGAGTGTATCGTTTCCCATTATCCAAATCTGCCACCTCTATTTCAAGCTCTTTTAATTAGAGGACACTTGTATGAAACCCAAAGTTACTCTTTAATATGAGATGTATGAAACTGGAATTTAGGAAATGGCCATAAACAATAGAGATGTCCGATCTTCACAAAATCCGGTCCGCTCGAGGATCCGCGAATTTTAGAAAAAAAGTACGAGGATTTTTCGAAAATACGGACCTGAAAATCCTCAAAATTTTGAATTTATGAGGATTTCTCATATTTTCCCGTATTTTCGAAAATGCGAGAAATCCTCGTAATTTCAAAAATTTCGAAAAAACGAGGTAAATCCGCCGCTGATCCGGGTTCGGATCCGCGGACTGGGCCATCACTAAAAAACAATTTATAAATTGCTGAATACTGCAGGAGCTTTAATGCATTAACATATAATTAAAATAAAAAAGTGTGGGTTTGCCAGGATTCCATTGGTAAGGTAAGGTGGCACTTCCCATGTATCAAATCCATGTTACCCACTGGGCCATAAACAAAAAATATCAGCATTCCGTTGCTTTTTTCTAATTAATAAGTTGGAGGGCTGAAAATTAAATTCTGTTGTCAGTCTCCATTGAAAATGTTCTCTACTAAAGTAAAAGGCGCAAATATAATTGCCCTGTGTTATAAGCACATGGCCAGTCAATCCCCATGCTACCAATGGTTTCGACGGAACGCTATGATTTATTTATTTTCCAGAATCTGGCTTCCCCCCCCCCCATAGATTTTTGATAATTATTGAATTCTAGAAATGGAATATTCCAGAATTATCTAAATCAAATATTCGGAACTGAGAAATATCAGATACGTGAACCCTCAATTCTGAATGGGTGAACCTCAACTCTGAATATGGAAGAAATAGCGAATATGCGAGCCTTTGATATTGAATATCTGAAAAGTAGCATATATGTGATGGGAAACTCAAAAATAGTTTATGTGGGGGAAAAGGTTTTTTTTATGTTTTGGTAATGTGTACATGTTCCCCAGACCATTTCCTAGGTTCCTGAGCCATTTAGACTAACTTACCATTGCTATTCATACTGTACCTTAAATTTAATCACATTTTTGGATTTTTATCTTGCATTAACTTCTGTAGGCCCATTTTCCGATTCCTTCGAAAAGCCAATCTCGGGAATGGAACTCAGCAGTTCTGTTCATCTCTAGTGGTTACCACCTCATGGTACATACATGCAGTGGGCAGCACGGTGGCTCAGTGGTTGGCACTGATGACTTGCAGCTCTGAAGTCCTGAGTTTGAATCCACCCTTGGACACCTCTGCAAGGAGTTTGTATGTTCTCCCCGTGCTTGCGTGGGTTTCCTCCAGGCCCTCCGGTTTCCCCCACAATCATAAAGACATACTGATAGGTTGTATGTGTCAAATAAATGTGCTTAGATTGTAAGCTCTTCGGGGCAGGGCCTGATGTGATTGTTTACATGTAATTGTAAAGCGCTACGG
Source organism: Hymenochirus boettgeri (assembly GCA_019447015.1). NCBI lineage: Eukaryota > Metazoa > Chordata > Amphibia > Anura > Pipidae > Hymenochirus > Hymenochirus boettgeri. The sequence continues at coordinate 365,819 of JAACNH010000059.1, forward strand.
AAGATGTTAGTGCTATATAAATCCACAATAATAATAATAATGTGTATGGACGTCTTTAAAAATCTGTTTTTTTTATGTTCAATACACAGTGTAGGCCAGCAAGGAAAACCAAGATATTATTCTCTTTATCTAATCATTTCCATGCACTGTACTTACTAATCAATTTATTTTTCGGTTATAATGTTACGTTGCCGCAGACTTTTTATTGTGCTGAGAGATAACTCTTAATGTCAATGAGGAAAAAAAACGACATTCCCTAATAACACCCAATTATGCAATTACACCCTTACAGTGACATTAGAACACAACACGAAACAAACACGCAGAAGAATAAAAACTTAAATTAAGAAGTAAATTACGCACACAAAGCCAATTCCATGATAAAAGAAAGAAATGCCATAAAAAACCCTTAAAATAAAACCTGCTCCTTGTGATGAACACTCCTTTACATTGCATGCGAGCGTGCAGCGAGTCTTTGAAAGCTCATGAAAAACTAATAAAGGAGCATAGATTTCCTGCTAGCATCCGTGGATTCCAAGTTACATATGAATGATGTGAGTAGCTTATTTTACGCTTTTTTGTTATTCCCCAACATAACGTTGATGTACCTGATGAAAAGCTGAGAAGACACATAAGAAAGGTGACCCACTGAAACAACCAAATGCTCATACATTCTCTCTCCAAAAAAGTCTCCACTGTGTGAGATGTCACTTGTTAAATTTGGTAAATGTGGTCATACATTTCTCTTATATAATAATATTTTTAAAAAGTCTAGACATTAAAGGACAACTAAAGACTCAGAACAACATTAAATCAAAAGGTAGATCTCTTTACTTTTAAAGCAGTAATCTATGTTCCAACTCTCATTTTGATATGGTTGTTTGGAAATTTATATTTCTAGTATAAGGTTTGTGTTTCATTTTCCAACATTCCAGTATCACACACTATGGTCACTGGTCACTGACATGATGTTCTTTGCACATGCCCAGTTCTAAGCTACTGCAGGAACTTGTTACGGTTGGTCACACCCACTAGTAGCCTCTACCCAATCCTGTTACAGGATAGATTAGGCAAGGAAGCATGTGACTGAGTCCAGGGGTGTGGCCAGCCACTGTACATTCACATAGTTATTTCATTCAATTCTTCAGGCAGTTACATTTAATTTAATGGTATTTACTGTAGTGGTATTTACCGTATATACTCGAGTATAAGCCGACCCGAGTATAAGCCGAGGTACCAATTTTTACCTCAAAAAGTAATAAAACACGATTGACTCGAGTATAAGCCGGCGCCGGGCAGTAAGTGAGACAGGCGCCGCGTATGGACGTCATCCTGCAGATCAGCACGGAGTGCCAGGCGGAACACATGCTTCTGATGTTAGCTTGTACATGACGATCGGCAGCCGGAGATTCCACAGTGATTTACTTGACCAGAGTATAAGCCGAGGTCGGGATTTCAGGCTAATTTTAAAGACTGAAAACCTCGGCTTATACTCGAGTATATACGGTAACCGTTTATTGGTGTTTTAGAGGGGATATTTTCAGATTCTGTAATGTAAAATTTGGGTTTTGTTGTCCTTTAATCATTCTTGAGGAGCCATGACCGTCCTATATACCATATTATATACTATGTTTACTTTAAAAACTTCAGATGGAAATATTGTCACTATAAAACTATAAATCTATAGACCAGTAAATACAATATAATTAGTTAAGCGCAGCAGTTCTATCCGTCTAGCCTAAAAGTGATTCATCCACTGAATTTCCCCTTTAATTCTTTTTTATGGTCAACATTTTGAACAATTTAAAAAAATGAACAATACAACTTTTTTTTATATATATGTTCTGAAGAATGGGCTTAGAGCACTAAAACATTGACCATAATAAAGAATCTAATACTTACCTCTGCGCTCCTCTTACCCTCCGGGTTCCCGCGAAACAGTCACTTAGCGAGATTTACTGCTCTGTGGGTGCCCGAAAGGTAAGGAGCAGTGGTCTAAGGCTTCTGCATTGGTTGCCTGCCGCCATTAATAGAAATGACTCAGCCCCTGCAAAGTACCAGTTAAACCCACACAAACCCAAGTAATATATGCAAGACACTATTAATAATTCTAAATAATTAGTACAGTATGTATCTAAAACCTTAAATACATTATAGGTTAAACGCTTTTAGCATAAAATCACTAGACAGCGATTATCTTCACTTCACCATTTATTGATTCTGATCAGCAGTAAGTAGCTAATGAGTTTTTAAGTAACAATGCGATGTAGAAGGTTGTAGTCTAATATTCCGTTGTAGAACTTTTACAATTTTAAAAACTCTATTGAGATTTTGCTATGAAGGCAGAATTTACAAGCTAAGGACACTCCTGTGTAGGTATTTGCTGACAATTGTAGTTGTGAAGACCACAGTTGTATTCCATTTATTTCAAGTTCAGTTGAATATTTTATTTTGTTTTATACCCTTGTTGGGTCTAGAAAATTTAATTTTAATTTAAAAGAGTTTCCTCTAGGTTCTCCGGTTTACTCAATCATAAAAACATACTTATTGGGTGCTTGGAATGTAAGCACTTTGGGTAGAGCCTGTATGAATGGATAACATGCTGCATAATATGTTTATAGAAAATAAATAGAATACAAAGACTCTTGCATTATCAGTTCATGATGGGGTTAGTATGGGCTTACAACTGCCTGGGTACACAAGGGGTCCCTGATGTAAAGTATAAGGTCTTATTTTGAAAGTGAAAGGGATTCTGTTATCTAGCATAGCCATGATAATTTGATAATTTCCATATTTTTGAATCCTGGGCTCAACAAAGATAGTTTATTGTATGGCCCGTTAATGTATTTATACACAGTAATCATATCCCCATGCAAGCGCCTTTTCTCCAGCGTACATAATTGTAGCTTATCCAGTCTCTCTTCATATTCAAGCTCCCCCAATCCCCTTATTAATTTAGTTGCCCTTCTCTGAACCCTTTCCATTTCAAAGATGTCCTTTTTGTACACAGGATTCCAAAATTGCACTGCATATTCCAAATGAGGCCTTACCAATGCTTTGTAAAGAGGGAGAATTACATTTTCCTCCCTTGAATCCATACCTCTCTTTATACAAGACAATACCATGCTGGCTCCACTCTATCCATAGCCTGGACTGATAACAGGTCCACTAACAGCACTGATCTTTGGGATCGGCAGAGTGAACCCACACACTGGAGTCGCTCATTAACACAGAGATCTTTCCGTGCACCAATAACAGAATGGCAGCGCAAGCACATGTGACCTGCATACAAAGCGCAGTAGGTTTGCTGTGCCACCATTTAACTGCCTTAGTGATCTTGCGAGAGTAAATTAATGTGTACCTACATTATCTCAGTGCTCTCTCCACAATGATTTTCCAGACGGATACAAGATGCTAGGAAGAACAATGTAAAGCTATGTAAAGATTTCTTTTTTAGATCTATATATACAATAATGCACCCTGCATTGTAAAATATAAGGATATCATCTGTTTACTATGTACGGCTGCTAAATTATTCCAAACAAATATAAAATATATTATGCAATTTTATTGTTATTGAAAATCTCCAATGACGATACAGATTTATATTACAGTGTCAACATAAATGCATGAATGTGAGAAAAAAACAAGATGTGAATATGTACAGACTGATAAGGAATGTCTTTAAATCATTTATACCTGAATAGGGCGATAGTAACATTTGACATGTTGATAGAAATTTAGTGTTTCAGGAAACAAGGAAAGTGCCGTACAGGAAGTGATGTAAATATGACAAATAATCAGTTTGGGTCACTAGGTCTGACCAGCAAGACCTCAAAGGTGACACAGTCCACACTGACTGGAGGATCTTAAAGTGTACCAGACCTAAAATTCCCAGCATTCCCCAGCATGTAGATTTGAAAACTCTGCACCAGTTTGGTAATGATTGAGGAAAAGACAGACATAGTGTTTGATCAGATGGCTGGAGAAATCCTGCATCTTTCTACTTCCGCGCAGCTTCTGAGAGCCATTCACTGAAATACCTTTCCATTGTAGAGCGGGATTTCCAGTCGCCAACATTGACAGTCGGGATGATTTTTTTAGGCTTCGACCACTGGACGAAGCGCTTGATCTCCAAGAAGCTGCTATGCTCACTGTAGGGAACCCCTGGAACAGAAACCCAATAATGAAACCGAATGATAAAACCTGATTCAACCAATCAAAACACATTCATGTGGTTTTATTCATTAGGTAAAATGCTGCATTATCTCTGCTATAGTTATAGTTTTACAAAGAAACTACCATATAGTTTACTACAGATGCTATAAACCATTGTATGTACAGTCTGTCTTGTCTATATATTTGTATTTATACATAGTGGTGGGGTGCTGATATTTTTTTCCTGACCAATGTGTGATTCAATGAAAATTGCAGGCAATGAATTACAAACATGATTGGTCGGTGGCAAGTGAATCTCTGTAAGGATCTGAGGTTCTAGTAGATGACAAATGGTGGCCACACATAGCAAGACATCCGGCTATCGTACAGTTATCAGCCCGTGTATGGACTATCGTACGATAACCTGATAGTACGACTGGGATTGTAGCTTTTATGGCCCACGTTAATTGTAGCAAACAGTGCTAGAGCTAGCGACATGTTGTATAAAGAGGGGATAGAGTCATGTTCTCCAGAACATTGTAGCAAACAGTGCTAGAGCTAGCGACAGGTTGTATAAAGAGGGGATAGTCATGTTCTCCAGAACATTGTAGCAAACAGTGCTAGAGCTAGCGACATGTTGTATAAAGAGGGGATAGAGTCACGTTCTCCAGAACAGAGGCTAAAACAGAAACAGGAAATATTAACATTTTAACTACCATTTCTCCTGCCTGCACTTAATAGGAGATATCAGGGAATCAGGTGAAGGTAAAATTCAAACCTATTTCTTTTAACCATTTTCTTCTTTCCAAGGATCATAGTTCTGCTTTAAAAAGCTGCGTAGACTTATCATAAAAATGTTTTCAACTTGTGTTTATTGTGTTACCTGTATAGAGTAAATGATTAAACAAAGTTCTGTGATAAACGTATCGCTATAGGTGTTGCCTTGGTTTGCGTACCATAGATGGTGATTTTCCCTCGGATTTGCGGTTTGATATCGGCCACTGAAACACTCTGATCAGAGTACGTCCATCCCGTAGGTTTGAAAGCTAAAACGCGATCGTATTTTCCAGAAAATTTATTGAGATGCCCAGTTAATCCCTGTATGAAAAAAATACCAAGTGTCAAAGCCTCAGTCCATATGTGTGAAAAGACACAGGACGAGATTTGTTTGGGAGTTAAGTACAAGAAGCAGACAATGAGATTTCATCTGGAATACAGAATCTATAGGATGAGGGATATTCACATCATGCCCTGTAATGGGGTTAGAAAGGGAACAGAAGGAAATAAATCATTTCATAAAATCCCCATTGGGCTGATGCAATAAGAGGTTCAATGTTTGTCCTTGTAATTCATTTGTAACAACCAATAAGATGTAAAGCTGGGTTCACATGGGCCATGGCCGCATTTAAACCGTTTATACGTCCGACGGCGATTTTTCAGGCCCGACCCACCAATGTACTAAAATATCGGTTGGTTTGGCAAAAACAACTGCCTTGCGTGTACCCAGCATAAGCTTTTTACTGCAATTAGATGACATCTGATTGGTTGAAACAGATTAAAGGCACAGGCAAAATTTTGCATCAGCCCTGCGGACTTCAAAAGGTGAAGAACACTAATGGTTTTAGAGACGATACCCCATGAACCCCCAATAGTAACACCAATGAAGGGAATTACCCTCTCTCCTTGCGCCACTCACTAGAGGAAAGGTATCTGCATTTTTAAATGATATGGAGCTTCCAAATGGATCGCACCCCTTTGCTCACAAAGAAACACCAGAAATCCGAACCACCAATAGCCCTCAGGGTGGGGTCCCCCTTTAATGTATACATGCTGCCCTTCATTATGAGACAGGTTCACATAAGCCTTTGAAATGTACCTTAAAGTTAACCTGCATCATGGGCAGTACATGCAGTGCGGTGCTGTGCCAGTCTGTAGTCACAAGGGAGCGAATATGTTCGGATTCCAGGCACTGCATGGTCTTGTACTTGTCCTGGGACATGCTGACTTTACACCCCAAGACATCAGCGATAGCTGCGGATTGTAAGAAGGGATATTAGCTTTAATATACAGGTTCCGTGTACTCAAATCCCTGCAATGCCACCTACCCAAGAAAACCTTCTCCTTTCCGACCGAGTAAGTGCCGCAAACAACCAGAGTCCGTGGATGCAGAGCGACCGTTTCAAAGGCGGCGTTCGCTGCAAATTGGATCACTTCCTGTTGTGGAGGGAACGTGTATTCAGGGCTGCAGTAACTGCAATTAGAGACATACAGAATCTGATTCACCAGAATTAAACGTTTCCAGACGAGACTAATACTTGGTAAATATTATGGAAATTAACTGTGTTTTGGGGCAGAATTTTAAACATTATTTACATAAACATGGGTGGACATGTTTCATTGTGAGAATGGATACGAAGAATGAATTCCGATTGTTAATTGCTGCAGAGCAATCAGACTGGCCCAGATAGGTCAGTACAAGATCTGGTATTCCTGATTGGTCTAACCATGCTCCTCCCACCACAGCACATTACACTATTTTACAGTATCTGTTCATTAAAAAACAGAAGTGAAATTCGTACGTTGTATCTAGGTACAGAGTGTGGATCTTCTGACCAATCAGAGCCGGGTATTTCTCCATTGTGGGGTCGGCCCGAAAATCCCCGGTGTGCAAAACAGAAGTTCCGTTAGGAAGGTGGAAAAGTATCAACACGGCTCCTGGGCAGCTGGTAAGGGAACAGAGAGGGATTTCCATGATTACAGAGAAACTGCACATACTGTATATATATTCACATCGACCATCAAGATACTAATCTACAAATCTGCTGGTGGAAAGACGACTTTGGCCCATGTGTACGAGGCCTTAATTCCAACACATTCAGAACAGCTCCTCTTGATGAACATCTAAAGCATGAAATCAACATCCAATCAAAATAAAGTCTCTGCACTTCCTATGGCACCGCGTAGAGATCATTACACCCCATAAAGGTGCAATTAGAATTATTCAGGTTCCTGTCAAACTGATACTTTTATTCAAATTCACAGAAGATCAAACAAAAGGTTCTAACCCTTCAGTGTCCACAGACACATGTGCAGCCGTATTTACCGTTGTTTCACGTTGAACTTACTGGTTTGCTTCAAGCAGCACCACCCGGATCCCATTCACCGTACACTCTGTGTTCATTGGCAGCGTATTTATGAATTCCTGCTCCACACGTAGCTTGTTCTGCACTAGATTCCCAGTGATCTGACAAAAGTAACATAGTAACATAGTAATAAAGGTTGAATAAAGACACACGTCCATCAAGTCCAACCTATTCACCGGTTTTTTTTAACCATTTGATCCAAATTACAAAGTGTATATACAGTATAACCATTAGATATAAGGCAGGTGTATAGATGGAGTACAGTGTGTATATACAGTATAACCATTAGTTATATGGCAGGTGTATAGATGGAGTACAGTGTGTATATACAGTATAACCATTAGTTATATGGCAGGTGTATAGATGGTGTACAGTGTGTATATACAGTAATAACCCTTAGATATATGCAGTGTAATAGATGGTGTCTAGTGTGTATATACAGTATAACCATTAGATTAATGGCAGGTGTATAGATGGAGTACAGTGTGTATATACAGTATAACCATTAGTTTATGGCAGGTGTATAGATGGAGTACAGTGTTATATCCAGTATAAAACCATTGTTATATGGCAGGTTGTATAGAGGAGTACAGTGTGTATATACAGTATAACCATTAGTTATATGGCAGGTGTATAGATGGAGTACAGTGTGTATATACAGTATAACCATAGATTAATGGCAGGTGTATAGATGGGTACATGTGTATATACAGTACCATTAGTTATATGGCAGGTGTATAGATGAGTACAGTGTGTAATATACAGTATAACCATTAGATATATGGCAGGTGTATAGATGGAGTACAGTGTGTATATACAGTATAACCATTAGTTATATGGCAAGGTGTATAGATGGAGTACAGTGTGTATATACAGTATAACCATTAGTTATATGGCAGGTGTATAGATGGAGTACAGTGTGTATATACATATAACCATTAGTTATATGGCAGTGTATAGATGGAGTCCAGTGGATATACAGTATAACCATTAGTTATATGGCAGGTGTATATATGGAGTATCAGTGTGTATATACAGTATAACCATTAGTTATATGGCAGGTGTATAGATGAGTACTGTGTATATACAGTATAACCATTAGTTATATGGCAGGTGTATAGATGGAGTACAGTGTGTATATACAGTATAACCATTAGTTATATGGCAGGTGTATAGATGGAGTACAGTGTTTATATACAGTATAACCATTAGATATATGGCAGGTGTATAGATGGAGTACAGTGTTGGTGTGTTATATACATTATACCATTAGTTAAATGGCAGTGTATATATGGATACAGTGTGTATATACAGTATAACCATTAGTATATGGCAGGTGTAAGATGGAGTACAGTGTGTATATACAGTATAACCATTAGTTATATGGCAGTGTATAGATGTAACAGTGTGTATTACAGTTAACCATTAGTATATGGCAGGTTATAGATGGAGTACAGTGTGTATATACAGTATAACCATTAGTTATATGGCAGGTGTATAGATGGAGTACAGTGTGTATATACAGTATACCATTAGTTAATATGGCAGGTGTAATAGATGAGTACAGTGTGTATACAGTATAACCATTAGTTATAATGGCAGGTGTATAGATGGAGTACAGTGTGTATATACAGTATAACCATTAGTTATATGGCAGTGTAAAGATGGAGTACATGTGTATATACAGTATAAACCATTAGTTATATGGCAGTTATAGATGAGTACAGTGGTATATACAGTATAACCATTATTATATGGCAGTGTGTATAGATGGAGTACATGTGTATATACAGTTATAACCATTAGTTTATGGCAGGTGTATAGATGGAGTACAGTGTGTATATACAGTATAACCATTAGTTAATGGCAGGTGTAAAGATGGAGTACAGTGTGTATATACAGTATAACCATTAGTATAATGGCAGTGTATATAGGATTACATGTGTATATCCATTATAAAACATTAGTTATATGGCAGGTGTATAGATGGTGTACATGTGTATATACATATAATAACCATTAGTTATATGGCAGGTTGTATAGATGGGTCGTGTGTATATACAGTATAACCTAGTTTATATGGCAGGTGTATAGATGGGATTACAGTGTGTATATACATATAACCATTAGTTATATGGCAGGTGTATAGATGGGTACAGTGTGTATATACAGTATAAATTAGATATATGGCAGGTGTATAGATGGTACAGTGTGTATATACAGTATAAACCATTAGTTATATGGCAGTGTATGATGGGTACAGTGTGTATTCAGTATAACCTTAGTTATATGGCAGGTGTATAGTTGGAGTACAGTGTGTATATACAGTATAACCATTAGTTATATGGCAGGTGTATAGATGGAGTACAGTGTGTATATACAGTATAACCATTAGATATATGGCAGGTGTATAGATGGAGTACAGTGTGTATATACAGTATAACCATTAGTTATATGGCAGGTGTATAGATGGAGTACAGTGTGTATATACAGTATAACCATAGATATATGGCAGGTGTATAGATGGAGTACAGTGTGTATATACAGTAAATAACCATTAGTTATATGGCATGTGTAAGATGGAGTACAGTGTGTATATACAGTATAACCATTAGATATATGGCAGGTGTATAGATGGAGTACAGTGTGTATAACAGTATAACCATTAGTTATATGGCAGGTGTTAGATGGGTAACATGTGTATATACAGTAATAACCATTAGATATTGGCAGGTGTATAGATGGAGTACAGTGTGTATATACAGTATAACCATTAGTTATATGGCAGGTGTATAGATGGTACAGTGTGTATATACAGTATAACCATTAGTTATATGGCAGGTGTATAGATGGAGTACAGTGTGTATATACAGTATAACCATTAGATATAAGGCAGGTGTATAGATGGAGTACAGTGTGTATATACAGTATAACATTATATATGGCAGGTGTATAGATGGAGTACAGTGTGTATATACAGTATAAAACCATTAGTTATATGGCAGGTGTATGATGGAGTACAGTGTGTATATACAGTATAACCATTAGATATATGCAGGTGTATAGATGGAGTACAGTGTGTATATACGTATAACCATTAGATATATGGCAGGTTGTATAGATGGAGTACAGTGTGTATATACAGTATAACCATTAGTTATATGGCAGGTGTATAGATGGATTACAGTGTGTATATACAGTATAACCATTAGTTATATGGCAGTGTATAATGGAGTACAGTGTGTATACAGTTAACCATTAGTTATATGGCAGGGTATAGATGGAGTACAGTGTGTATATACAGTATAACCATTAGTTATATGCAGGTGTATAGATGGAGTACAGTGTGTATATACAGTATAACCATTAGTATATTGGCAGGTGTATAGATGGGTACAGTGTGTATATACAGTATAACCATTAGATATATGGCAGGTGTATAGATGGAGTACAGTGTGTATAACAGTATAACCATTATTTATATGGCAGGTGTATAGATGGAGTACATGTGTATATACAGTAAAACCCTTAGTTATGGCAGTGTATAGATGGGTACAGTGTGTATATACAGTATAACCATTAGTTATATGGCAGGTGTATAGATGGAGTGACAGTGTGTATATCCATTATACCATTAGTATATGGCGGTGTATAGATGGGTACAGTGTGTATATACAGTATAACCATTAGTATATGGCAGTGTATAGATGGAGTACAGTGTGTATAATACAGTATAACCATTAGTATATGGCAGGTGTATAGATGGAGTACAGTGTGTATATACAGTATAACCATTAGTTATATGGCAGGTGTATAGATGGATACAGTTGTATATACAGTATAACCATTAGATATAATGGCAGGTGTATAGATGGAGTACAGTGTGTATATACAGTAAACCATTAGATATATGGCAGGTGTATAAATGGAGTACAGTGTGTATATACAGTATAACCATTATAATTATAGGCAGGTGTATAGATGGAGTACAGTGTGTATATACAGTATAACCATTAGTTATATATGCAGGTGTATAGATGGAGTACAGTGTGTATATACAGTATAACCTTAGTTATATGGCAGGTGTATAGATGGAGTACAGTGTGTATATACAGTATAACCATTAGTTATATGGCAGGTGTATAGATGGAGTACAGTGTGTATATACAGTATAACCATTAGATAATATGGCAGGTGTATAGATGGAGTACAGTGTGTATATACAGTATAACCATTAGATATATGGCAGGTGTATAGATGGAGTACAGTGTGTATATACAGTATAACCATTAGTTATATGGCAGGTGTATAGATGGAGTACAGTGTGTATATACAGTATAACCATTAGTTATATGGCAGGTGTATAGATGGATTACAGTGTGTGATTATACAGTATAACCATTAGTTATATATGGCAGGTGTAATAGATGGAGTACAGTGTGTATATACAGTATAACCATTAATATATGGCGTGTATAGATGGAGTACAGTGTGTATCATAATAACCATTGTTATATGCAGTGTATAGATGGAGTACAGTGTGGTATATACAGTATAACCATTAGTTATATGGCAGTGTGTATAGATGAGTACAGTGTGTATATACAGTATACCATTGTTATATGGCAGTGTATAGATGGAGTACAGTGTGTATATACGTTAACCTTAGTTATATGGCAGGTGTATAGATGGTGTACAGTGTGTAATATACAGTTAAACCATTAATATATGGCAGGTGTATAGATGGAGTAAGTGTGTATATACAGTATAACCATTAGTTATATGGCAGGTGTATAGATGGAGTACAGTGTGTATATACAGTATAACCATTGATTATAGGCAGTGTATAGATGGAGTACTGTGTATATACAGTATAACCATTAGTTATATGGCAGGTGTATAATGGAGTACAGTGTATATACGTATAACCATTAGTTATATGGCAGGTGTAAGATGGAGTACAGTGTGTATATACAGATACCATTAATTTATATGGCAGTGTGTATGATGGAGTACAGTGTGTATATACAGTATAACCATTAGTATATGGCAGGTGTATAGATGGTGAACATTGTGTAATACAGTATAACCATTAGATATTGGCAGGTGTATAGATGGGTACATTGTGTATATACAGTATAACCATTAGTTATTGGCAGGTGTATAGATGGAGTACAGTGTGTATATACAGTATAACCATTAGTTTTTGGCAGGTGTATAGTTGGAGTACAGTGTGTATATACAGTAAACCATTAGTTATATGGCAGTGTATGATGGTGGTACAGTGTGTATATACAGTATAACCATTATTTTTATGGCAGGTGTATAGATGGAGTACAGTGTGTATATACAGTATAACCATTAGTTATATGGCGAGGTGTATAGATGGGTACAGTGTGTAAAATCAGTATAACCATTAGTTATATGGCAGGTGTATAGTGGAGTACATGTGTATATACAGTAAACCTTAGTTAAGGCAGGTGTATAGATGGAGTACAGTGTGTTATACAGTATAACCATTAGTATATGGCAGGTGTATAGATGGTTACAGTGTGTATATACATATAACCATTAGTTATATGCAGGTGTTAGATGGTAACAGTGTGTATATCAGTATAAAACCATTATTATATGGCAGGTGTATAGTGGAGTACAGTGTGTATATACAGTATAACCATTAGTATAAGGCAGGTGTATGATGGAGTACAGTGTGTATATACAGTATAACCATTAGATATATGGCAGGTGTATGATGGAGTACAGTGTGTATATACAGTATAACCATTAGTATATTGGCAGGTGTATAGATGGAGTACGTGTGTATATGTATACATTATATTGGCGTGTATAATGGGACAGGTGTATATCAGTATATAACCATTATTTATGCAGGTGTATAGATGGGTACAGTGTGTATATACAGTATACCATTAGTTATAATGCAGGTGTATAGATGGAGTACATTGTGATATACAGTATAACCATTAGATATAAGGGCAGGTGTATAGATGGAGTACAGTGTGTATATACAGTATAACCATTAGAATATGGCAGGTGTATAGATGGGATTACAGTGGTGTATTACAGTATAACCATTAGTTATATGGCAGGTGTATAGATGGAGTACAGTGTGTATATACAGTATAACCATTAGTTTATGGCAGGTGTATGATGGAGTACAGTGTGTATATACAGTATAACCATTAGTTATGGCAGGTGTATAGATGGAGTACAGTGTGTATATACAGTATAACCATTAGATATATGCAGGTGATAGATGGAGTACAGTGTGTATATACAGTATAACCATTAGTATATGGCAGGTGTATAGATGAGTACAGTGTATATACAGTATAACCATTAGTTATATGGCAGGTGTATAGATGGAGTACAGTGTGTATATACAGTATAACCATTAGTTATATGGCAGGTGTATAGATTGAGTACAGTGTGTATATACAGTATAACCATTAGTTATATGGCAGGTGTATAGATGGAGTACAGTGTGTTATAATACATATCACCATAGTTATATGGCAGGTGTATAGATGGAGTACAGTGTGTATATACAGTATAACCATTATTATGGCAGTGTATAGATGGAGTACAGTGTGTATATACAGTATAACCATTAGTTATATGCAGGTGTATAGATGGAGTACAGTGTTGTATATCAGTATAACCATTAGTTATATGGCAGGTGTATAGATGGAGTACAGTGTGTATATACATTATAACCATTAGTTATATGGCAGGTGTATAGATGGAGTACAGTGTGTAATATACAGTATAAACCATTATTTAATGGCAGGTGTATAGATGGAGTACAGTGGGTATATACAGTATAACCATTAGATATATGGCAGGTGTATGATGGAGTACAGTGTGTATATACAGTATAACCATTATAGTTATATGGCAGGTGTATAGATGGTCAGTGGTGTATATACAGTATAACCATTAGTTATATGGCAGGTGTATAGATGGAGTACAGTGTGTATATACGTATAACCATTAGTTATATGGCAGGTGTATAGATGGAGTACAGTGTGTTTACAGTATAACCATTAGTTATATGGCAGTGGTATAGATGGATACAGTGTGTATATACAGTATAACCATTAGTTATATGGCAGGGTATAGATGGAGTACAGTGTGTATATACAGTATAACCATTAGTTATATGGCAGGTGTATAGATGGAGTACAGTGTGTATACGTATAACCATATTATATGGCGGTGATAGATGGAGACAGTTTTATTACAGTATAACCATTAGTTATATGGCAGGTGTATAGATGGAGTACAGTGTGTATATACAGTATAACCATTAGATAATGGAGGTGTATAGATGGATTACAGTGGTGTATATACAGTATAACCATTAGTTATATGGCAGGTGTATAGGATTGGAGTACATTGTTGTATATACAGTATAACCATTAGATATAGGGCAGGTGTATAGATGGAGTACAGTGTGTATATACAGTATAACCATTAGATATATGGAAGGTGTTAGATGGAGTACAGTGTGTATTACAGTATAACCATTAGTTATATGGCAGTGTATAGATGGAGTACAGTGTGTTATACAGTATAACCATTAGTATATGGCAGGTGTATAGATGGAGTACAGTGTGTATATACAGTATAACCATTAGATATATGGCAGGTGTATAGATGGAGTACAGTGTGTAATACTCGTATAACCATTAGATATATGGCAGGTGTATAGATGGAGTACAGTGTGTATATACAGTAAAACCATTAGTTATATGGCAGGTGTATAGATGGGTACAGTGTGTATATACAGTTATAACCATTAGTTAATGGCAGGTGTATAGATGGGTACAGTGTGTATATACAGTATAACCATTAGTTATATTGCAGGTGTATAGATGGAGTACAGTGTGTATATACAGTATAACCATTAGATATTGGCAGGTGTATAGATGAGTACCAGTGTGTATATACAGTATAACCATTAGTTATATGGCAGGTGTGTAAGATGGAGTACAGTTTGTATATACAGTATAACCATTAGATTATGGAAGGTGTATAGATGGAGTACAGTGGTATATACAGTATAACCATTGTTATATGGGCAGGTGTATAGATGGAGTACATGTGTATGATATACAGTATAACCATTAGTTATATGGCAGGTGTATAGATGGAGTACAGTGTGTATATACAGTATAACCATTAGATATATGGAAGGTGTATAGATGGAGTACAGTGTGTATATACAGTATAACCATTAGTTATATGGCAGGTGTATATGGAGTACAGTGTGTATATACAGTATAACCATTAGTTATATGGCAGGTGTATAGATGGAGTACAGTGTGTATATACAGTATAACCATTAGTATATTGGCAGGTGTATAGATGGGTACAGTGTGTATCATATAACATTAGTTATATGAGGTGTATAGATGGTACATGTGTATTAAGTAAACCATTAGTTATGGCAGGTGTATAGATGGAGTACAGTGTGTATATACAGTATAACCTTAGTTATATGGCAGGTGTATAGATGTGAGTACAGTGTGTTATACATATAACATTAGTTAAGGCAGGTGTATAGATGGTGTACAGTGTGTATATACAGTATAACCATTAGTTAAAAGGCAGGTGTATAGATGGTGTACAGTGTGTATATACAGTATAACCATTAGTTAAAAGGCAGGTGTATAGATGGTGTACAGTGTGTATATACAGTATAACCATTAGTTAAAAGGCAGGTGTATAGATGGTGTACAGTGTGTATATACAGTATAACCATTAGTTAAAAGGCAGGTGTATAGATGGTGTACAGTGTGTATATACAGTATAGATGGCGCACAGTGTGTATCCTCTAGTTATATGTCAAGTGCCCAGACTGGCAGGGGAAATAATAAAATGGAATTGTTCTTTACCTTGCTACAGTAAATGGGGAAGCGAAATTTTTTGGTGAGTCCTCCATAATGGTCAGAGTGAAAGTGAGTAAGGAAATAGGCAGTGCAGCCCTCGATCTCCCCATACTGGAAAGCATCTACTGCAAACCCGGTACCTACAGACATAGAATCAGCGTCAGGAACTAATGTTCACACCTGTCACACTGGCAGAGAGATTCTAACATCACTGGTACCTGTGGAAAACTGTGTGAGCTACCTGGGTGTATAAAGGGAACGTTAATATGAAAAGCTTGGTTAGTACTATAACACACAGACAAACAAAAGGGAATAGGTGGCTTACATTAAAGGATAACTTAAAAAAAAACCCATCACAACCACAACAAACAAAGCTTTCCTTATTGTTCCTGTAAACACCCTCACACAGGGGAGTATCCCACACGCTATAGGGTTAACCAGTCTATATTGAATGAACATTAGTATGATTTAGTGCCCCAATCCAGCACATGCTCATACTGTAGGTATTATTATACAGCATGACTTTAATGAATGGTTTTTAGCCTTGCCACATGTATGTACTCAGTATTAAAGGTGGGAACCATATCTGTTACCCTATGCAGTCTCTCCTGCATATCACAGTATAATCAGGAACCTTACCTGGTATTTTCTTATAGAAGGGGCACTGTTTCTTTCCTCGTACACCTTCCCCGGTTGAGGATTGCCTGAAACGCTTCCCTCCTCCCTTGTAAGACCCCCCTGTCCCCTCACGTTCTGTGTTTACATTATTTATTAAGGGGTCTTGTTCTCCCACTGACCCCTGGGCTTTTCTTTTCCTGGTCTTCGTCGCATCGTTTAACTTCTGATCCTTTAAAGGTAATTTAGTATCTTCCTTCTCTTTTTTAGCTTTGGGCTTCAGACCAAAAAAAACCCCAATATCCATTTGTTTCAGGCCCTTTGAAGATGTCTGGCCCTTTGGAGATTTGTTAGGCATAGCTGGAAACTTTTGGCTCAGTGGTAATATGTTGTTCTTTTTACCCTGTGTCTGTTGTGGTGCTATAGACAGTAAACTTGGTGAATCTACACTCTTGTTTGCTGGTATTGGCTCCCCACCAATCAAATGTTCTGTCTCTGTCTGATTGCAGTCTTTCCATTCACTCAGCACTGACTCAGGTGAGCTGAATTCAGACCAATCAGCATGATCGTTGAGGATACGCTGCTGCCTATTAACTGCACATGTAGCTGTATCCTTGTTAGCGTGAAGAAAGTCAGAGTTAAAATTATTTGTGATCTTAGAAAGATCGGAATTCCCAGGATGCACTTCTGTCGCTTTAATCCTCCCGCTGCCTTTATTACTGCCACAGTGATATTTATCCTGAGTTTCATACAGTTCATCCTTTGTCCTGAGAAAATCACCTCTTATGGGATCATTTGAAAACAAACGTCTTATGGTGTCTTCCTCCCCGTCACTGCTGATTACCTGATCCTCCATAATAGGGGAATAGGAGATTTCATAATCGCTCAGATCTGCGGATCTAATGTCGGCTGCTTGTGGGCTGATTTCTTGGGACAGTGAATCAGATTTCTCACTTTTCGATGGGGAAGATAACCAAGCGTCAAGGCAAGTCAGCTTTACTGAGCCCTGAGAACTGGAAGGAGATTTGTCTTTGTATAACTTCTGGTTTGGTTTCTTAGGTGAGAAAGATTTTGCACGTTGGTTGTTTGGACTGTTTCTTAGTCTGTTTATGTTTTCACTGATTTTTGACCATGAAACGGGGCTGTTTAAAAGGTTTAACTTGGCAGTTTTAGGGGTAGAAGGAGCAGTGACATTTAGCGATAGGACAGATTCGTTCAAGGCCCGGTTCTGGGCAAGATGATAGTGTGTGTAAAGTTTATAGTGTGAAGGGATTTCTGAATTGCACAATATTCCATCAGGACATTCTACAATAAAGAAAATAAAAGTCAAATGTAAAGAATTCTCTGCACATATAAAACTAACCAATAATGTTTTAACTTAAAGGATAACTATACTCTGAAAATTTACTTTTTAAAAATGGGAAATACCTGGGACAGGGAGGTCGGATTGATTGATCCCACCTCACAATATCATTTTGTTGAGGAGCTACAGCACGTATAGTTTATTTGACAGGTTAGTCCTGGACTATTCCTGTATTAAAGATAGTGTTGAAGCCAGGAGGAGGACTGGCAGAATCCATTTCCTTTGGGCTGGTGCTCCTCACAGAAACAATATTGGGAGGTAGGAATTACCCGTCCTGTATCCCTGTCCCAAGTACTTCTTTCATTTTAACCATTTTTAAGAAAAACTTAATACATACGACAGTTCTCCTTTAAACTCCAATAGGTCTGTGTAGATGTCCACATTCCATTACAGACCTGTACCTGATATGTAGGATTGTGATTTCTTTCCATGAACAACTGTACAATCCACATGCTTAACGGCTAGATCAGTGTTTTACTAGAAGCATAAAGCAGGTATCAATAGTTTCAATGCAGCTATACAGCATTTCATGTAATGAACTGGTTCTTCATATGGGTTTACATTTCATATGGGTTTCTTTTAAACTGAAGAGGTGGCAACCTTACTACGTGTCATTCCATACAGCTTTCTAACCACATAAATCTGACTCTGAACTGTATAATATACTGTAAATTATAAGGATATTAGAAGTCACCGAGGAGTTCCGTGACCATATAAAAGTACGAGGCCGCAGGCAGAGTACCTTTTATACAGGGCACGGAACTTCAAGGTGACTTCTAAAATAATTATAATTTACAGTCGGGGTGCATTATTTATTATAACCTACCACTTTTTGGCTTCTGGGTTCTTCCCCTCCTGGAACTGTAAGATTATAAGGCTATAATCTTACAGTTCCTCCCATAGAAATTCACCATAGGGGTAGGTTATATGTAACATTACATGTTTTTTTTTTTTTCATTCATTTCCCCCCTCCATGAAGGTGGCATGTCGCCTATTTACCTACAGCCACTAGCACAGATACTATAACACTATGGGGACATGGAATGTGCTTTAGTCACCACTTTTTGTATTTGTTTTTTGGACAGATCACTAGCCCTACTACAAAAGGTAGCTGTAGATTAGCCTGGTAAGTGTTCATTCAGTCCATATTCTGCTTTAAAAGGTTAAGTCCACCCTCACCACTTAATCTTACAAGCCCCCCAATGTCTAAATTTTCCTATACTTACAATTACCAACAATGCTTCTATCATTACCTCCACAGACTCACAGCCCTGGCTCTGCTGCCTCCTGTGCAGATTATAGGTCTGGCAGTCAGTCTTAGCCTTAAAGCTTATGTCCTGGCCAATCACTGATTCCATTCTCAGAGCTGCAGAAGGAAAGCCTCCTAAGCTGCTGTGCGTTTTTGTATTTAACACGTACTGCAGAAGAAGGGGCGTCTACCGACTGGTGAGTGACCAGGCTGTCTGAGTAATGATAGAAGCATTTTTGGTAAAGGTAAGTATTGCAGAATGGAAGTGGTGGGCCTTGCTGCTTGTAAAATTGTGTGAGTGGTGAGGATTGACATGCCTGGTTTCTCACTGACTGGCGACCACAGGTCTATTTTACTTTGTATGGGGAATGAATGGGGAAAAAAGATGATCCTATCAGAAAAACATAGACTTTTTTTACATGTTGTAATGTAATTTTGATTATTTTTACACAACATTGTGTATTGAAATGGAATAGGTTACCTCTCTCTGCCAAGCCTGCAGTGTCTAGACATTCGCTAACGTGCCAACTTGGTGTCTGCTCCAGCAGTAAGGAGAAAGGCATCTGGCAGCTTGGGCAGTATCCTTCATTTCTGGGTGATGGAGTCTTGGGACTCTGTAGGACATCTGACACTTTCTTTGGAGTGAATGTCTGATGCTGGGTGTCATGTTTTGGGTTATTGTTGTTAATATTACTTGTTGTTGCAGCCTGAGTGTTATTTCCACTGGGCAGTGAATTATTGCTGCCAACTGATAAACGCTTTTTCCCAACATTTTTTTGCGATTTTCCAGATTTTCCCTGAGAAGTCGTTCTCTCCCCATTACCAACGCACTGTTTTCTTCTGCATTTTGACTTGTACTCCCAGATTTCATTCTCTGATAATTCATTGTCTGCCATTGTTAATTACATTCTGTTATAAAACAAAATACATTATTAAAATGTAGGAATCGGCACAAAAACAAGCAAACAGGATTGAGAACTCATCATTTAACTGAAAAGTGTTTATTATTAAAGGGAAATGTGGTCCGAAAATCACTTTCGGTAAATTGACAGGATTTGCTTTCATGAGTGTTTTTGCTATTTACTTTTCATTCTTTCTTTTTACATAGCTTTGAAGATATTGACATTTTCATATCCGATATGGTAGCATGCATCACCAGATCCCCTGCACTTCCTGCTCTGAAAAGGTGACAGTCCCACTTCTGTGTCTCCTCCTTTTCATGGGCCCTCCGATCCACACCCAAAGAAAACTGCAAAAACAGTGGTTTCAGCCATTTTAAACTCTCTCTGATTCTGCCTCTGCCTAAAAAGGCTGTTTTTACAGTTTTCTGTAGGGGGTGATATGGGACTAAGGTGCAAGTGGGGGTACACACTGGGCCTGTGAGTGGGAGGGACCATGGGGACCTGCAAGGAAAGGGGCCAAGGGGGGGCGCACAGGGACTGCGAGTGGGAGGAGCCATGGGAGCCTTTAAGCAAGGGGCCCTTGAAGGGGTGGGGCCCCACGAGGAGGAAGAGCAATGTTGCTCTCAAGTGGGTGCCCCCCCATCTCCCCTCCAATCCTCCTTTGGTCACTAACTCAATCTCTCCCTGGTTTCTTCTTTCTCCTGCACTGAGCAAGTGCCAGCCGCAGAATAGAAGGAGGTACTAGTATTTGTGAAAGCAGATTCAGAACCTCCCACCCCCTAATTTTCTGATCAGTGATTTCTTCATATCTTGGGCTGTGCAGCACATAGAGGTGCTTGATGGCTTATTTTAAAGGTAGGAACCCGGCCTTTCATTTAAAGAGACCACAGTTCCCCTTTAATAGTGCGCGTTACAGGTAGGGTTGGCACTTGGGAATTGTGTAGGTTATAACGGACTCTGACTTTGAGCAATGTTTTTGATGGCACAATAAAGATAGTGTTAACGCTTGGAGTCGTCTGTTTTTTTTCTGTTGTTATAGTCTACCGTGTTCAGCAGCGAAGGTGTGTGTGGGTACCTGTGGGGGTCTGTGTGGGTACGTGTGTGTGCAGATCAGTCTGTTACTGTTATCTTACATCACCATGTAACATTCATTCTATTCACATTTTATACAATAGAATCTGTATTGTCATTCTATACAATAAAAATAACCATTTTTAGAGTTTAGTTACTTGGGGGTTGGAGCTGCCTAGGCCACCGGGGGGCGCCATCCTTACCCTCTCCTCACCACTGTCTATCACCACTCACCTGTCAGCTGGGGATCCCCATACATTTCCTGGTCCCCTGGACCATCGCCCCGCCTCTTTCTCCAAACCACGCCCCTTCAACTCATTGTCCCGCCATTTGCACAACTAGGCAGCACATTCGTCCCAGAGTTGTCACATTACATTAAGCGATATAATAATTATTATTATTATTAATAATAATAATAATCAGGGTCGCTGTGTCAATCCCTCCTGGCGACCTCTCAGTCTTCAATTATTTCTTTAAATATATTTATCGAAACTGCGGGTGAAACGCAAACCACATGACGGTGAGAAATCGATCGGTTCGTTCTGCGCTTGCGCACTAGAAAATCGCGGAGAACGTAAAGCGCCATTGGCTGTTTCCGGGTAACGGAAGTGGGTGGGGTAGATAAAGATGGCGGAGAACGGTGGAAATGTTTCTTCCGTTCTGTCAGTACAGGGGCAGCTGGAGTCAGACCTTCAGGAGGCCGGAGAAGAGGAACTGGAGAAGGAGCGGCTGGTGCTCCGGTACTTAGCGAAGGTGTCGTGCCGGGCAGAGGAGCTGCGGGCCCCGGACTTTGTGTCGGGTAAGGAGATGGGGCATTCTGGGACATGCATTCACGTGTCTACTGATCCTTCAGTCTATAGTCTCCACCCCTGTAATATTCATCCATCCAGGCCTCCCACGGTAGAGCTGTAGTATGCAATTAGATCAACTGGACTTGAAGTTTAGTTCTTGAAGACCCAATTAGCATATCACAGCCAGGTGTTAAGGGTGTGATTAGATAGTGGCTAAGAGGTGTTATAGGAACGCCCAGAGTAAGGTGTTAAAACAGCATTGTACATGGCA
Organism: Hymenochirus boettgeri; assembly: GCA_019447015.1. Taxonomy (NCBI): domain Eukaryota; kingdom Metazoa; phylum Chordata; class Amphibia; order Anura; family Pipidae; genus Hymenochirus; species Hymenochirus boettgeri. The sequence continues at coordinate 388,297 of JAACNH010000059.1, forward strand.
GACAGATGGTGTCGAACCCCCCCACCTCTATTTAGGCTTGGTTTCTTTATTTTCACATAAATGGCCTCCTTAACACCTCTCTTGAACCAGTCACGTTCCTTTGCCAATATGTTAACATTACAATCTTCAAAGGTGTGTCCTTTATCCTTAAGATGCAGGTACACGGCTGAGTCCTGACCCGAGGAATTGGCTCTTCTGTGCTGGGCCATACAAAACAACACACTGGCGTTCTTGGACTGCTTGGTAGAAGTCAGGGAGAATGGTAAACTGGAAGTAGAGGTTTACAGAAAACCAACACACACAGATCAGTATTTGATGTTTGACTCCCACCACCCTTTAGATCACAAGCTGGGGGTCATCAGAACCCTGCAACACAGAGCTGCAAACATCCCCACTAGCACAGAGGCGAAGGTTAAAGAAATAAACATCTCAGAGGAGCCCTTAAACCTTGTGGATATCCAGACTGGGCCTTTTGTGTTCTTTTCTTTCCTTCTACTTCTTTTGACAAATACCAACAGTGAAGGGGAAAAGCAAGACAGGAGGAAGAACATGGTCATCCCATATGTAGCAGGGGTCTCCGAGAAATGAAGACGAATTTTCAAAAAACATCGTATCCCTGTCTGCTTTAAACCGAACAACACACTGAGGCAGCAATTGGTACATCCGAAAGACCCAATACCGAAACACAAGAAAAGCGACATCATATATGCAGCGCAGTGAAGAGTGACATCATATACGCAGTGCAGTGCAGTGAAGAATGCTCTGATTTGTATGTGGGGGAGACCAAACAGCAACTGCATCAACGTATGGCCCAGCACAGAAGAGCCAATTCCTCGGGTCAGGACTCAGCCGTGTATCTGCATCTTAAGGATAAAGGACATACCTTTGAAGATTGTAATGTTAACATATTGGCAAAGGAACATGACTGGTTCAAGTCATTCTGAATTGAGAGATCCAGTCGGATGACTAGCGAAACGTCTTCAAGAACTAAACTTCAAGTCCAGTTGATCTAATTGAATACAACAGATATATTATATTCACTATTGTCGCTCACCTGGTTACTATGATATACTGTACATTATAAGTGTATTACTTATGAAGGATTGTGTGAGGATAAGGCACAGTTATGTAGGTCATAACTTTTTTTTTTTTTTTTTTTTTCTCTGTAATGTCTCTTTACATTTCTTTGTTAAACTTTCAGGACTAGAATGGCTGAACACTGAGCGACCATTGTCCATTCACAAAGACTTACGTGGGAAAGTTGTGATATTGGATTTCTTCACGTATTGCTGTATAAACTGTATGCATGTGCTTCCAGATCTCCATGCCCTGGAACAGGAATTCTCTGATATAGGTAAAGCATCTATGGGTTAACACAGCAAGCAGACTTTGTGTTTGTGATTTAGTTACTGATTTGACCAACTGAAATGGGAACCATTTTATTGAAGACTTTTTATTGATGGAAATTAATTGCTTGCAGGAGAGGGTTTTTTTTTTTTTTGGTTTAAAGTAATAAACACTAGATGGCGCTAATAGCTTATATTAAACTTTTATAAAACCCTTATTGTCATTAGATAGTAACATAGTAATTGTGGTTGAATAAAGACATACGTCCATCAAGTCCAACCTATTCACCCTTTTTTTTTTTTAACCCTACCTAACAGTTGATCCAGAGGAAGGCAAAAAACCCAGCTAAAAAGGGGGGGAAAATCCTTCCTGACTCCAAACGGCAATCGAAATGTATTCCTGGATCAACCAGATCTATATGTATTAATACCAGTAATTCTCAATATTATATAGTATCCCGTACCAACCAGAACTACAGTATATGCATTAATACCAGTAATTCTCAATATTATATAGTATCCCTGTACCAACCAGAACTACAGTATATGTATTAATACCAGTAATTCTCAATATTATATAGTATCCCCGTACCAACCAGAACTACAGTATATGTATTAATACCAGTAATTCTCAATATTATATAGTATCCCTGTACCAACCAGAACTACAGTATATGTATTAATACCAGTAATTCTCAATAATTTTTAGTTTTAGAAACTTGTTCAGGCCTTTTCTAAAGCTATTTAATGAACTTGCCATTACCACATCTGCTGGAAGACAGTTCCACAGTGTCACCGTTCTCACTGTAAAGAAACATTTCCTAACCTGAAGATGAAACTCCAACCTTAAAGGATGTCCACGTGTCCTCTGATATGACCTATTAGTGAACAATGCACCAGAGAGTTCATTGTATGGACCATTAATATATTTGTATAAGGTTATCATGTCCCCAAGCAAACATCGCTTCTCCAGTGTAAACAGCCCTAACTTGTCTAATCTGCCTGCATAGTCAAGCCCCTCCATTCCCCTTATTAATTTAGTTGCCCTTCTATGAACTGCTTCCATTTTCAAGATGTCCCTTTGATAATCTATCTAGGTCTACTTGCAGCACTTGCACATCATTTGAAGTTTCCAAAGCTCTGCATAGTTTAGTATCATCAGCAAACACTGAGACCTTGCTCTCAATGCCCCTTCTAAGTCATTTATAAACAGATTAAACAGAAGCCTATGTGGCACAGTATCAAAAGCTTTCGCAAAATCCTAGTATATCACATTCACTGCTGTGCCTGAATCTAAATTCTTACGTACTCACTTCTTCATAAAAAACAAGTAAATTTGTCTGGCATGATCTATTTCCCATAATTCCATGCTGACTACTACTAATAAGATCAGTTCTGGAGACAAAGTCAAGGATAGGATCCCGTAACAAATTTTCCATCACCTTTCCTACCACTGATGTTAGGCTTACAGGTCTATAGTTACCAGGCTGTGAACGACTACCTTTGTTGAATATTGATATTACATTGGCTTTTTCCAATCCAGCGGCACATCCCCAGACAAAAGCGAATCTGAAAATATGAGAAACAGTGGTCTAGATAGAACTGAACTAAGCTCTTTTAAAATCTGAGGATGCAATCCATCTGGTCCTGGCGCTTTATTGATATTAACTTAGTCTAATTGTTTCTGTACTATATCCTCTGTCAGCGAGAGTGAATAGATATCATTTATACCCTTCATATTATTACAGTCCCCGCTATAAGGACTAGGATTATCTAAGTGTATACAGAGTGAATATTCCTCATTTATACCCTTCATATTATTACAGTCCCAGCTATAAGAACTAGGATTCTCTATAGTGAATACAGAGTGGATATTCCTCATTTATACCCTTCGTATTATTACAGTCCCCGCTATAAGGACTAGGATTCTCTATAGTGTATACAGAGTGAATATTCCTCATTTATACCCTTCATATTATTACAGTCCCTGCTATAAGGACTAGGATTCTCTATAGTGTAATACAGAGTGAATATTCCATTTATACCCTTCATATTATTACAGTCCCCGCTATAAGGACTAGGATTCTCTATAGTGTATACAGAGTGAATATTCCTCATTTATACCCTTCATATTATTACAGTCCCCCGCTATAAGGACTAGGATTCTCTATAGTGTATACAGAGTGAATATTCCTCATTTATACCCTTCATATTATTACAGTCCCCGCTATAAGGACTAGGATTCTCATAGTGTATACAGAGTGAATATTCCTCATTTATACCCTTCATATTATTACAGTCCCCGCTATAAGGACTAGGATTCTCTATAGTGAATACAGAGTGAATATTCCTCATTTATACCCTTCATATTTTACTCGCCCCGCTATAAGGACTAGGATTCTCTATAGTAAATACAGAGTGAATATTCCTCTCATTTATACCCTTCATATTATTACAGTCCCTGCTATAAGGACTAGGATTCCTTATGTGAATACAGAGTGAATATCCCTCATTTATACCCTTCATATTATTACAGTCCCCGCTATAAGGACTAGGATTCTCTATAGTGAATACAGAGTGAATATCCCTCATTTATACCCTTCATATTATTACAGTCCCTGCTATAAGGACAAGGATTCTCTATATTGAATATTTCTTATTTATTCCCCTTATATTATTACAGACTAGAATTCAGATGGGAAAAAATGTTTAGCCCATGTGCCTCCTCTGTAATCATCTTGGCCCCATTATTTAATTGTCCCATGTTCTGTCATCCTCTTTTTACTATTGATATACTTTTAAAACAATTGAGGTTGGTCTTGCTTTGTTTAACGATTGTTACTGAATTTTCTATTTTAGCAAGTTTAATTGCTCTCTTACAATCCTTATTACAGCTTTTATAATTCACTTGCAGTGTGTTGCCTTTTTTTTCCAATAAAAACCTTTCAGGCTCAGTTTCCCAAGGTCCATAAAGACTGTGTAAGACAAACATCTGTTCTGGCCAACTGTCGTTTCGTCTATGAACAGTGAAACAGCCCAACCGAGCACCCATAGACAAAACGATAGTCTCCTGAAATAGCCATTCATATTGCAGTCGCGGATATACTCAGTCTTAAGTCTGTACTTGGCTTCATCGGGGCAATTGCTCGATTCACCAACAGATGGCAGAATTAATTAATTTAAAGGGAGTCTAAAAAAGCACAAGGGGTGGTTTGTAAAATGAATTATTTGTATGTATGTTGGGTTTTTTACGCGCAATAAAATGTATTTCTCTAGTCCTGACTGATGCAGAGACAATATTTAAAAGCTGGTCCTTTGTCTCTACAGCTTTCCTCTGTATAAACACATTTCATCTGTAGGGTAATAAAGGCCTCTCTAGGCATCCCCAAGGGAAGATTAGTCAATTGCCCTATGACATATTGAAGCCCTTAATGTATCTACAGAAATAAAGTAGAAGCAGTGATTCATTTCTAACAAGCAACAATTAATGTCTTGTTTATTTTCTTATATACCACTGAACATGGCACTTTACCATAAGGTCCTGTCCCAAAGAGCTTACAATCTAAGTAGCCTGTCACACACCGCACGCACATACGACCAATCTGTGTGTCCTAGAGTAGTTTTGATTTTATTAATGTGCGTTGTCTTGTTACTCTTTGTAAAACGTGGGTTTGGTCTTAGCGATAATACTCTATTATTTGTGTTTTTCTCATGGCCTTGTGTTATGTAAATGAACCAAACTTCCTTATTGTCATTCCATTGTGTTCATTCTATCGCCCTGTTGATTCTATTCAGATGTCGACAAATCACCCTAGATTGTCGCCTCCGTAATTACTCGCTGCGTTAAGATCACTTTTTATCTGGAAATCACTAGAATTTTTTTTTAATTTATTCATTCACTTTTTGCGTTAATAAAAAGGATATATACTTCATTATAGGGGCACTGCCGATGAGTAACTATAATATCCTACGTGTTTTCTTACCGAATGTCCCCGCATTTTATCTTTAAAGTCGTCACTTTCACTTTAAGATCTATAAGAGAATGTTTGATTTATTTTCTATTTAATGCTCAAATTAATGTAATTTAAAGGAGAACTAAATGTTTTGAATAAAACGACAAGACCGTATAACAGAGAAGCCCTGTATATGGTTAGTCTGCAATAGTGTTCCTTACAGTGGGCTGCTCTAGGAAAATCAGAAACTCTCTGCAAAACTCCCAGAATGCATAGCTTGTGGGTGTGTAACCTTTGTGTTTGGTCCTAAATAAAACATTTGGATTATGGTTAATGTCTCGGATACTAAACCATCCGTCTTTGAAAACCCGGTGTACCAGTTCCGTTAATTTACAGTAAGTAATCTTTGTTTCTTTGTGGTTGAATTAAAAGGTGAAAATGTAAAAAGAAAATGAGATCATCCTATTCGTTCGTTTGAACGAAGGACAAATTAACCTTGTTTTTCTGCGCAATTTCTTTGTTTTATTAAATAAAGGGATTATTTTTTTTTTTTTTTTTTTAAACCTGCGTCATAAGTGGTAAGAATATGCAAAGAAAATGATTCAAGAAAAGTATTATTGCTTTAAATATGAAACCGTGACGTGTTTAACTTCTGTCTGGTTAAGTTCTCCGATTTTATACCAACTGATCCTTGAATACGTAACTGAAATTAGAAAGGTGATTGTTAGAGCCCTAAACATTGTCTTGGGGGTTGTTTAATTCTTTACTGTCAATGCAGTTGAGTTTCCTTTTTAGGGCTTGGGAAACTTAGATACTTGTAGTTTTTCTATTTTTTGTTTTTAACCAATGGGACGCCGGTCCTATGGACTGTTTGAAGCAGATGGACACATAAGTTATACAGGGTTTATCCATCAGAAATGGTTAATCATGGACTTTATTATGGAAATACACAGTTACTGTTAAAATGTTTGTCTTTTTATAAAGTGCACACTTGTATGTTTTATGTATGAATAACATGTTCTTTCCATGTTTGTGTTTTATCTTTTGGAATTCTTTCAGATGGACTTGTTATCATTGGGGTACATTCGGCTAAGTTTCCCAATGAGAGAGTTTCCGATAACATCAAGAGCGCGGTTCTCCGGTACAACATCTCCCACCCCGTGGTAAACGACGCAGATACCGCTCTGTGGCAGAGTCTGGAAGTCTCTTGTTGGCCAACGCTGGTCATTCTAGGTCCACATGGAAACCTTTTATTCTCCCTCATCGGGGAAGGTCACAGAGATCTGTTATTTCTCTTCACCTCCCTTACCCTAAAGTTTTACAGACAGAGAAATGAAATAACCGAAAACCAGATACCTCGACAGCTGTACAAGGATTCCCTGCCTCCTTCTCCATTGCTTTTCCCTGGAAAAGTGGCTGTTGACCCAGCGGGAGATAAGCTGGTTATTGCTGATACCGGGCACCATAGGATTTTGGTGGTAAAGAAAGATGGCCAAGTCCTATATACTGTAGGAGGTAAAACACTGAAAAATACTTTATCTCCAGTTTAAAAGTGAAATAGTTTGATTGGTACCTAAAGGTGGTTTAGTGCTGCATACTAGAAGATTCTACAGGCCAATATGGAGTAGGGGTTTAGCCCACATGGCATTTGGTCAAATGTGATTGGCTGCTGGAGTGAGGTTCAAATCCATGTGGATCAAACCACCAACAAAAAATAGCTCTCTTTTGCTGATTTCATATCATTTTACAGGCCGGGGGCCTTTTACTTAGTGCGGTCTATCTTCCATATCCAGAGCCAGGAACTTTTGTAACCAGTAACCTCATGCTCCCCTCTGGCCATTCCTGCCATTTAAATATAGTGTGGATTAGCAGGTATTAAAGGAATTGTACACTGAAAAAAAAGGACTTAGCCTCATTTCATTATATAAATGAATACATGTAAGGAGCACTTACTGTGAAGTGTTTGTTGCTGTTCAATCCAGTAATTGTTTTGCTCAAGCTCCGTCCCCCTAGTACTGTAGAACATTTTTTTATTATAGATGCTCAGTAATGCCTATAAGGCATCATTTGGAGATTTCCCTTCATGCAGTTCATGTACCAACTGTCACCATTCCAGCTACAGCAAAACTATACATAACTAAAGAGTTTATGATAATGAGGCACTTGATTGACAGCTGAAATGTTAAACGTTTTCGATTGGATATCTAAAGGTATAGGGGGACCGATCAACAAAAAAGTGGTACAGTGATAGTTGGGAAGAATTATAGTTTCCAGGAATGGGTGATTCAAAAAAATAAATCCCAGTGCACAAATCCTTTAACTGCAGGGTAGAGAAGGTTCAATTCCAGCTGAACTATGAACACAAGTGCACCCGGTCTGTTAAATTTTTATAGAACAGGAATCTATTTTTCTATTATGGGCTTATAGATTGTACCTGGGAACCATGTGACCTTAGGACTTTATAACGTGATTACAGTAACTAATCCTGGTCTGGGTTTCCATATTTAATTCTCTGTATTTTTCAGGACCAGACAGTGGAAATCAAGATGGCAGCTTCTCCGAATCCTCTTTTAACTCCCCCCAAGGGGTGGCCGTTAAGGGGAATGTTATTTATGTTGCTGATACAGAGAATCATTTGATCCGAAAGGTAACTCTTTATTCTCACTATCTATAATAAAACACGTTTTATATCCAACACGTATGTTCTACTCTCACGCATGTGAGGCCGTGTGGATTAGCCCTTAATGATTTTGTTTTATTGAGAATATACAACATTAGAAATACTCCATTGGCACTGCTGCCAGTTCTATGGAGCTCTTATTATATAGTGTATGTATACTGAAAATGACTTTGCATCATCTTAATCTATAAATAAATACATGTAAGTAGCACTTACTCTGAGGTGTGTGTTGCTGCATGCCATCAATACAGTACTTGTTTTGCTCAAGCACTGACCTGACTTTTTCCCACATACCAACTGTCAAAACTGCATACAGTATACAGCACACCAACTGTCAAAACTGCATACAGTATACAGCACACCAACTGTCAATACTGCATACAGTATACAGCACACCAACTGTCAAACCATTCCAGATACAGCAAAACTGCTTACAGAAATGCTAAAACGTAATATGTTTCTGATCGGATATCTGATGAAATAGGTGGCAGATCAACAATGGGGATATGATTGTGTTCCCTGAATTCCATTACATGACTGTGTATAATAGGAAAGTGCCCAGTATCGGTTTTCCCTTTTAATGATGTAAATAGTCTGCGTGTTCTGTACGAACAACTATAGCAGCCAACCTGTCTGTTTTAGGGAGCCCGTTCCATAAAAATCAATAGAAACCCTGTCATATGTTAGACACCATCAGGGAGATTCAATAAAAGTTCTTATCGTTTAAAATGGTGCTAATTTTGCCCCAACCAATCAGATGTTATTTTACATTTGAAAGCTGACATCTGATTGGTTGGGGCAAAAGGGGTTGGAAGTGATGTGTTGTGTATTTGGACACAGTTGTGTCTGGATGGGCTTATTACATGTTACATCACCTTGTTAATGGGCTCACTGCTGATTGGTCTGTCTGACAGGGTGAACATTGGCAAATGACACCCTCTGATCCCTTCCTCCAACCCTGATGACATTGTTGTATCTGTGGTTAGCAGATCCTGTGGGTATCGATGTCCCTGTAGCGTTTTTTTTTTTTTGTAGGCGATTTAACTTTTTAAACTGTGATTGGGGTCACCAGGGGTTGAGATTATTTAAGATTTATGTGTAAAATGAGTTAAGTTGACACTGATTCTATAAGTGCTGCCATCTAGATTGACCTTGATGAACTGAGAGTGAGCACGGTCGCTGGGACAGGAAGACAAGGTACTGATAAACAAGGCGGAGCTGTAGGAGAACAGCAGCCAATCAGCTCCCCGTGGGATGTCTCATTCAGTACTGCAGGTAACATGTCTATGGGTTTAATTTTCTATCTGCCGTATCTTTCATTCATTTCCAATCAACACCCCCAATAAACTGATCGGATATTTACCATCCATTGCTGTCCGTCCCACAATGCTTCATGCACCAACCTAATGGAAGTTAACTCTAACTGGGTTATTCAATAAAAGTAAAAATGGTGCTAATTTTGCCCCAACCAATCAGATGTTGGCTTTCAAATGGTAACTAACATCTGATTGGTTGGGGCAAAACTAGCACCATTTTTAACAGTAAGAACTTTAATTACATCTCCCTGATTGAGTGTCACAAACACTTCCTATTACCGGAGGATCTGAATTTACACCACAATCCCATTCAGTTTGTATGGAACATACAATTCGAATTGTATCTTTTCTATCAGCCTGACGTTAGCTGCTGGGAACTACTGCTCCCAGAATCCATTTGCCATTCTGATATTTAACAATAAAGACTGGTAATATAGAATATTTTAGAATTGTCTCTTTAAAACCGTGTGTGTGTGTGAATTTACCTTTTATTTAGTTATGTGAAAGGAGGTTCCAAGGTGACTCAATGTCGGACTAGAGCCCATTGCTAATTACAGAGCCATCCATTTCTGCAGTTCCATTATAATAAATTAAATCCTTCCTCTCCTATGTGTTTCATTGTGTTCATTCTAATGTAATTCTAACAGAATTATCTGGGGCATTAAGTCAGTTCTGCAGCTGTTCTCGGATTAAAACCCACAGTGTTAATATATTGTTCAAACACTCTGTGTGTAATAGTTATTAAAGTTATCTGGAGATTATAAACCTGGGGATTAGTTATAATTACCACCGGGAATAGTAAGTCCTGTATGTGCTGTCAGCCACCTCATTGGATGCCTAGGAATCTAGCTGGGTTTCAAACACAGGGATGTCAAACCTGGACACGTGATTGGATGCCTAGGAAATCTAGGTTGGAGTCAACACACGGGATGTATAACCTGGACACGTGATTGGATGCCTAGGAATCTGCTGGGTCTAACACAGGGATATCAAACCTGGACACGTGATTGGATGCCTAGGAATCTAGCTGGGGTTCTAACACAGGGATGTCAAACCTGGACTTGTGATTGGATGCCTAGGAATCTAGCTGGGTTTTAACCAGGGATGTCAAACCTGGACACGTGATTGGATGCCTAGGAATCTAGCTGGGGTTCTAACACAGGGATTCAAACCTGGACACGTGATTGGATGCCTAGGAATCTAGCTGGGTTCTAACACAGGGATGTCAAACCTGGACTTGTGATTGGATGCCTAGGAATCTAGCTGGGTTCTAACACAGGGATGTCAAACCTGGACTGTGTTGGATGCCTAGGAATCTAGCTGGGTTCTAACACAGGGATGTCAAACCTGGACACGTGATTGGATGCCTAGGATCTAGCTGGGTTCTAACACGGATGTCAAACCTGGACGTGATTGGATGCCTAGGATCTAGCTGGGGTTCTAACACAGGGATGTCAAACCTGGACTTGTGATTGGATGCCTAGGAATCTAGCTGGGTTTCTAACACAGGGATGTCAAACCTGGACACGTGATGGATGCCTAGGAATCTAGCTGGGGTTTCTAAAAACACAGGGATGTCAAACCTGGACACGTGATTGGATGCCTAGGAATCTAGTTGGGGTTCTAACACAGGGATGTTAAACCTGGACACGTGATTGGATGCCTAGGAATCTATCTCGGGTTCTAACACAGGGATATCAAACCTGGACACGTGATTGGATGCCTAGGAATCTAGCTGGGGTTCTAACACAGGGATGTTAAACCTGGACACGTGATTGGATGCCTAGGAATCTAGCTGGGTTTCTAACACAGGGATATCAAACCTGGACACGTGATTGGATGCCTAGGAATCTAGCTGGGGTTCTAACACAGGGATATCAAACCTGGACACGTGATTGGATGCCTAGGAATCTAGCTGGGGTTCTAACACAGGGATGTCAAACCTGGACTTGTGATTGGATGCCTAGGAATCTAGCTGGGGTTCTAACACAGGGATGTCAAACCTGGACTTGTGATTGGATGCCTAGGAATCTAGCTGGGTTCTAACACAGGGATGTCAAACCTGGACACGTGATTGGATGCCTAGGATTCTAGCTGGGTTTCTAACACAGGGATGTCAAACCTGGACACGTGATTGGATGCCTAGGAATCTAGCTGGGGTTCTAACACAGGGATGTCAAACCTGGACTTGTGATTGGATGCCTAGGAATCTAGCTGGGTTTCTAACACAGGGATGTCAAACCTGGACACGTGATTGGATGCCTAGGAATCTAGCTGGGGTTCTAACACAGGGATGTCAAACCTGGACATGTGATTGGATGCCTAGGAATCTAGCTGGGGTTCTAACACAGGGATGTCAAACCTGGACTTGTGATTGGATGCCTAGGAATCTAGCTGGGTTTCTAACACAGGGATGTCAAACCTGGACACGTGATTGGATGCCTAGGAATCTAGCTGGGGTTCTAACACAGGGATGTCAAACCTGGACTTGTGATTGGATGCCTAGGAATCTAGATTGGGTTCTTTATGGTTCTGTCTTCGCTTGTAGTGGGAGTTGGTATAAATATCCTCACACTAAATGAATGAATATCCATGGAATGCAGAGTATTGTTTACCTTCTCTTTGCCATTGTGTAATACTGGGTCCTGTGTATGGGAGATTAACTAGTGTTGGAACGCACAGGACATTCAGTGGTTAGTCTGTTAGAGACTGATAATTCCTGGTAGCTGTGGGAGGAGGGCGATTAACCACTGAGAGGTGCCAGTAATTCTCATGGCTGAGTACGCCCAGGGACAGGGCACTGATTAGTCATTTTATAGTTGGTTATGCTTTAAGGACAACTGTATTTTCGAAGCTCCGCCCCGGACCTCAGTCTAGGATCTAGCCAATGGGAAGAAGCGCTTCTTGCAGACAGTCTCTTTCCATTGGTTAGACCAGTGACGGCGAAGCTATAGCATGCATGCCAGAGGTGGCACTCGGAGTACTCTCTGTGGGCACTCATGCACCGCAGAATTCACCAGAGTTTATTGCCAGAGAGGCAAGGCCTGGTCTGCTCCATCACTTGGTTAGACCATGAGCCAAAAGGATGATGGAGCAAAAAGCAGTTCTCCTTTCAATGGTTCAGTCTCTCTTTATTCACCTTCTAGTAAAGGGAATCGGCGAGCCCAGCATTAGACCTAGGCCTGCATTGTGTCCACCATTTTCCATTCATGCTGGGGGATTTGAAAGTACCGTATTCCCTGCAGCCAATGTTACTGGGAATATCTCAATGGCCATGTTATTCACTGTTTCAATTAAAGGAGAGGAATAAAAGGGCATGTCCACCCTTACATTTAAAAATGAAAAGTACCCGAGGAAGGGAGGTTGGATTGATTATCCCTACCTCCCAATATTGTTTCTTTGAGGAGCTACAGCACGTACCGTTTTCATCTGCCAGGTTATTGTCCTGGCCTTCCTGTATTAAAGATAGTGCTGAAGCACTAAGGAAGCCTGGCAGAAGCCATTTTCTTTGTGCTGCCGCATGTCATAAAAATGATTTTGGGAGGTAGAAAGTACTAATGAATATTGCCCAGTTCTCAATTAACTGGCATATCATCCTGACCTATCGCCACAGTTAAATTTAGAAAGAATGGCCTCTTTATAATATGTTGATATATCAGTTTGTCCTATGAATTCATTACTGTATGCCTGCTATGCTTCTGATTGCCTCATGGAAACTGAGCCATTTAGAAACCTGTACTGAGCCTGGGCATGCTCAGAAGAGGCAGACAGGGGATTAACATTCAGTCATTGGCTGTGATGTCATCTGTCAAATCCATAACTGACAGTTACTAACTGGAAGAACCAGGAAGCAGAAACAGGGGAAACAGGACATTGTGCAGGATTTCAGGTTAGACTTACACCTTTCACATTTCAAACTATTACCGTTTAGGGTTTTGGGGGGATTTACCTGTGTGTAAGTTTTCATTTTAGGGCTGGACTTGCCCTTTAAGCATCCCTTATATAAACTGCTAAATCTGTCTTCAAAATCTAGACAACCAATTATACATTAATTTCCCCTTTAATTGGGAGGCACTGACCTTGACCTTCCTCATGGTGTTTAACATTCTGGACCTTTAACTCTCATTAGACTGGAGCTTTGGTTGTGCAGATTGTTAGAGTTCTGTCATTTCAGATGGATGTGAGCAGTGCGTACTCTGGATCGCCATGGCTGGGACCCACCAGATTTGGGCTTTATTTCTAGAAGACGGGAAGCTTCCCAAGGGGAGGTAAGAAAATGGATGTTACCTAGACCACCCAGACCAATTCATCCCACACACCTAACAAGCCAATTGTACAGACACATTTGTATTGGAGGCTCCTAATGATATTGTGTGTGTACAAATGCAAATATTTATTCCCTTATGTTGTGCCCAGTAGAGAAACTATTCAGGTTCTGATTGTCCGGTATGGTGCTGGTGTTACTGGTTTGGGATGAGTGTTTGTGCTTTGAGCGCCCCCTTCAGGCACTGCTTGTAACTGTTACTGTTTTATTGCAGCCCCTTCCCTAAAGGAACCTGTGTGCGGTTTGCTGGGAGTGGAAATGAGGAGAATCGGAACAATTCCTACCCACACAAAGCTGGTTTTGCCCAGCCGTCCGGCCTCTCGGTCTGTCTGGAGGAACCGTGGAATTGTCTGTTTGTGGCTGATAGCGAGAGCAGCTCGATTAGGACGGTCTCCCTGAAGGATGGAGCAGTCAAGCACCTCGTGGGTGGAGAGAGAGATCCAATGGTTAATATTCACCTTTATGTACAGTTTAAAGGGAGGTCATTACCCATAAACCCACCACATGTAACTGTATTTATTGGGAATATACAGCACTAAATCTCCTTGCTTTGACCCATTTAACAGCAGGATCACTGTAAATCTTTACAGTTCGAGCATTCCCATAGTGAACCGCTTTTCCGACACGTCCAATCATTCGTTCATCCGATCGAGGTCGGTCTCTGCTGGCTGCCCCACACCAGCCAATATTTTCGGCCGACCAACCGAAAGTGCCGTGAATCAGTCAGCTGAAAATATCAGCTGGTGTGTAACCAGCCTTAGAGTAATGTTCCTGACTACACACAGGTGTATCTCTGGTTAGGAATCACTTGGAAAGACCAGTGACATGTAAAGCAGTTTCTCTGCTTTGAATCGGGGAGGAAATGGATTCCTTTAAATGAATTTTCCTTTAATGAGCTATAAAATGCTCACATAATTATGTTTTATTCACATGCATTGGTGACTTTTGTAATTTGGGGACCTTCTTCCAGAATCTGTTTGCCTTTGGTGATGAGGACGGGACTGGCATAAACGCTAAACTTCAGCACCCACTGGGTGTTGCGTGGGACCAGAAGAGAAACGTCCTGTATGTGGCAGATTCCTATAACCATAAGGTCAGTGTGTGTTCTATATTAGTGCTGTTACAGTATCGAGAGATTGGGTTTGGTCTTGTTTTAAGTGGCCAAGGAATTGTAGTAAATTGTCCAGATTTCCCCCCTCCTGGGTCACAAATTGTGGTAAAAGCAGAGACATGAATACTTTATTTTAGGCAAATTAAAACATTTTCAAAAGGAAGCTCCTCCTTTTCCTCCCATGCTCCTCTGCTGCCGGTAACACCCTCTGTCTGCCCAAATGTTCTTTTGGCCCATTGACGTAAAAAACGGCTCAAACGACTCTCCGATTTACCAATTGCACCGGGGGATGAGATAGAAATGTCGTGTTTTCCTGGCAGAATAGAAATATATAAAAACACCCAGAGATGGGAATCTGTCCATCCGCTTAGTTTAATCTAAAAACCTTTTCTTGGCTTCAGATAAAGGTGTTAGATCCCAAGTCTAAGAGCTGCTCCACCCTGGCAGGCACCGGCGTTTCCAGTAACACGGAGGGACCAAGCTTCACGCGGGCCACTTTCAATGAGCCGGGAGGCCTGAGCTGTGATGGACATTCGCTGTATGTGGCAGATACGAATAATCATCAGATCAAAGTCCTAGACTTGGAAACCAAAACCGTATCCGATGTAAGTCGGTCCCTGGTCTGGGTGAGAATAGTTTAAAGGGGAACTAGTGGGAGAATCGCCTTTAGACTTGTGACAGAGTTTACTGACCTGTAGATTCATAGTGACAATAGATCCATCCGAGGTTTGTTAACCAGTTTCAGCTATGGAGATGCTTTGAATTTCCCATGATTCTCTGTACCTTAGGGACTGTGAATCCTTCTACCCACATTTGCAACTTTTCTAATGCATGTTGCGGACTATACTGGTTTCAATGCAGTGATTAGTTTTCATTGATTAATTAAATACACCTGAAAGGGAGCTGCAGACTGCAGTTTTTTGGGGCCTGCGGCCACACTATCAATGGACTGTAATACTTGTGAAAAATGTAATCACATTGCATCATCTCGCATGCACTTCTGAAAATGGATCCCAGCACAATGCATGGAGTAACCTCACATACTGAAACGCTCTAGCATGCGATTCTTACATTTGGGGCAGCAATGAATATATCACAAATACACAGGGCTGAAATGACCCTGATTGATAGTTAAACTACACTTCCCAGCATTCCCTACCAGACAGTGTTCTCAAAGTATTTATTGCTGCCCTAAAAATGTTGGTAGTACTTGGGTAACTCAGTCCAGTAAGGGATTCTGGGAGGAGTAGTTCAACCATCAACACTGACAAAGGGTTGTAGGGACATATTGATTCCTGTCCTGCACTGGCCGTCCCTCCAGCATTCCCTGCACTGGTGTGGGACGTGGCTATGTTCCCTGGTCAATACAATGTTTTAGTTTAATGGGTGGACACTCTAGTGGACTATAGTTTCTTGTAAATTATTTAGATTTTAGCTTCGTACACAAGTGTGATCCCAGACATGATCAGCGATGCACGATAGTGTACAAACCGCCATTTTGTCAGAGTATCGATAAGTGTATAGGTGTATCGATAAGTGTATAGGCGCTCAGTCAGGCTTCATTGATGATCTGACCCAGCAGATCATCAACAATGCCTTTTCGAGTACCCATGCATTAACAGATAGTCGTCTGAAATGGCCAATGTACACCGTGCATCATTGCAAAAAAAACATTGCTAGAGACCCAACACTTGAAAGTAATGATTCCCACAGATCCTTTTTTTGCTAATACACAGCACAGAAAATGCTGTTTTGTCGAATGTAAACTGAACCTAAGCTGTTTTTTGTTTTTTTCTCCTGCTCAGTTCCCGGTGCTGATAAAAGGTAAATTTGAGGTTGATAGTGCATTGCCAAATAAACTCATCTTGCCGAAGTTGCCAAAATCTGCACCAAATATTCATCTGACTCTCCGAAGTGTAGCACCCAACACCACCCTACAGTATCGGTTAACACTGAAACTTCCACCAGATTCTAAATTAACAGAAGGTGCGCCGAGCTTCTGGTTTCTAACCGCCACCGGTAAGTATCGATTCCTAACCCTGTGCCGTGAACTGTAAAGTCAATCACTGTTAAATTGATTTTAGTTATGAAACAATGAATAATACCCATAGAAACTTAATGTCCCGTGGATATATTTACATGTGACTTTATCTAAGCTCATTATACACTCCCATTGGCGCTTGTAATGTGTTGGTTTCCCTTTTCCCAGGCTGTGATTGGCTACTGGTTGGACAGCGGATACAAGGTGAGATTGGGAGTCTGTGTGAACCAATCCAGATCAATGTGAGGATCCCCCAGGAATCTGTGCTGGGCCAAGTCGTTCTGTGTATCGGTGCCTTTCTATATTACTGCAGCGAGGATGGTAGTGCTTGTATGATGAAGGCCGTTTCCTTCACCCAACCGCTACACATAGCGCCCCAAGACACAAACTGTGCTCACCCTGTGCCTCTTTCCTACAACTTCTAAACAGGGAGAAAAATTAACATTTAAACCAAAGATCAATGTATGAAACCTGGCAGTGCCTAGAGACACCCATGCACCAGGGGGCAATAAAACATAAACATAAATGATCCTCAATAGATACTATAATAATGTCTGACTATGCCGTGGATACATTTTCATTGTGCGTCCCTTTTAGTGAGTAAAAATTAGGTTTTTCAGAGAGGTCACAAGCAGGTCACCCAATAGTTACTTGATGGCTCTGGGCATGGTTGAGAGGGAGTGGCTAGAGAATATACTGAGCATGTGCAACTATGTAAGTGTCCTGGACACACTCTGGTAGGAGGGCTACAGAACCCAGAAAAGGCCAAAAAACTTGCAAATTTAGTTTGTCCGAACCCCACTGATTTCACAAAATTATAGAATCTGTTCAGTCTTTTTATTTTAGCTTTAATTTCCTTTAATATGTTTGAGGTTGGTAGGTTCTAAGGCTGTGGTCACACTGCAGCACACATGAAATGCAATGTTGCAGGTTTAGACTTGTTACCATGCATTTGTTTCACGTGCTAACGGAACGCAAAACACGAAGGTAAGTGCATGAGTAAAGCGTTGGTGTGGCCGAGCGTTTATTAGAACATCCTGATGACGGCCGATAGCAAGATGGCCGAAATGCATTGTTACAATGTACTAATAAATGTATCGTTTCCAGACGAGTGCTCCGTGCGAAGGATTGCTTGGATATATGTACACACACGCTATAAGGGGATGTTGGGATATGTTGTAAATTGTCACCAAGAAGTATGTTTTCCGCTGCTTGTTTGTAATGTTTCTGTGATCACTGCCGGTTACTTCTTACGGTTTATAGATCAGTTTGTGTAATTTATATTAAATAGCATGTAACTGTATAGTTTACATAGTACTAAATCCGTATTTATAATGTGCCTTAAAAGGATTGTGTCCGTCCTATCACTTCAACCTTATGGCTTACTACTAAAGTTTTCATTTCCCTTGTTTGTTTTTTCCTGTCATTTGGAATAGTAAGGAGGAGACTCCTTACTCTGGGGTGAAACCCAGTGGGCGGAGACTCCTTACTGTGGGATGAAAGCCAGTGGGCGGAGACTCCTTACTCTGGGGTGAAAGCCAGTGGGCGGAGACTCCTTACTGTGGGGGTGAATGAAAGCCAGTGGGCGGAGACTCCTTACTGTGGGGTGAAATCCACCATCTACTATTTACAAATAACAGTAAAGAACAAGGCAAGTGAAAACTTTGAAGTGGGTAGGTGAGAGGTATTTAAAGGAAGTGTACACACGTATCATAGCAATAATATTCTAGACGGAAAGTCTATGGGGAAATGGTCCCTTTGTTAAATATTGGTGTCTTTTTGTCACTTCCTGCTCAATAAGTCACCCCCAAAAATGCTATTAAACACAAACTAGGCCCCTTGGCTATAAAGTGCTGATCAGTTCCATTTTATTATTAGAAATAGGCAATGTTGACGTTTTTGCCTTGTCCTCTTATTAAATTAGAAATGTATTGGAGACAGATATACACATATAACATTTTTTTGGCCTCCACATAACTTCACCTCACTGAGCAAACCAATGGTAGAACCAGGGAATAAATCTCTTTATTTTCCAGTCTAAGATAGAGAAATGGCCAATCGATGACCTAAAAGTAGATATCGGGATCCCATATAGAGTAAAGGGAGGTTAACTGAGTGAATTGAAGTAAGACGTCGCAAATCACAGATTAGAAATAGTCAAATGTAGGTGATGTATATCGGCAACAAAACAGAAAATGTAAAGGACAACTACACTGTAAAAATAACTTTAAAGGGGAACTGTGGTCCAAAATGACTTTAGGTAAATTGATAGGAATCGCTCCCCTGAGAATTTTTGCAATATATTTCCATTGTTTATTTTGCATTGTTTTGAAGATATTTACATTTTTGTGTGGGATTTGGCAGCAGAATCACCAGGTCCCCTGCACTTCCTGCTCTGAAACTGTCAGTCAATCTGTCCTGTGTCTCCTCCTCCCCTTTGCAGCCCCCATGGTGCCTCCCACTCATGGGCCCCATGGTCCCTCCAGTTGCAGGCAACCCATGACCCATTATCTTACAGACCCATGTGTCCCCACCCACTTGTGGGTGCCTAAGCCCCACCCACTCTATCTGGCAGGACTTCATACAGCAGAGAGGAGGAGGGACTTCCTGTCTCCCTCACACACTGAGGGAGTCTCAGGCTGTGCTCGCCAGCTGCACTGTGCAGGAGAAACCTTAGGAATGTCACATGTCAGCCTCCCACCCAGTAACTTTCTGGTCAGTCATTTCTGTATATCTTGGGCTGTGGAGCACGTAGAGAGGTGGTTGATGGCTCATTTTAAAGGTAGAAAAATTGGCCTTTCATTTAAACTTAACTTGTTTGGAGACCACAGTTCCCCTTTGAAATTAAATGTACCATGGGCAAAAGGTAGGATTTATTTCATTGACAAACGCCAGCATGTACAGTTTCCATCTGCCAGGTTAGTGTCCTGGACTTTCCTATATTAAAGATAGTGCTGAAGCACTGAGGAAGACTGGCAGAAGCAGTTTACCAAACCTACCTCCCTGCCCCAGGAACTATTCATTTTAACCTTTTAAACTTTATATGCACTATAGTTTTCCTTTTAGTGTTGATTTTACAATTGTGTTTTGGCAAAACTTGTTTTAGGGGCAAGATGGAGCCTTTTGAATCCCATCATGTAGAACGTTCAGGGGAATCCTGTTAAAGGGAAATTAACTGTAAGGCAGGGTATTTATTACTCGTCTGTTACTGCACAATAATATGCACATATCATTTTCACAGAATAGAAAAACATCCTCTTTTGCATTGTTTATTAAATAACACAAGGTAATAAGATGTGTGTTCTCCACATTTCCATGTATTTCTGTTTACATATGGAATTTGCTGCTTTGTTTTTTATTTTTGCATAAAAGCATATGAATCTAGTATGGCACTTCCACCCCATGTATAGGATTTCAGGGTGCATGTAACATTACTGGCCGATGTGTGCCCCCTAGTGGTGATTGCAATTATTTGCACTGGAAATAAAGCAAAGTTTAATTATCTCTGCTGTGTTGTAATGTTAATTATTTGAGTAATTAGACCAATTTATGGTTAAAATCACCCCTTTTGTTGTTACAGAAAAAAGCTGCCATGCTGCTTTGAAAGTACAGTCCTCCCCAATGGACATCTAAATGTTGGTTGGGTTCATGGTGTCGGGTAACAAGGGAAACTCATTGTACCCAGTAGCTTGTGTAATTATCCGAGTAAATCTTTGGTATCTCCAATACAGATACAGAGACGTGTAATTATCCGAGTAAATCTTTGGTATCTCCAATACAGATACACAGACGTGTAAATCTTTGGTATCTCCAATACAGATACACAGACGTGTAAATCTTTGGTATCTCCAATACAGATACACAGACGTGTAAATCTTTGGTATCTCCAATACAGATACACAGACGTGTAATTATCCGAGTCTTACTCCAATACAGATACACAGACGTGTAATTATCCGAGTAAATCTTTGGTATCTCCAATACAGATACACAGACGTGTAAATCTTTGGTATCTCCAATACAGATACACAGACGTGTAATTATCCGAGTAATCTTTTGGCATCTCCAATACAGATACACAGACGTGTAATAAGTTAGTGTATTGGGGTGTATTTTTCCTTTATACAGGAATCCAATCGCAAAACTTGAACTGTGTAAATTATTGACTGTACCAACACAGGGGGTGCCAGAGGCAACAGAGGGTGCTTGGGAATGGGAGACGCCCACACCCACCCCTACACACCTAATGGTATAGACGACCCTGTGTATTAGTTACTGGAAAGGTGTCAATGGGCTGGAACTCTTCCCTCTACCCACACCTGGTTCCATGTTTTTATTGTACAGACAGTTACAGTGATTCCAATGGAAAGGCTATAAAATCCACCCCCTGGTACCGGTCCTGTGTGGGTTTGTACAGGTAGTATGTTTACATTGATTTATTGTGGAGGGCTGAATCATCCTTGAACTGGCTGCATACTTAACAATCTGATTGTGCAATATTATGCAATTTTAGCGGGTCCACACTGGACCAATCCTGATCGGGATTTGTTCCAATACAACTAAATTAATAAGGGGATTGAGGGAGCTTAAATATGAGGAGAGACTGGAAAGTTACAATTATGTACGCTGGAGAAAAGGCGTATGATTACTGTGTATAATACATTAACGGCCATACAATAAACTATCTGGGCATTGTTCACCAATAAACATGTCAGAGGACACGTGGACATCCCTTAAGACTTGAAGATAAAAGGTTTGGGTTCAATGTTGGGAAAGGGTTTGTCACTGTGAGACACGTAAGGCTATGGAACTGTCTTCCAGTGGACGTTTGTTATGGCAGGTTCATTGGTCAGTTTAATAAAAGCTGGATGAGTTTCTACAAACAAGGAATGTTACAATGTTACTGGTATTAATCCATAAAGTAGAGTTGGGAAGGGTTTGTCACTGTGAGAACGGTAAAGCTATGGAACTGTCTTCCAGTGGACGTTGTTTATGGCAGGTTCATTGGTCAGTTTAAAAAAGCTGGATGAGTTTCTACAAACAGGAATGTTCACAGTTACTGGTAATGATACATAAGTAGAGTTGGGAAAGGGTTTTGTCACTGTGAGAACGTAAAGCATGGAACTGTCTTCCAGTGGACGTTGTTATGGTAGGTTCATTGGTCAGTTTAATAAAAAGCTGGATGAGTTTCAAACAAGGAATGTTACAAGTTCTGGTATTGATACTAAAGTAGAGTTGGGAAAGGTTTGTCACTGTGAGAACGGTAAAAGCTATGGAACTGTCTTCCAGGGACGTTGTTATGGTAGGTTCATTGGTCAGTTTTAATAAAAAGCTGGATGAGTTTCTCACAACAAGGAATGTTACAAGTTACTGGGATGATACATAAAGTAGAGTTGGGAAAGGTTTGTCACTGTGAGAACGGTAAAGCTATGGAACTGTCTTCCAGTGGACGTTGTTATGGCGGTTCATTGGTCAGTTTATAAAAAGCTGGATGAGTTTCTCAAACAAGGAATTGTTACAAGTTACGGGATTGATACATAAGTAGTTTGGGAAAGGGTTTGTCACTGTGAGAACGGTAAAGCTATGGAACTGTCTTCCAGTGGACGTTGTTATGGCAGGTTCATTGGTCAGTTTAAATAAAAAGCTGGATGAGTTTCTACACAAGGATGTTACAAGTTACTGGGATTGATCATAAAGTAGAGTTGGGAAAGGTTTTGTCACTGTGAGAACGGTAAAGCTATGGAACTGTCTTCCAGTGGACCTTGTTATGGCAGTTCATTGGTCAGTTTAATAAAAAGCTGGATGAGTTTCTACAAACAAGAATGTTACAAGTTACTGGTATTGATATATAAAGTAGAGTTGGGAAAGGGTTTTTCACTGTGAGAACGGTAAACCTATGGAACTGTCTTCCAGTGGACGTTGTTATGGCAGGTTCATTGGTCATTTAATAAAAAGCTGGATGAGTTTCTACAAACAAGGAATGTACAGTTACTGGTATTGATACATAAAGTGAGTTGGGAAAGGTTTGTCACTGTGAGAATGGAAAGCTATGGAACTGTCTTCCAGTGGACGTTGTTATGGCAGGTTCATTGGTCAGTTTAATAAAAAGCTGGATGAGTTCTACAAACAAGGAAGTTACAAGTTACTGGTATTGATACATAAAGTAGAGTTGGGAAAGGGTTTGTCACTGTGAGAACGGTAAAGCTATGGAACTGTCTTCCAGTGGACGTTGTTATGGCAGGTTCATTGGTCAGTTTAATAAAAAGCTGGATGAGTTTCTACAAACAAGGAATGTTACAAGTTACTGGGATTGATACATAAAGTAGATTGGGAAAGGGTTTAGTCACTGTGAGAACGGTAAAGCTATGGAACTGTCTTCCAGTGGACGTTGTTATGGCAGGTTCATTGGTCAGTTTAATAAAAAGCTGGATGAGTTTCTACAAAACAAGAATGTTACAAGTTACTGGGATTGATATATAGTAGAGTTGGGAAAGGGTTTTTCACTGTGAGAACGGTAAAGCTATGGAACTGTCTTCCAGTGGACGTTGTTATGGCAGGTTCATTGGTCAGTTAATAAAAAGCTGGATGAGTTTCTACAAACAAGGAATGTTACAAGTTACTGTATTGATACATAAAGTAGAGTTGGGAAAGGGTTTGTCACTGTGAGAAGGTAAAGCTATGGAACTGTCTTCCAGTGGACTTGTTATGGCAGGTTCATTGGTCAGTTTAATAAAAAGCTGGATGAGTTTCTACAAACAAGGAATGTTACAAGTTACTGGATTGATACATAAAGTAGAGTGGGAAAGGGTTTTCACTGTGAGAACGGTAAAGCTATGGAACTGTCTTCCAGTGGACGTTGTTATGGCAGGTTCATTGGTCAGTTTAATAAAAGAGCTGGATGAGTTTCTACAAACAAGGAATGTTACAAGTTACTGGATTGATACATAAAGTAGAGTTGGGAAAGGGTTTTCACTGTGAGAACGGTAAAGCTTGGAACTGTCTTCCAGTGGACGTTGTTATGGCAGGTTCATTGGTCAGTTAATAAAGCTGGATGAGTTTCTACAAACAAGAATGTTACAAGTTACTGGATTGATACATAAAGTAGAGTTGGGAAAGGGTTTGTCACTGTGAGAACGGTAAAGCTATGGAACTGTCTTCCAGTGGACGTTGTTATGCAGGTTCATTGGTCAGTTTAATAAAAAGCTGGATGAGTTTCTACAAACAGGAATGTTACAAGTTACTGGTATTGATACATAAAGTAGAGTGATGAGGATATTGCTAGATGGGTTGGACTAGATGGACGTATATGCTTTATTCAACCTCAAATACTTGTACTGTACTATACTATACAATACTGTACTATACTTTGCTATACTATACTCCTATCCTCAGTTAAGGGCCAACCATCACCCAAACACGATCCAATGGTTGTATTTCGCAATATCGTATGACTAGAGATTGTATTGTGTATGGTCCCCTTTACCACACTTGTCTGATATAAGGGCCACCCCAGATATCTATTGAAATCGATATAGAGCCATATTGGACCGTCTATACCATGATACGTTATGTTGGCCATACACTGGCTGCATGTTAGATGGGCTCAGACTTTTACCTACAGACATTTCAACTAATACGATTACATTGCAATTGGTCAGGCATTGCAGGCAAGTCAACCAATGTATGGGCACCTTAAAGATTGTACAAGCAGATTGTAGGGTGGTGCACTTTGAGGCCTGGTACTCGCAGGTCAATTTTCCCCCGTCTTTCCAACCAACAGACTGTCAATCGATAAACTATCAGTGGCCTACATAGATGGGGGTCAATAGTAAAAGAGAAAGGAGATGCCATGTAGATTCCTATATACTTGGTAATACCGGGCTCGGATTCCTGACGTGCCCTTTTATTGGATTCTCCTTATCGCGTTCTGTCTGTTTCTTTGTGTTGAATGTTCTTTTCCGAGTGTAAGTGCTAATTTAGCACCGAGACTGCCCTACAGCATCATCGCCCTGGGAATCGAACCTGGTCATAGGAACCTATTGATTGGTTGACGTCTCTCCTGTAACGTCTATTAATAGTAACTGTGTTCTTGGCTAGGTCTTCCAAGCGATAACTGGGGTCACTGCTCAGCTGAATACACTGAGCGGGGGGGGGGGGTAACCCATTGTGTACAGGCTGGTATTTAGGGGAAATTGCTTAAGCGATGGTTTGTTTTACCAACGTGTATCTCTGTCTCTTATCTTATCGTCTTCCCCCCGAACGGCACCACAGAGCAACTCAACAGGACGCCAGGAGATAGTTGGGGTCAAGGGATCTTGGCAACAATAATAATTAAAACAAAACATTGTCTGAGGTCAATAGACTGATGTATGCTGAGAAATAAAAATATTTTTAAAAAATTACAGATTTTTTTTAAGTTAATTCTGTTCTCTATAAAGGTGCCTTGCCCTTTAAATGAAATATACTCATTTTACATTGATAACCACAGCGGTTTCCCCATCTTTCCATATTACTGGTCCCCATGGTCTTATATAAGACTTTACTTTTTGTTTAATCTGATTTCTGTACGACCCGTCTTGAAAAACGCAGGACACAGAATTCCACGGTACCGTTCCACCTATTGCAATCCGATTGCGTCCGTTGCATTAAAATAAAAACTTCTGCATGCATTTCTGTCCATTAACGCATCTGTTTTCCATTTAAATAAAGGGAAGTGCATTGCGAAAAACTGACAAACGATTGCAAACAGACAGAAATATGTGGTTCGCTATCCATGCTGAGCGAACCTTTCTGTATGCAGAAATAAACGGTTTTCTGGCCCTTATATTAGACAATGTCCATTTGGCGCAGATTGCATGCGATCCTATAGCGGAATACAGAAACCTCTGCATTGTGATCGTGTTTTAGAGCTAGGCCACCTGCTGCGTATGCGCTGGTGTTTTTTAAGATCATTGCAAACGCGGCAACCCAATGAAAACGCGCGATTGTGTGCACGTTCTTGTGCGGTTTGCGGGAATTTTCGTGTTCCTGCAGTGCGAAACGCGTGGCCTCACCCTAAAGTCTCCTACACAATGTTGATCCGTCCTGGTAATCTAATCCAAAAAGGCATTGAAAATCACTAAGTCGCTTTTGTTCTGCAGGAAATAAAAGTTCCCTTTTAACTCTTCTAGACACATTAATCAGAATGGGTAGAATATATTCATCTGTAGATGTTCAAGAAACAGCGTCGCTGTGTCTGGGTTCTGAGAGTTTGTAGTTCTGCAGCAGCCAAAGAGGAAATAACCCTATCTCAGATTTTGACAATATAAAGTCTGATGGCCAAAGGGACAGTAACTAATCAATCGGTTCAGATGTTCTATGGACAGTTAATCAATGCAGGTTCCACTGGGCTTTACATGGTTCCTGATATGCTACGGACATTCCCTCCCATATCTATAAACCCACAGAAAATGATTGGTGTAGCTACATTCCTAACGCACCCCTATAAAACTTACAACAGCTCCTCCCCCACGGGCTTTAAAAGGACCAGATTGGGACCTTATTAATAGGACATTCTAGGGAGGGCGATAGAATTCTGGCTGTCATTCTTTATTGTGTCCTGTAGCAGGTGAGCTCCAATCTATTCCTGCCAGAGATTCTCCATTAAAGGCAACAAATTCAGCATTTCATTGGGATTTATTGATTAGCTGATTGACATGAATGTCTGATTTTTTTTTTTACCTTGTTTCCATAAAAACAAACTATCCCCTTAATGGAAATGTGTCACTATTGTCCTCGTACCCTCCAACATTTCCCCTTTAATAGTTACGTTAATGGGTATGTCCACCCCAATAAAATGTTATTCAGGGGTTCCCAAACCCCCTTTTGCTTAAAATTACAGTGACGCCACATCCAATGGCTGACAATATTACTGGACGAGCGTAAACTGCTTCTCTGCCATGGACATACCCTATAATAGAAACAACATACAGGCTATGTATCTACGTATTGTGTTTCATGTTAATGTGGTTAACAAGATGTTCTGCGGCAAAAACAATATTGCTTTACGTTCGTTTATTGGGTAAGTGATAAATAATGACCAAGTGTATTACAAGACCTATAGATTGTTACCCCTATATCGGCCATCAGATGTGAACAAACGTTTCTCAATGCGTCGAGATTAGACCACATTTCATGGCGTAGAATTAAAGTCGTAATGTGTAAAACTTACATTTACATTGTTTGCGTCTCTGTCGGGCAAAAAATGGAAGCAGCCATTGATACATAACCCTGATCATGCAGAACTGTAGGGGAGGTAATGACCATGAAACCTATGCTTAGCTCAGCTCTGTGTAATATATTTCTCTATAGTGTCCCTATTTAAAGGGGAAGGGTTGAAGGGTAGGAAGTGGATGATAATGAACTGAACCGATCTTAGCGTCAGCTCGTGGTAATGTATTTCTCTATAGTGTCCCTATTTAAAGGGGAAGGTTGGAAGGGTAGGAAGTGGATATAATGAAAGAACCTGCTCTTAGCACATCTGTTTAATTTATTTCTCTAATCGTTTCCCATTTAAAGGGAGGTTGGAGGGAGGAGTGGAGGATAATGATGTGAACCTGATCTTAGCACAGCTCTGTGTAATGTATTTCTCTATAGTGTCCCTATTTAAAGGGGAAGGTTTGAGGGTAGGAAGTGGAGGATAATGAAGTGAACCTGATCTTAGCACAGCTCTGTGTAATGTATTTCTCATAGTGTCCCTATTTAAAGGGGAGGGTAGGAAGTGGAGGATAATGAAGTGAACCTGCTCTTAGCACGCTCTGTAATGTATTCTCTATAGTGTCCCTATTTAAAGGGGAAGGTTGAAGGGTAGGAAGTGGAGGGATAATGAAGTGAACCTTCTTAGCACAGCTCTGTGTAATGTATTTCTCTATAGTGTCCCTATTTAAAGTAAGGGAAGGTTGGAGGTAGGAAGTGGAGGATAAGATGTGAAACTGATCTTAGCACAGCTCTGTGTAATGTATTTCTCTATAGTGTCCTATTTAAAGGGAAGTTGAAGGGTAGGAAGTGGAGGATATGAAGTGAACCTGATCTTAGCATGCCTGTGTAATGATTTCTCTATAGTGTCCCTATTTAAAGGGAAATGTTGAGGGTAGGAAGTGGAGGAAATGAAGTGAACCTGATCTTAGCACAGCTCTGTGTAATGTATTTCTCTATAGTGTCCCTATTTAGGGGGAGGTTGGAGGGTAGGAAGTGGTGGATAATGAAGTGAATCTGATCTTAGCACAGCTCTGTGTAATGTATTTCTCTATAGTGTCACTATTTAAAGGGGAGGTTGGAGGTAGGAAGTGGGGATAATGAGTGAACCTGATCTTAGCACAGCTCTGTGTAATGTATTTCTCTATAGTGTCCCTATTAAAGGGGAAGGTTGGTATAGGAAGTGGAGGATAATGAAGTGAACCTGATCTTAGCACAGCCCTGTGTAATGTATTTCTCTATAGTGTCCCTATTTAAAGGGGAAGGTTGGAGGGGGACGGTATAAATACCAGCGCTGCAATGTTATGGGTATTACAGAATTCGGGACTGTATCTTCCCTTTCTGTGATGGAGATGTAGGTTTCATGTCATGGAAGTTGTTTAAACTCCATTATTTCTTACGATGGCGCCTGCAGCACAGATTCCCTATAATTAGATTTTATTTTTAGCCATTTGATGGTTTGAAGACTCCCATAGGCGATGGAAATGTTGCAGCGTATAAACATCATGGCGACTTTTACCCTCGGGTTGCAGTACTGAGGGTTAATGTGTATTCATTAATCATTGGATCTGAACGGAAATAAACGGTGAATTTCTAAGATAGAACGTATCCCAAATGCTTCCGAATTCGTAAAAAGTTTCCAATTTCACCGGATTTTCGAAACTTCCGGTAGTTCCGCGGAACCGCTCTCTAAACAGAACTCGCCAGCTTCGATGATCTCTAATCGCTGTTAATGTACAGTTATCCTCTCGTTTAGATCTACAATAAAGGATAAAGTAATACGACGCAGGTAGAGATTTTATAGGTGTTGATTTTTCCATACAGTCTCGATCGATAATTCCCTATAATAATATAATGGGGGTTGATAATAACCATCCCAAACATGGCTGCCATATTGGTCTCCCATAATTGTCATTCTCCCCAATGAACACAATGAAAACTGCCCTAAATATCCGATACAATCACGACCCTGTCAGGTCCTGATCGTATTGGGATCCTATTGGGATTTGGTGAATTTAACATTTTCTAAATTGTGTTTAACGGATTGAAGAGAATCCTGACCATTCATTCTGCTTCCCCCTTCCCTATGCTTCAGCTGTCAACGCTCCACACTGACAGATATCCATTATGTTTAAATAGCCCTGTCAACAGCGAACGATTGCAAACGCGGGGTTAACTCTGTCTCCGTTAATAAACGCTTCCTGATGCAATTAGTCTTTTTTTTTTTTTTTTGCACTTTTCTTTTGATATAATGGTCTCGCTCCAGAGAAACGTCTCATTTAAATAAAATGGGAGTTAATAATGATGTATTTTACGGGGAGACAAAGGACGTGTTTTATTCTGCTCACAAAGCGATCGCGTTGAAGAGACGTCCATCTCGCAAACGATATTCCAACGGGCGCAATTCACAGCCGAGAACAAGGCGCTCTGAAGATGTCGATTGCAGATTTTTTTACGTTACGGAACGTTAACTCTTAATGTGGAAATTCCCCCTCAAAACAATGAAATATAAATTGGGGGTTTATTTTACTTTAATCATCATTTAACGTAACGTCAAATCAGGAATATCCAATAAGAGGTGAGCTGTTACTTGCCTATAACCAATCGGATGTTCCATTTTCACTGGCCTATCACAGTTAGAAAACATTTCATACAGGATTGGTTTCTGCAGATTAACAAGCCCAGGCAAAATGCTGCCCCACTTATTGAATAAAGCCTAAGTGCTTTAGAGAGTAATTAAAGGGATGTAATTGCAGTTATTAAAGGGATGAGGGAATTGGTCCACTAGGGCATTTTTATAAGGAGAGGTACTGTTTGGTTTTTCGCCTTCATCCGTAATTGTATGGTGGTCTGTACAATACCATTATAGTAATCTACTACCGCATGGAATTGTATGGACGAATAATATAAATGTCGATTCAGCCATAAACGTGTGGCCTCCTAGTTTGGTTTTCTCACTGCTCAGTCTTGATTACAGAGAGGACACATGAAGGTCACCCAGTAATTACAGGACAGCTCTGGCAGTGGGAGGGGCTAAAGAATTTACTGAGCATGTGCAGCTCTGTATCTGGGTCAGTGGCACTGTGTATAGACACCGATACTGCAGAATTAAACATTACACTGGTGGGAGATGCAGTGAGAGATTTACTTTATATCTGGTACATTGTCCAACATTACCTTTTAATCTATACAATACCGTCCATGTAACGTGTCTATAGGCCCCAGAGTGAGGACATTAACCCTGCGATTGCCCTACATCCCCTGCTCTAAAGCTCATGGTGTTGCTCTGGCCCATCTCCTCCTTAGATTGGGACTTGTCCAAGTAGAAGATCTGGGGTTTGTCAGTCTGGGAACAGTCCTGGACTTACATAGTTATCGGTTACATAGTGTGGGTGGGTGAAATAGGTAATTATTCATATTGTGCCTTTAATTCCACACAGAGCCCAGCAAGACTGACCAGACACCCGTCCTAGTGAAGTTCTCCCCCTACACCACAGAGTGGATATTCCTTCCCTGAGAGCAGGGACATTTCTAGTCATAGGGACAGAGATCTCGGGCGTCTCATTACCGCTCAACTACTGAAAAAACTGCCCTTGTCCCTGGTTATAGCACAACTACCAACTAGAGATGGCCGGTTCGCGGACCCGAACCCGGATCCGCCGCGGATTTCTCCCGGATTTCTTTCCGGACTTCCGAACTTCCGAACTGCGGCTTTGGTATCTCCAATACAGATACACAGACGTGTAATTATCCGAGTATCTCCAATACAGATACACAGACGTGTAATTATCCGAGTAAATCTTTGGTATCTCCAATACAGATACACAGACGTGTAATTATCCGAGTAAATCTTTGGCATCTCCAATACAGATACACAGACGTGTAATAAAGTTAGTGTATTGGGTGTATTTTTCCTTTAATACAGGAATCCAATCGCAAAAACTTGAACTGTGTAAATTATTGACTGTACCAACACAGGGGGTGCCAGAGGCAACAGAGGGTGCTTGGGAAATGGGAGACGCCCACACCCACCCCTACACACCTAATGGTATAGACGACCCTGTGTATTAGTTACTGGGAAAGGTGTCCAATGGGCTGGAACTCTTCCCTCTACACACACCTGGTTCCATGTTTTATTGTACAGACAGTTACAGTGATTCCAAGTGGAAAGGCTATAAAATCCACCCCCTGGTACCGTCCTGTGTGGGTTTGTACAGGTAGTATCTGTTTACATTGATTTATGTGGGAGGCTGAATCATCCTTGAACTGGCTGCATACTTAACAATCTGATTGTGCAATATTTATGCAATTTTAAGCGGGTCACACATGGACCAATCCTGATCGGGATTGTTCCAATAACAACTAAATTAATAAGGGGATTGAGGGAGCTTAAATATGAGGAGAGACTGGATAAGTTACAATTATGTACGCTGGAGAAAAGGCGTATGATTACTGTGTATAAGGCCGTATGTTACTGTGTAAAATACATTAACGGGCCATACAATAAAACTATCTGGGCATTGTTCACCAATAGAACATGTCAGAGGCACGTGGACATCCCTTAAGACTTGAAGATAAAAAGGTTTAGGGTTCAAGTTGGGAAAGGGTTTGTCACTGTGAGAACGGTAAGGCTATGGAACTGTCTTCCAGTGGACGTGTTATGGCAGGTTCATTGGTCAGTTTAATAAAAGCTGGATGAGTTTCTACAAACAAGGAATGTTACAAGTTTACTGGTATTAATACATAAAGTAGAGTTGGGAAAGGGTTTGTCACTGTGAGAACGGTAAAGCTATGGAACTGTCTTCCAGTGGACGTTGTTATGGCAGGTTCATTGGTCAGTTTATAAAAAGCTGGATGAGTTTCTACAAACAAGGAATGTTACAAGTTACTGGTAATGATACATAAGTAGAGTTGGGAAAGGTTTTTGTCACTGTGAGAACGTTAAAGCTATGGAACTGGTCTTCCAGTGACGTTGTTATGGTAGGTTCATTGGCAGTTTAATAAAAAGCTGGATGAGTTTCTGAAAACAAGGAATGTTACAAGTTACTGGTATTGATACATAAATAGAGTTGGGAAGGGTTTGTCACTGTGAGAACGGTAAAGCTATGGAACTGTCTTCCAGGGACGTTGTTATGGTAGGTTCATTGGTCGTAATAAAAAGCTGGATGAGTTTCTACAACAAGGAATGTTACAAGTTAGGGATGATACATAAAGTAGAGGGGGAAAGGGTTGTTCACTGTGAGAACGGTAAAGCTATGGAACTGTCTTCCAGTGGACGTTTTATGGCAGGTTCATGGTCAGTTTAATAAAAAGCTGGATGAGTTTCTCAAAACAAGGAATGTTACAAGTACTGGGATTGATACATAAGTAGAGTTGGGAAAGGGTTTGTCACTGTGAAACGGTAAAGCTATGGAACTGTCTTCCAGTGGACGTTGTTATGGCAGGTTCATGGTCAGTTTAATAAAAAGCTGGTGAGTTTCTAAAACAAGGAATGTTACAAGTTACTGGGATTGATACATAAAGTAGAGTTGGGAAAGGGTTTGTCACTGTGAGAACGGTAAAGCTATGAACTGTCTTCCAGTGGACCTTGTTATGGCAGGTTCATTGGTCAGTTTAATAAAAAGCTGGATGAGTTTCTACAAACAAGGAATGTTACAAGTTACTGGTATTGATATATAAAGTAGAGTTGGGAAAGGGTTTTTTCACTGTGAGAACGGTAAACCTATGGAACTGTCTTCCAGTGGACGTTGTTATGGCAGGTTCATTGCAGTCAGTTTAATAAAAAGCTGGATGAGTTTCTACAAACAAGGAATGTACAGTTACTGGTATTGATACATAAAGTAGAGTTGGGAAAGGGTTTGTCACTGTGAGAAGGTAAAGCTATGGAACTGTCTTCCAGTGGACGTTGTTATGGCAGGTTCATTGGTCAGTTTAATAAAAGCTGGATGAGTTTCTACAAACAAGGAGATGTTACAAGTACTGGTATTGATACATAAAGTAGAGTTGGGAAAGGGTTTGTCACTGTGAGAACGGTAAAAGCTATGGAACTGTTTCCAGTGGACGTTGTTATGGCAGGTTCATTGGTCAGTTATATAAAAGCTGGATGAGTTTCTACAAACAAGGAATGTTACAAGTTACTGGGTGATACATAAAGTAGAGTTGGGAAAGGGTTTGTCACTGTGAGAACGGTAAAGCTATGGAACTGCTTCCAGTGGACGTTGTTATGGAGGGTTCATTGGTCAGTTTAATAAAAGCTGGATGAGTTTCTACAAACAAGGAATGTTACAAGTTACTGGGTATTGATATATAAAGTAGAGTTGGGAAAGGGTTTTTCACTGTGAGAAACGGTAAACTATGGAACTGTCTTCCAGGGACGTTGTTATGGCAGGTTCATTTGGTCAGTTTAATAAAAAGCTGGATGAGTTTCTACAAACAAGGAATGTTACAAGTTACTGGTATTGATACATAAAGTAGAGGTGGGAAAGGGTTTTGTCACTGTGAGAAGGTAAAGCTATGGAACTGTCTTCCAGTGGACGTTGTTATGGCAGGTTCATTGGTCAGTTTAATAAAAAGCTGGATGAGTTTCTACAAACAAGGAATGTTACAAGGTACTGGTTGATACATAAAGTAGAGTGGGAAAGGGTTTGTCACTGTGAGAACGGTAATAAATATGGAACTGTCTTCCAGTGGACGTTGTTTATGGCAGGTTCATTGGTAGTTTAATAAAAGCTGGATGAGTTTCTACAAACAAGGAATGTTACAAGTTACTGGGATTGATACATAAAGTAGAGTTGGAAAGGGTTTTCACTGTGAGAACGGTAAAAGCTATGGAACTGTCTTCCAGTGGACGTTGTTATGGCAGGTTCATTGGTCAGTTTAATAAAGCTGGATGAGTTTCTACAAACAAGGAATGTTACAAGTTACTGGGATTGATACATAAAGTAGAGTTGGGAAAGGGTTTGTCACTGTGAGAACGGTAAAGCTATGGAACTGTCTTCCAGTGGACGTTGTTATGGCAGGTTCATTGGTCGTTTAATAAAAAGCTGGATGAGTTTCTACAACAAGGAATGTTACAAGTTACTGGTATTGATACATAAAGTAGAGTTGATGAGGATATTGCTAGATGGGTTGATAGATGGACGTATATGGCTTTATTCAACCTCAAATACTTGTACTGTACTATACTATACAATTGTACTATACTGTGCTATACTATACTCCTATCTCCAGTTAAGGGCAACCATCACCCAAACACGATCCAATGGTTGTATTTCGCAAAATCGTATGACTAGAGATTGTATTGTGTATGGTCCCTTTACCACACTTGTCTGATATAAGGGCCACCCAGATATCTATTGAAATCGATATAGAGCCAATTGGACCGTCTATACCATAGATACGTTATGTTGGCCATACACTGGCTGCATGTTAGATGGGCTCAGACTTTTACCTACAGACATTTCAACTAATACGATTACATTGCAATTGGTCAGGCATTGCAGGCAAGTCAACCAATGTATGGGCACCTTGAAAGAGTACAAGCAGATTGTAGGGGTGTGCACTTTGAGGCCTGGTACTCGCAGGTCAATTTTCCCCCGTTTCCAACCAACAGACTGTCAATCGATAAACTATCAGTGGCCTACATAGATGGGGGTCAATAGTAAAGAGAAAGGAGATGCCATGTAGATTCCTATAACTTGGTAATACCGGGCTCGGATTCTGGACGTGCCCTTTTATGGATTCCCTTATCGCGTTCTGTCTGTTTCTTGTGTGAATGTTTCTTTTCCGAGTGTAAGTGCTAAATTTAGCACCGAGACTGCCCTACGCATCATCGCCCTGGGAATCGAACCTGGTCATAGGAACCTATTGATTGGTTGACGTCTCTCCTGTAAACGTCTATTAATAGTAACTGTGTTCTTGGCTAGGTCTTCCAAGCGATAACTGGGGTCACTGCTTCAGCTGAATACACTGAGCGGGGGGGGGGGGTTAACCCATGTGTACAGGCTGGTATTTAGGGGAAATTGCTTAAGCGATGGTTTGTTTTACCAACGTGTATCTCTGTCTCTTATCGTCTTCCCCCCGAACGGCACCACAGAGCAACTCAACAGGACGCCAGGAGATAGTTGGGGTCAAGGGATCTTGGCAACAATGAATAATTAAAACAAAACATTGTCTGAGGCAATAGACTGATGTATGCTGAGAAATAAATTTTTAAAAAATTTACAGATTTTTTTTAAG
The DNA here is from genome assembly GCA_019447015.1 of Hymenochirus boettgeri. Taxonomy (NCBI): domain Eukaryota; kingdom Metazoa; phylum Chordata; class Amphibia; order Anura; family Pipidae; genus Hymenochirus; species Hymenochirus boettgeri. The sequence continues at coordinate 423,539 of JAACNH010000059.1, forward strand.
TTAATTCTGTATCTTCTTATAAGGTGCGCTGCCCTTTAAATGAAATATACTCATTTTACATTGATAACCACAGCGGTTTCCCCATCTTTCCATATTACTGGTCCCCATGGTCTTTATTAAGAATTTACTTTTTTTTTAATCTGATTTCTGTACGACCCGTCTTGAAAAACGCAGGACACGAATTCCACGGTACCGTTCACACTATTGCAATCCGATTGCGTCCGTTGCATTAAAAATAAAACTTCTGCATGCATTTCTGTCCATTAACGCATCTGTTTTCCATTTAAATAAATGGAAAGGCATTGCGAAAAACTGACAAACGATTGCAAAACAGACAGAATAGTGGTTCGTTCTAGTCTGAGCGAACCTTTCTGTATGCAGAAATAAACGGTTTTCTGGCCCTTATATTAGACAATGTCCATTTTTGGCGCAGATTGCATGCGATCCTAGCGGAATACAGAAACACTCTGCATTGTGATCGTGTTTTAGAGCTAGGCCACGTGCTGCGTATGCGCTGGTGTGTTTTTAAGATCATTGCAAACGCGGCAACCCAATAAAACGCCGCGATTGTGTGCACGTTCTTGTGCGGTTTGCGGGGATTTTCGTGTTCCTGACAGTGCGAAACGCGTGGCCTCACCCTAAAGTCTCCTACACAATGTTGATCCGTCCTGGTAAATCTAATCCAAAAAGGCATGAAAATCACTAATCGCTTTTTGTCTGCAGGAAATAAAAGTTCCCTTTTAACTCTTCTAGACACATTAATCAGAATGGGTAGAATATGAATTCATCTGTGAGATGTTCAAGAAACAGCGTCGTTGTGTCTGGGTTCGAGAGTTGTAGTTCTGCAGCAGCCAGAGGAAATAACCCTATCTCAGATTTTGACATAATAAAGTCTGATGGCCAAAGGGACAGAACTAATCAATCGGTTCAGATGTTCTATGGACAGTTAATCAATGCAGGTTCCACTGGGCTTTACATGGTTCCTGAATGCTACGGACCTTCCCTCCCATATCTAATAAACCCACAGAAATGATTGGGTGTAGCTACATTCCTAACGCAACCCTATAAAACTTACAACAGCTCCTCCCCCACGGGCTTTAAAGGACCAGATTGGACCTTATTAATAGGACATTCTAGGGAGGGCGATAGAATTCTGGGTGTCAATCTTTATGTGTCTGTAGCAGGTGAGCTCCAATCTATTCCTCCAGAGATTCTCCACTTAAAGGCAACAAGAATCAGCATTTCATTGGGATTATTGATTAGCTGATTGACATGAATGTCTGATTTTTTTTTTTACCTTGTTTCCATAAAAACAAACTATCGCCTTAATGGAAATGTGTCACTATTGTTCTCGTACCCTCCAACATTTCCCCTTTAATAGTTACGTTAATGGGTATGTCCACCCCAATAAAATGTTATTCAGGGGTTCCCAAACCCCCATTTTGCTTAAAATTACAGTGACGCCACATCCAATGGCTGACTAAATTACTGGACGAGCGTAAACTGCTTCTGCTCATGGACATACCCTATAATAGAAACAACATACAGGGCTATGTTCTACGTATTGTGTTTCATGTTAATGTGGTTAACAAGATGTTCTGCGGCAAATAACATATTGCTTTACGTTCGTTATTGGGTAAGTGATAAATAATGACCAGTGTATTACAAGACCTATAGCATTGTTACCCCTATATCGGCCATCAGATGTGAACAAACGTTTCTCAATGCGTCGAGATTAGACCACAAATTTCATGGCGTAGAATTAAAGTCGTAAAGTGTAAAACTTTAACATTTACATTGTTTGCGGTCTGTCGGGCAAAAAATGAAGCAGCATTGTAACATACCCTGATCATGCAGAACTGTAGGGGAGGATAATGAAATGAACCTGATCTTAGCCAGCTTGTGTAATTATTTCTCATAGTTGTCCCTATTTAAAGGGGAAGGTTGAAGGGTAGGAAGTGGAGATAATGAACTGAACCTGATCTTAGCCAGCTCTGTGTAATGTATTTCTCTATAGTGTCCCTATTTAAAGGGGAGGTTGAAGGGTAGGAAGTGGATGATAATGAAATGAACCTGTCTTAGCACAGCTCGGTAATGTATTTCTCTATCGTTTTCCTATTTAAAGGGAAGGTTTGAGGGTAGGAAGTGGAGGATAATGATGTGAACCTGATCTTAGACAGCTCTGTGTAATGTATTTCTCTATAGGTCCCTATTTAAAGGGGAAGGTTGGAGGGTAGGAAGTGGAGGATATAATGAAGTGAACCTGATCTTAGCACAGCTCTGTGGTAATGTATTTTCTATAGTGTCCCTATTTAAAGGGGAGGGTAGGAGTGGAGGATAATGAAGTGAACCTGTCTTAGCACAGCTCTGTGTAATGTATTTCTCTATAGTGTCCTATTTAAAGGGGAAGGTTGAGGGTAGGAAGTGGAGGATAATGAAGTGAACCTGATCTTAGCACAGCTCTGTGTAATGTATTTCTCTTATGGTCCCTATTTAAAGGTTAAGGGAAGGTTGGAGGGTAGGAAGTGGAGGATAATGATGTGAAACTGATCTTAGCAAGCTCTGGGTAATGTATTTCTCTATAGTGTCCCTATTTAAAGGGAATGTGTGAAGGGTAGGAAGTGGAGGATATGAAGTGAACCTGATCTTGCATGCCCTGTGTAATGGATTTCTCTATGTGTCCCTATTAAAGGGAAAGTTGAGGGGAGGAAGTGGAGGATAATGAAGTGAACCTGATCTTAGCACAGCTCTGTGTAATGTATTTCTCTATAGTGTCCCTATTTAAAGGGGGAGGTTGGAGGGTAGGAAGTGGGGATAATGAAGTGAACTGATCTAGCACAGCTCTGTGTAATGTATTTCTCTATAGTGTCACTATTTAAAGGGGAAGGTTGGAGGGTAGGAAGTGGAGGATAATGAAGTGAACCTGATCTTAGCACAGCTCTGTGTAATGTATTTCTCTATAGTGTGCCCTATTTAAAGGGGAAGGTTGGAGATAGGAAGTGGAGGATATGAAGTGAACCTGATCTTAGCACAGCCCTGTGTAATGTATTTCTCTATAGTGTCCCTATTTAAGGGGAAGGTTGGAGGGTGGACGGTATAAATACCAGCGCTGCAATGTTATGGGTATTACAGAATTCGGGACTGTATCTTCCCTTTCTGTGATGGAGATGAGGTTTCATGTCATGGAAGTTGTTTAAACTCCAATATTTCTACGATGGCGCCTGCAGCACAGATTTTCCCTATAATTAGATTTTATTTTTTAGCCATTTGATGGTTTGAAGACTCCCATAGGCGATGGAAATGTTGCAGCGTATAAACATCATGGCGACTTTACCCTCGGGTTGCAGTACTGAGGGTTAATGTGTATTCATTAATCATTGGATCTGAACGGAGAATAAACGGTGAATTTCTAGATAGAGAACGTATCCCAAATGTTCCGAATTCGTAAAAAGTTTCCAATTTCACCGGATTTTCGAAACTTCCGGTAGGTTCCGCGGAACCGCTCTCTAAACGAAACTCGCCAGCTTCGATGATCCTAATCGCTTGTTAATGTACAGTTATCCTCTCGTTTAGATCTACAATAAAGGATAAAGTAATACGACGCAGGTAGAGATTTTAAGGTGTGATTTTTCCATCAGTCTCGATCGAATAATTCCCTTAATAATAATAATGGGGGTTGATAATAACCATCCCAAACATGGCTGCATATTGGTCTCCCATAGTGTCATTCTCCCCAATGAACACAATGAAAACTGCCCTAAAATCCGATACAATCACGACCCTGTCGGTCCTGGATCGTATTGGGATCCTATTGGGATTTGGTGAATTTAACATTTTCTAAATTGTGTTTAACGGATTGAAGAGAATCCCGACCAATTCATTCTGCTTCCCCCTTCCCTATCTTCAGCTGTCAACGCTCACACATGACAGATATATCATTATGTTTAAATAGCCCTGTCACGCAGCGAACGATTGCAAACGCGGGGTTAACTCTGTCTCCGTTAATAAACGTTCCTGATGCAATTAGTCTTTTTTTTTTTTTTTGCACTTTTCTTTGATATAATGGATCTCGCTCCAGAGAAACGTCTCATTTAAATAAAATGGGAGTTAATAATGATGTATTTACGGGGAGACAAAGGACGTGTTTTTATTCTGCTCACAAAGCGATCGCGTTGAAGAGACGTCCATCTCGCAAACGATTATTCCAACGGGCGCAATTTCACAGCCGAGAACAAGGCGCTCTGAAGATGTCGATTGCAGATTTTTTTACGTTACGGAACGTTAACTCTTAATGTGGAAATTCCCCCTCAAAACAATTGAAATATTAAATTGGGGGTTTATTTTACTTAATCATCATTTAACGGTAACGTCAAATCAGGAATATCCAATAAGAGGTGAGCTGGTTACCTGCCTTAACCAATCGGATGTTCCATTTTCACTGGCCTATCACAGTTAGAAAACATTTCCTAACATCGGATTGGTTTCTGCAGATAACAAGCCCAGGCAAAATGCTGCCCCACTTATTGAATAAAGCCTAAAGTGCTTTAGAGAGTAATTAAAGGGATGTATTGCAGTTATTAAAGGGATGAGGGAATGGTCACAAGGGGCATTTTATAAAGAGAGGTACTGTGTTGGTTTTTCGCCTTCATCCGTAATTGTATGGTGGTCTGTACAATACCATTATAGTAATCTACTACCGCATGGAATTGTATGGACGAATAATAGTAAATGTACGATTGCAGCCATAAACGTGTGGCTCCTAGTTTGGTTTTCTCACTGCTCAGTCTTGATTACAGAGAGGACACATGAAGGTCACCAGTAATTACAGGACAGCTCTGGCAGTGGGAGGGGCTAAAGAATTACTGAGCATGTGCAGCTCTGTATCTGGGTCAGTGGCACTGTGGATAAGACCGATACCTGCAGAATTAAACATTACACTGGTGGGAGATGCAGTGAGAGAATTTACCTTATATCTGGTACATATTGTCCAACATACCTTTTATCTATACATACCGTCCCAGTAACGTGTCTATAGGCCCAGAGTGAGGACATTAACCCTGCGATTGCCCTACACCCCTGCTCTACAAGCTCATGGTGTTGCTTGGCCCTCTCCTCCTAGATTGGGACTTGTCCAAGTAGAAGATCTGGGGTTTGTCAGTCTGGGAACAGTCCTGGACTAACTAGTTAACGGTTACATAGGTGGTGGGTGGATGAAATAGGAATTATTCATATTGTGCCTTTAATTCCACACACAGAGCCCAGCAAGACTGACCAGACACCCGTCCTAGTGAAGGTCTCCCCCTACACACAGAGTGGATATTCCTTCCCCTGAAGAGCAGGGACATTTCTAGTCATAGGGACAGAGATCTCGGGCGTCTCATTACCGCTCAACTACTGAAAAAAAAATGCCCTTGTCCCTGGTTATAGCACAAACTACCAACTAGAGATGGCCGGTTCGCGGACCCGAACCCGGATCCGCCGCGGATTTCTCCCGGATTTCTTTCCGGACTTCGAACTTCCGAACTGCGGATTTTTTTTTTTTACGAAAATTTTCGAAAAATACCGAGTATCTCCTCGTAATCTTTTACGAGGATTCGCGTAATTACGAGGATTAGCGTAATTACGAGTATTCTCGTAATTACGAGAATACTCGTAAAAAACGAGTAATTCGTGTAAATTTTTCAAGACGGAGCAAGCACATGATCCAAATTAGCCAATGGCATATCATAGTTACGGAAAGCCTCGTTTTTTTACGGAAATCCTTGTTTTTACGGGAATCCTCGTATTTCGAAAAACACCGGTTTTTAAAGTCACGCTAGCGGACTGTACTTTTTAGGTATTGTTGGCATTTATACGTTGCTTCTAAGGCCATTACCCAGGGCCCTGAGTGGTTAAGTGTATGTTACCAAGGCTATTTAGACCACTTTTAATGCGGAATTTGCCGAACTTTCATTTTAATATTTTTAACGGGTCCGCTCGCGGATTTTGAATTTCGGATTTTTTCGAAAATCCGCGGATCTCGCGCGGACCGGATTTTTCGAAGTTCGGACATCTCTACTACCAACCGGTATTTCATTGGTGCCAGTGATGCCCCCTACGTACCACTCATACTCCTGAATACACTGAAATGGCCCTAAATGGCCCCACTGAAGAGCTGACACTCTATTGTGATTTGGGGGGCCCTTGCGTTGTATTCATTATATTATTACATGTTAATTAATCTAATTACCTCTGTTCTATATATGGGGAATCTCCAGGCTATGTCCCCATCACAGGCCACACTGTGTATGTGTAACACATCTGTGGCATTGTATTATATATGGGGGAAAAGTTTTAGTCCATTGTTGTATATCCACTGCGATTGGACGATAATATCAATCCGTCTATGGCCACCTTGAGATATGCGGCTGCAGGTGAGAATTGTTGTTACTGCCACTGGTCCAGAGACTTTCTGTTTTGATTAACTGTTCAATTGCCACAGACCAGTCAAACAGAAGATAGAGACAGGGATGGCCGAACGTCCATAAAATCAGCCTGTGGATGTTCTGTCTGTCACTAATGTGCAAAATATGGACACAACTCGTTCAATGCTCAGGATATGGAAACTGTACGAGTTCACCTGCCTAGAATCCGACCTCCATAAGGGGAACTCTCAATCCTGTGCAATCTAGAAAGGGTGGGGAGAGAGTCTACAACAGGGATTGATGATGCTACACGTTTAGACTGGAGTCAAGTTAACGGGGTGACAGTTCCCATCACAATAATAAAATGCCATAGCTACCGTAAATGCACTGGGGCGGCGCTCTCTTAACACCGGCGCCAGAACCAATACACACTGACAGTAAATTATTAATAATGCACTGGGGCGGCGCTCTCTTAACAACACGCGCCAAAACCGAACACACTGCACATGAAAATTATTAATAATGCACTGGGGGTGGCGCTCTCTTAACACCACGCGCCGCAGAACCAATACACAACTACACATGGAAATTATTAATATGCACTGGGGCGGCGCTCTTTAACACCGTGCGCCAGAACCGATACACACTGCACGTGGAAATTATAAATAAAATGCACGGGGCGGCGTTCTCTTAACCACCACGCGCCACCAAAACGATACACAATGCACATGAAAATTATTAATAATGCACTGGGGTGCTCTCTTAAAACCACCGCGCCAAAACCGATACCCACTGCACATGAAAATTATTAATAATGCACTGGGGTGGCTCTCTTAACACCGCGTGCCAGAAACCGATACACACTGCACATGGAAATTATAATAATGCACTGGGGCGGCGCTCTTTAACACCCGGTGCCGAAAACCGATACACACTAGCACATGGAAATTATTAATAATGCACTGGGGCGGCGCTCTCTTAACAACCCGCGCGCCAGAAACCGATACACACTGCACATGGAAATTATTAAAATGCACTGGGGCGGCGCTCTCTTAACACCGCGCGCCAAAACCATTCACACATGCACATGGAAATTTTAATAATGCACTGGGGCGGCCCCTTAACACCGCGTGCCAGAACCGATACACACTGCAAATGGAAATTATTAATAATGCACTGGGGCGGCGCTCTCTCTTAACACCACGTGCCGAACCGATACACACTGCACATGGAAATTATTAATAATGCACTGGGGCGGCGCTCTCTAACACCACGTGCCAGAAACTGATACACACTGCACATGGAAATTATTAATAATGCACTGGGCGGGCGCTCTCTTAACACCCGGCCACAGAACCGATACACACTGCACATGGAAATTATTAAAATGCACTGGGGCGGCGCTCTCTTAACACCACGCGCCAAAACGATACACACTGCACATGGAAATTATTAATAATGCACTGGGGGCGGCGCGCTCTTAAACACCGTGCCGAACCGATACACACCGCACATGGAAATATTAATAATGCACTGGGGCGGCGCTCTCTAACACCGTGCGCCAGAACGATACACACTGCACATGGAAATTATTAATATGCACTGGGACGGCGCTTCTTAACACCGCGCGCCAAAAACCGAACACACTGCACATGGAAATATTAATAATGCACTGGGCGGCTCTCTATTAACACCGCGGCCAGAAACCGATACACACTGCCACATGAAATTATTAATAATGCACTGGGGCGGCGCTCTCTTAACACCGGTGCCAAAAACGATACACACTGCACATGTAAATTATTAATAATGCACTGGGGCGGCGCTCTCTTAACACTGCGCACCAGAACGGATACACACTGCACATGTAAATTATTAATAATGCACTGGGGCGGCGCTCTCTTAACGCCGCGCGCCAAAACCGATAAACACTGCACATGGAAATTATTAATAATGCACTGGGGCGGCGCTCTCTTAACACTGCGCGCCAGAACCGATACACACTGCACATGGAAATTATTAATAATGCACTGGGGCGGCGCTCTCTTAACACCACGCGCCAAAACCGATACACACTGCACATGGAAATTTTAATAATGCACTGGGGCGGCGCTTCTTAACACTGCGCGCAGAACCGATACACACTGCACATGAAATATTATAATAATGCACTGGGGGGCGGCGCTCTCTTAACCACTGGCGCCAGACAGATCAAACTGCACATGGAGGAATTATTAAAATGCACTGGGGCGGCGCCTCTTAACACCGCCCGTGCCAGAACCGATACACACTGCACATGGAAATTATTAATAATGCACTGGGCGGCGCTTCTAACACCGCGTGCCAGAACCGATACACACTGACACTGGAAATATAATAATGCACTGGGGCGGCGCTCTCTAATGCCCTGCACAGTGGCGTAACTAGGAATCACTGGGCCCTCTGGAAAACTATGATGGGGCCCCTATCCGCGCTTCATCCACAGTGGTTTTCTAGGTGGAGGCTATATCTGTCATAAGAAAAATAGAGGATGGGGCCCCATTGGCTCCTGGCCCCCTGAGTTGCTCCCTGCTTCCCTTGCAGTTACATCTGGCCCTGCACTGGGTATATGATATGCACTGTACATAGACATGCATTAATAATGCACTGGGGCAGCTCTTTCTTCATAGCTATACAATGTTTACTAGTATCAACCCAATGAGCTGGATTACTTGGCGTACTGGGTGACTATGCTCCAGTCCCGGGCTCCGTATCTAGTTGATGCTAATATGTACAGACCCATAGCACCATATTGTACGTTAATCTGCTCAAACCTATTAAAGGAATTGGTACACTGAAAAAATGTCTTTGTCTCATTTCAATCTATAAATGAATACATGTAGCAGACATTAACTCTGATGGGTTTGTTGCTGCATGACTTCAATCCAGTACTGTTTTGCTCAAGTCAGTCCCAGCCCCCTGCCAGGCTATCTGACTCTTGTGAGGGCAAGCATGCTCAGTAATCACTATGAGGGCAGTATTAGGAGAGGGGATTATTTCCCACCCCATAAAGTACAGTAAAAACTGCACACAGAAGAGGAGTTTATGCTAATAAGGCCCTTGATTGGACACTGAAATGTAAGATGGTTTTAGTTGGATATCTACAAGATATAGGGGGCAGTTATCAAATAAATTGGTACAATGATAGTTGGAAGGATTATAGTTTCTAGTAGTGGGGTATATTAAAGATACAGGTTCCCAGTACAACATTTCCTTAATCGGTTGACTGGCAATATCACTACACTATAGGAAATCATTATATAGGAACCTGACCAACAAACTGGTTTACATGAGAGGGTTAATATTAAATTTACAAACTAACTTTAAAAGGCTTTTTTTGTTGTCATGGAAACAACTAAAAAAACAAACCTCATAGCAACCAATTTTTTATTTATTTGTCTCTTGTGGTTCTATGGTGACTTTCTTAAAAAAAATTTTGACCACAAAGGTACAAAAGATACAATGGTTCCAGTTTGCATGAGTTCTATGGAACTCAAACGGCAATTTTGTTGCAATTGGTTTCAGACTATAATTCCATGGTTTCTCCTGTGAAGGGCCCAGATACATTTCTTTTCAGCCCTTTACTACACCCCATAGGTTAATGATAAAAAATTCTTCATTCAACATGCAGTCATATTCTATCATCAGAGAAATTGACTTATAATAGGGGTGATGGGAATCGTATTTTTTCCAATTGGGCCTCCACTAAGTAAATTATTAAAACATGTAATAAATATCTACACTGTATGAATGATAATCTACAGGTATGACGAAATAACTACTGCGTATGAAGAAATAATCTTACTGCGTTATGAATGAAATAATGCTTATAGCGTGATGATGAAATAATAACAGGCTAGTGAATGAAATAATCTACACTGTATGAATGAAAATCTCACACTGTTACTGAATGAAATAATCTACAGCGTTATGAATTGAAATAAGCTACACTGTATGAATGAAAAATTTACAGCGTATGAATGAAAATAATCTAAACTGTATGAATGAAATAATCTCAGGGTTTCTACTGTATGAATGAAAAAATCACACGTATGAATGAAATAATCTAACAGTATGAATGAAATAATCTCACGGGATGAATGAAATAAATCTAACAGCGTATGAATGAAATAATCTAAGCGTATGAGTGAAACGTATGAATGAAATAATCTACAGCGTATGAATGAAATAATCTACAGCGTATGAATGAAATAATCTACAGCGTATGAATGAAATAATCTACAGCTTATGAATGGAAATAATCTACACTGTATGAATGAAATAATCTACAGCGTATGAATGAAATTACATCTACAGCGTATGAATGAAATCTTCTACACTGTATGAATGAAATAATCTACAGCGTATGAATGAATAATTACACTGTATGAATGAGAATAATCTACATGTAGAATGTAATGACAATAATCTACAGCGTATGAATGAAATAATCTACACGTATGAATGACATAAACTACAGCGTATGAATGAAATAATTACCACTGTAGAATGAAATCTACAGCGTAATGAATGAAATAATCTACCAGTATGAATGAAATAACTAAACTGTATGAATGAAATAATCTACAGCGTATGGTGAAATACTGTACAGCGTATGAATGAACATAATCTACAGACGTTATGAATGAAAATAATCTACACTGTATGAATGAAATAATCTACACTGTATGATGAAATAATCTACACTGTATGAATGAAATAATCTACAGCGTATGAATGAAATAATCTACACTGTATGAATGAAATAATCTACAGCGTATGAATGAAATAATCTACACTGTATGAATGAAATAATCTACAGCGTATGTATGAATGAAATAATCTACAGCGTATGAATGAAATAATCTACACGTATGAATGAAATAATCTACAGCGTATGAGTGAAATAATCTACACTGTATGAATGAAATAATCTACAGCGTATGAATGAAATAATCTACACTGTATGAATGAAATAATCTACACTGTATGAATGAAATATCTACACTGTATGAATGAATAATCTACAGCGTATGAATGAAATCATCTACAGTATGATGAAATAATCTACAGCGATGAATGAAATAATCTACACTGTATGAATGAAATATGCTTAACAGGACGTATGAATGAAATAATCAACCAGGTATGAATGAAATAATCCTACGCGTAGGAATAATCATGTATGAATGAAATAATATCACACTGTATGAAATGAAATAATCTACACTGTAGAACTGAAATAATTCTACGCGAGTAACTAAAAAACGATACCGAACATAATCTACACTGTTCAATGAAAAATCTACAGCGTATGGATCAAATAAATCTACAGGGAGATCAGAGAAAAATAATTCTACAGCGAATATGAAGTGAAATAATCTACGCGTATGAAGAAAAATTCTACAACTGTTTGAATGAAATAATCTACAGCGTATGAATGAAATAATCTACAGCGTATCAATGAAATTATCTTTTTTTTTAAAAACATTTCTTTATCAATGAAATAATCTACAGCGTATCAATGAAATAATCTACAGTGTATCAATTAAAAGATATACAATGTATCAAGTAATCTACAGTGTATGAATATGTAACTTTTTACTATAGTGTACTATATGTTACTTTTTATATCTGTTGTATTCAATTAGATCAATGGACTTGACGTAGTTATGAAGACGTTTCGCTAGTCATCCGCTGCTGTTTCAATTACAGAATTGGGACTTGGACAAGAATGTGGGGGCAATATGACCTGGGAAAAATCCACAATAGCAGATCACAGCCAGGTGTTAGGGTTTTTGTGCATTAGATAGTGGCTAAGAGCTGTTATAGGAATGCCAGAGTAAGGTGTTTTTTTTTTAAAACAGCATTGTACATGGCAGGACAGGTGGTGTCGAACCCCCCCCCCCACCTCTATTTATGCTTGGGTTTCTTTATTTCACATAAATGGCCTCCGTAACACCTCACTTGAACCAGTCACGTTCCTTCGCCAGTATGTAACATTACAATTCTTTCAAAGGTATGCCTTTATCCATAAGATGCAGATACACGGCTGAGTCCTGACACGAGGCGGAATTGGCTCTTCTGTTGCTGGGCCATACGTTGAGCAGTTGGTGTTTGGTTATCCCCACATACAAATCAGAGCATTCTTCACTGCAGTGCGCTGCTGATATGATGGCGCTTTTTTATTGTGTTTTGGTTTATTGGGTCCTTTCGGATTGTACCAATGCTGCCCAGTGTGTTGTTGTTCGGGTTTTAAAGCAGACAGGGCTACGATTGTTTTTGAAAATTCTTGTTAATTTCTCGGAGACCCCTGCTACATATGGGATGACCATGTTATTCCTACCTGTCTATGCTTTTTTCCCCTGCGCGTTGTGATTTGTGTTCTTTCTTTCCTTCTACTTCTTTGACAAAGGGCCAGTCTGGATATCCACAGTTTTAAGGGCTCCCTCTGAGATGTATTTCATTTCTCTTAGCCGTCGCCTCTATGCTAGTGGGGATGTTCTCAGCTCTGTGTTGCAGGGGTTCTGATGTTACACCCAGCTTTGTGTTAAAGAGTGTGGGAAAACGTCTCAAGAACTACATTTCAAGCCAGTTGATCTAAATTGAATACAACAGAATTTACCATGCCTGGATGAATGAGAAAAACCTTTCACAAGCGTTACTTTTTACATTTACGTATAAAAGTAATTTTGATTGTTGGGAGCTTGAGAGATGTTGGAACATTACCTCCCCACCCGCATTCGGGACAGTAGTATACAGATCTCAATTTTTAGAATTGTAAGCGTCTTCGGGCAGGGATCTCATTCTAATGTGTCAAGGCATGCTGCACTTTTTATACATATTTCATAAAATTTTATATACAATTTATAACATAATCCCTAATATATGTGTTTGTATTAATGCACTATCCCTTGTTTGTATACTATTGATTTGTTAATGTGTACAGCGCTGATTAACCCCAAGTGCGCTATATAAATAAACATAACATACATACTGCTAGAATCTGTATTGTTATAATGGACAGCGCTGTGTCCCAAGTGGGCTCTATATTATATAAAACATATACATACATACTGTATGATCTGTATTGTTATAAGGTACAGCGCTGTTGTCCCCAAGTGGCGCTATATCAAATACACATATAACATACATACTGTATAATTACTATATTGTGTATAATGTGACAGCGCTGTGTAACCCAAGTGGCGCTATATAAATAAACATATACATCATACTGTATAATCTGTATGTTATAATTACAGTGTGTGTCCCAAGTGTGGCGCTATATAAATAAACATATAACATACATTACGGATAATCTGTATTGTTATTATAAAGTACAGGCCTTGTGTACCAAGTGCGCGCCTTTATAAATAAACAATAAATGCATACGTATAATTCTGTATGTTATATGTACAGCCGCTGTGTACACAAGTGGCGCTTCTATTAAATAAACATATACATACATTTACGTATAATCTATTATTTGTTATATGTACAGTGCGTTGTACCCAAGTTGGCTGCATATAAATAACATATACATGCATACTTATAATCTGTATTGTTATAATGTAAAGCGCTGTGTTATCCAAGTCGGCGCTATAATAAAACTATTACAGCATACTGTATAATCGGTTATTGTGTATAATGACAGCGCTGTTTACCCAAGTGGACGCTATATAAATAAACATTTATAAATACATTACTGTATAATCTGTATTGTTATAATGTACAGCGCTGGTCCCAAGTGGCGCTATATAAATAAACATATACATACATAGGGTTATAATCGTATGGTTATAATGTACAGTGGGCTGTGTACCCAAAGTGGCGCTATATAAATAAACTTAGACATACATTACTGTATAATCTGTATGTTATAATGTACAGTGCTGTGTACCCAAAGTGGCGCTATTATAATAAAAATATAACATACATTACTGTAAATCTGTTATTGTATAATGTACAGGCTGTTGTACCCAAAGGGCGCTATATAAATAAAACATATTAAAAACATACATACTGTATAATCTGTATTGTTATAATATACAGTGCTGGATACAAGTGGCGTATATAAAAAACATATACATTTACATACTGTATATCTGTATTTTTATTAATGTAAGCGTGCCTCCCACAGGGTGGGCGCGGCTATATAAATAAAAATATACATCACATACTGCTAATCTGTATTGTTAATGTACAGCGCTGTGTATCACAAGTGGCACTTATATAAATAAACGTATTATACATACATACTGTATAATCTGTATTGTTATAATGTACAGCGCTGTTGGTCCCCCAAGTGGCGCTATAAAAATAAACATATACATACCACCGTATAATCTGTAGTGTGATAAGTACCAGCGATGTGTCCCCAGTGACGCTATATTAAAATAAACATATACATACATAGGTTATAATCTGATATGTTATAATGTACAGCGCTGGGACCCAAGTGGCCGCTATATAAAAAAACAATACATACATACTGTATAATCTGTATTGTTATAAGTGTACAGCGCTGTGTACCCAAGGGGCTCTATATATAATAAACATACTACATATGTATAATCTGTATTGCTATAAGTACAGGGCTGTGGTATCCACGTGGCGCCTATATAAATAAAACATTATCCTAAATACTGTATAATCTGTATTGTTACAATGTACAGCGCTTTGTACCCAAGTGAGCGCAATAAATAAATATATAAATACAACTGTATATTGTATTGTTATAATGTACAGCGCTGTGTCCCAAGTGGCGATATATAAATATATACATACATACTGTATAATCTGTATCGTTTATAATGTACATGCGTGACCCAAGTGGCGCTATAAAACATAACCATCATACTGTATAATCTGTTTATTGCTTATAATGTACAGCGATGGAGTCCCCTAGTGGCGCTATATTAAACATATACATACATACTGTATATAATCTGTATTGTTATAATCTCAGCGCTGTGTCCCAAGTGGCGCTATCTAAAATTAACAATACATAACATGCTGTATTATCTGATTGTAATGTACAAGCTCTGTGTACCCAAGTGGCGCTATATAAATAAACATATTACATACAATACTGTATAATCTGTATTGTTATTAATGACAGCGCTTGTGTCCCCAAGTGGCTCTATATAAATAAACATATACATTACCTACTGTTATAATTGTATTGTTATAATGACAGCGCTGTGTCCCCAATGTAGCGCTATATAACTAAACATTACATACATACTGTATAATCTGTATTGTTATAATGTTACAGTGTTGTGTACCCAAGTTGGCGCTATATATAAATAACATTATTACATACATCTGTATAATCTGTATTGTATAATGACAGCGTGTGTCCCCAAGTAGCGCTATATAAATAAACATTACATACATCTGTATAATAGTATTGTTATAATGTACAGCGCGTGTACCCAAGTGGCGCTATATGCAATTAACAATACATAACATGCGGATATCTGTATGTTATATGGACAGCTCTGTGTAACCCAAGTGGCGCATATATAAATAAACATCTACATACATACTGTATTAAATCTGTATTGTTATAATGTCAGCGCTGTGTCCCCAAGTGGCTCTATATAAACTAAACATATAACAACATACTGTATAATCTGAATTTGTTAAATGTTACAGCGCTGGTCCCCACGAGTAGCGCTATATAAATAAAACATATACATACATGCTGTATAATTCTGTATTGTTATAATGTACAGCGCTGTGTACCCAAGTGGCCGCATATAAAATAAACAATTACATTTACATTACTGTATAATCTTGTATTGTTATAAGACAGCGCTGGGTCCCCAAGTGGCTCTATATAAATAAAAATATACATTACATAGTAGAATCTGTATTGTTATAATGTTACAGCGCTCGTGTCCCCAAGTAGCGCTAATAAATAAACTATACATAACATTACTGTATAATCTGTATGTAAATTGTACAGCGCTGTGTCCCCCCAAGTAGCGCCGATATAAAATAAACATATACATACAACTGGATAACGGTATTGTTATTAAGGTAACAGTGTTGTTACCCAAGTGGCCTATATAAATAAAACATATACCATACATACTGTATAATCTGTATTGTTATAATGTTACAGCGACTGGTTGTACCCAAGTGCGCTATATAAATAAACCTATACATACATACTGTATAATCTGTGTTGTATAAAGTTACAGCGCTTGTGTCCCAAGTGGCGATATATAATATTAAACATCTACATGACATAAGTATAATCTGTATTGTTATAATATACAGCGATTGATCCCCAAGTGGCGCTATATAAATAAACATTACATACATACGTCTAATCTGTATTGTTATAATGTACAGAGATTGTGTCCCCAAGTGGCGCTATATAAATAAACATATTACATACATACTGTTAATCTGTATTATTGTATAATGTACAGCGCTTGTGTACCAAGTGGAGCTATATAAAATAAACATTTAACATACATACTGGATAATCTGTAGTGTTGATATGTACAGAGCGGTCCCAAACGTGGCGCTAGATAAAAAACATATAATAATTACTGTATAATATGTATTTTATAATGACAACGCTGTTTTTTCTGTCCCCAACGTGGCGCTATAGAAATAAACATATACATACAGTACTGTATTAATCTGATATTGTTATAACGTACAGCGCTGTGTCCCCAAGTGGCGCTATATAAATACACTATACATACATACTGTATAAATCTGTATTGTTATAATGTACAGCGCAGCGTCCCCCAAGTGGCGCTATATAAATAAACATTATAAATACACTGTATAATCGTAGTGTTTATAATGTAACAGCGCTTGCGTCCCCCAAGTGGCTCTATATAAAATAAAACTATACATACCTATGTATAATCTGTATTGTTATATGTACAGCGCTGGTGTCCCCAAGGGACGCATAAAATAAACATATACATCCATACTGATTTAATCTGTATTGTTAAAGACAGCGCGGTTACCCAAGTGGCGCTATTATAAATATAAACCATATACATACCTACTGTATGTCTGTATGTTATAATGTACAAGCGATGCGTACCCTAGTGGCGCCGCTATAGTATAAATATACATACATACTGATTAAATCGTATGTTATAATGTGACGCGCTGGCGTCCCCTAGTGGCGCTAATTAAATATATACATCATACTGTACTAATCGTATTGTATAATGTCATGCGCCTGCGTCCCCTAGTGGCGCTATATTAAATATATACATACATACTGGATAATCCTGATTGTTATAATGTACAGCGGCTGCGGTCCCTAGTGGCGCTATATAAAATATACATACATATCTGTGTGCTTAAATTCCATTTTTTAAACATCTGTATTTCCCTGGTAATGGACAACAGCGTAAGGGACCCTTTGTTTGTAGAAAACATTCCCCTTTTTTTTTTTGGGGTGGACACAGTGTCGTAATTCTAGTACACACTAACCATGCTGGCCAATGGTCTGTCTCTGTGTTACTGTCCATTGGAGTTACAATGTATTTTCCATAGAGGGCAATGAGTATCCTAGATTATTTGGGGGTCGGGGAGTTAGGTAAAGGTGTTTTTACCAGAAGTTGGTGGTTTACAGGACCTTGGGAAATGGAGGAGTAGGAATGTGGCAACTCCTTACCAAATAACCCATTGGGACAGTGCCAGGGTATTCAGGGCAGATAGTTTGGTGATTAGCAGTTTAAACCGGATCCTGGTTTTTAACATTGACATATCTGCAAATAGATAAAGCGATTATGCTGGAATTGTTCCATTTATAATGATTTAATTCTGCTCTGTAAAATTAAATAAAACTAATATCTGCAATCGGAATTGCATGGTATGGCCACCCTTAAGGAAAAGGACAGTGGACGTTGTAGGAAGGAGCAGTGGATATCGTACCTTGGCATTCTAGATGTTGGAATACTTACAACTCCCAGCATGCCTTGGCTGCAGAAGCGAATTGCAGTTTCAACATCTGGAGTCCACAAGGTTCAACCACCCGATAAAATCGAGTGTTGGAAAGTCCTGGATATTGGATGGAACGTGTTCCCAGACCATTTCCCAGAGTCCCACAGCCATTTACATTACGAGTTACCTTGATATGTTATTGTATTATTAGAACTTTCGAACTAGTTGCCTCCCATTGACTTTAAGGGTCGTTTTCGAAACTTTCCATATAGTTCGGAAGTTATCGCACCTCTATTACTGTGCTGAATTGACCATTAACTATTCATACATGTGCGATTCTGACCTTAACTTGCCCTTTAAAAACAAATTTAGTCTAAACACGTAGGTTCTCCCAGGGGTATTTTTATAGCGTCGGCGACAGAGGGAATACGTGTTGTAGTTATTACGGTAAAACCAATTGTCAATCAAGGCAGCAATCAATTAATATGGCGAATGGATCAATTAAATCTCCTGTCAATAATATCAAGCCCAACACACTAATGAGTTAATACCCTGATTTATTATCCGACTTATTAACCCCGTTACATTTGAGGATGATTGCGATAAATATTTATATATCTCCAGGTAGACACCACATCTGGAACTCTGGGAAAATCACTGTGGGGGATTAGGTAATTACTTTGTTACAAGGAACCCAAAAACAAATCATCAGAGGAAACGTCAAAACAATGTGTTTAACTAGAACCTCTGGGAAGCGGAAGAGTTGGAGGATTTAGTTCTCAAACAGTCCCCTTACGGGAAGACCCCAACTATGGTATTAAGGGGGGAATGTCAGAGGGTAGGTTTAGTGTTAGAGTGGTCCCCATATGAAGGCGGAAGGTTGGAAGGGTAGGTAGGTCCCTATATTAAAGGGGAAGATGGAGGGTAGGTTAGTCCTATAGAAGGGGAATGTTGGAGGGTAGGTTAGTGTCCCTATATAAAGGTGAATGAGGAGGGTAGGTTAGTGGCCCTATATAAAGGGGAATGATGGAGGGTAGGTTAGGGTCCCTATATTGAAGGGGACGGTTGGGGGTTAGGTTAGTGTCCTAAAAGGGGAATGATGGAGGGGAGGTAGTGTCCCTATATAAAGGGGAATGTGGAGGGTAGGGTAGTTGTTCCTATATAAAGGGCAATGTTGGAGGGTGAGGTAAGGTCCCATATAAAGGGGAATGGTGGAGGGTAGGTTAGTGTCCCTATAGAAAGGGAAGTTGGAGGGTAGGTAAGTGTCACTATATAAAGGGGAATGTTGAGGGGTAGGTTAGTGTACTATATAAGGGGAAGGGGAGGGAGCGGTTAGTGTCACCCTATAAAAGGGGAAATGTTGGAGGGTAGGTTGAAGATTGTCCCATATCAAAGGGGGAGTGATGGAGGGTAGGTAGGTCACTTTCCTTAAAAGGGTGAATTCGGAGGCTAGGTAGTGTCCCTATCTAAAGGGAAATGAGATGGAGGGTAGGTTAGTGTCCCTATATAAAGGGAAGGTCGGAGGTGTAGGTTAGGGTCCCATGTAAAGGGGAATGTGGAGGGTAGGTTAGTGTCCCTATATAAAGGGGCATGTCGGAGGGTAGGTTAGTTGGTCCCTATATAAAGGGAAGTCGGAGGGGGTAGGTAAGTGTTTCCCTATATAAAGGGGAATGTTGGGGAGGGTAGGTTAGATGTCACTATGTAGAAGGGGAAATGTTGGAGGGTAGGTTAGTTGTCCCTATATAAAGGGGAATGATGGAGGGTAGGTTAGTTGCACCTATAAAAAGGGGAATGTCGGAGGGTAGGAGGGTAGGTTAGTGTCCTCTATAAAGGGGAATGATGGAGGGTAGTTAGTGTCCCTAATATAAGGGGAATGTCGGAGGGCGGTAGGTTGAGGGTAGGTTAGTGTCCCCTATATAAAGGGGGAATGATGGAGGGTTCGGTTGTGTCCTATATAAAGGGGACTGTGGAGGGTTTTAGGTTAGTGTGCCCGATGTAAGGGGAATGTTGGTAGGGTTAGTAGGTTAGTTGTCCCTATTAAAGGGGAATGTTGGAGGGTAGGTTACTGTCCCTATATTAAAGGGGAATGTTGGAGGGAGGTAGTGTCCCTATATTAAAGGGAGAATGTCGGAGGGTTAGGTTAGTGTCCCTATTAAGGGGAGTCGGAGGGTAGGTTAGGTCCCTATATAAAGGGGAATGGTGGAGGGAGGTTAGTGTCCCTATGTAAAGGGGAATGTTGGAGGGTAGGTTAGTGTCCCTAATAAAGGGGAATGATGGAGGGTTTAGGTAGGCCTATATAAGGGGAATGTTGCGAGGGTAGGTAAGTTCCCTATATAAAGGGGGAATGATGGAGGGGGGTTAGGGTCCCTATATAAAGGGAATGTTGTGGAGAGGTAGGTAAATAGTGTCCCAAATTTAAGGGGGAATGTGGGGGAGGGTTAGGTAGTGTCCATTAATAAAGGGGAATGTAAGAGGGTAGTAGGTTTAGTGTCCCTATTAAGGGGAATGATGGAGGGTAGGTTAGTGTCCCTATATAAAGGGGCATGTCGGAGGGGAGGTTAGTGCTCCCTATATAAAGGAATGATGGAGGGTAGGTTAGTGTTCCCTATATAAAGGGGAATGTTGGAGGGTAGGTAGGGTCCCTATGTAAAGGGGCATGTTGGAGGGGAGGTTAGTGTCCCCCCTATGTAAAGGGAGGTGGAGGGTAGGTAGGTTAGGTTACTGTCCCATAGAAAGGGGAATGTGGCGAGGTAGGTAGTGTCCCTATATAACGGGGCGCATTAGGGGTAGCGGTAGTTGTCCCTATGTAAGGGGAATGTCGGCGGGTAGGTTAGGGTCCCTATATAAAAGGGGAATGTTGGAGGGGTTTAGTTAGTGTCCCGATGTAAAGGGGAAGGTGGAGGGTAGTAGTGTCCTAGTATTAAAGGAATGATGGAGGGTAGTAGGTTAGTGTCCCTATATAAAGGGGAATGTGGTGAGGGGTAGGTAAGGTGTACCTATATAAAGGGGAATGATGGAGGGTGGGTTAGTGTACCTATATAAAGGGGTGAATGTTGGAGGGTAGGTTAGTGTCCCAATTAAGGGGGAATGTGGGGAGGGTAGGTTAGTGTCCCTATATAAAGGGGAATGTTGGAGGGTAGGTACCGGTAGGTGTCCCTATATAAAGGGGAAGTTGTGAGGGTAGGTACCGGTAGGGGTCCCTATATAAAGGGGAATGTTGGAGGTATGGTACCGGAAGTGTCCCTAGATAAAGGGAAGTTTGGTGGGTAGGTTTTAGTGTCCATATATTAAGTGGTAATTTGGAGGGTAGGTTGTGGTCCCGATATAAAGGGGGAATGTTTGGAGGTAGGTTAGTGTCCCTATATAAAGGGGAAGGTGGAGGTATGGACCGGTTAGGCTTGCACTATATAAAGGGGAATGTGGAGGGTACTGGTACGGAGGTTGTCCTATATAAAGGGCGACATGTTGGGGGTAGGTAACGGTACGTGTCCTATATAAAGGGGAATGGTGGAGGGTAGGTAACTGTAGTTTGTCCCTATATAAAGGGGAATGTTGGAGGGTAGGCTTGTCCCTATATAAAGGGGAATGTTGGAGGGTAGGTACCGGTACGTGTCCCTATATAAAGGGGAATGTTGGAGGGTAGGGTACCGGTACGTGTCCCTCTATAAAGGGGTGAATGTTGGAGGGTAGGGTACCGGTAGGGGCCCTTATATAAAGGGGAAATGTTGGAGGGGCACGGTAACGGTTATAGGTGTCCCTATATAAAAGGGGAATGTTGGAGGTTTAGTTAGGGGTCCCTATATAAAGGGGGATGTTGGGAGGGTAGTGGTACCGGTAGGTGTCCATATATAAAGGGGAATGTTGGAGGGTAGGTCTAGGTTAGTGTCCCATAGAAAGGGGGAGGTTGGAGGGGGTGGTTAGTTTGCCTATATTAAAGGGGAAGTTGGAGGGGTAGGGTACGGTAGGTTGTCCCTATTATAAAGGGGAATGTTGGGGGTACGGTACCGGTACGTTGTCCCTATATAAAGGGGAATGATGGGAGGGTCAGGTAGTGTCCCTATATAAAGGGGAATGTTGGAGGGTTAGGTTAGTGTCACTATATAACGGGGGGATGTTGAGGGGAGGGGTTACCGGTTAGGTTTGTTTAGGTGTCCCTAGATAAGGGGGAAAATGTGGAGGGTAGGTTTAGGTTTTAGGTGGGTTAGTTTAGTTTCTTTAGTGTCCCTATATAAGGGGAATGGTTGGAGGGTAGGTTAGTGTCCCTATATAAAGGGTAATGTTGGAGGGTAGAGGCGGGACCGCGTACGGGTCCCATATAAAGGGGAATGTGGGGGGTAGGGTAACGTAGGTTGTCCCTTAGAAGGGGAATGTTGGATGCGAGGGGTAGGAAGTGGTCCCTATATAAAGGGGAAGGTGGAGGGTAGGTAAGTGTCCCTATGATCCCAAGGGGAATGTGGAGGGTAGGTAAAAGTGTCCCTATATAAAGGGGAGGTTGGAGGTAGGTTAGTGTCCCTATATAAAGGGATTTTGGAGGGTAGGTAAGTGTCCCTATATTAAAGGGGAATGATGGAGGGTGGGTTGTTGTCCCTATAGAAAGGGAATGTTTGGAGTGGTAGGTAAGTGTCCCAATTTAAGGGGGAATGTGGGGAGGTAGGGTTAGGTTGTGTCCCCCCCCCCTATATAAAAGGGGAAATGTCAGAGGGGTGGTTAGTTTGTACCTATATAAAGGGGAATGATGGAGGTAGTTAGTGCCCTATATAAAGGGGAATGTCGGAGGGGTAGGTTAGTGTCCCTATATAAAGGGGGAATGATGGAGGGTAGGTTAGTGTACCTATATCAAGGGGAATGTGGGAGGGTAGGTTAGTAGTGTCCCTAGTAAAGGGGAATGTTGGAGGGTAGGTTAGTGTCCCATGTAAAGGGGAATGTTTGGAGGGTAGGTGGTTACTGTCCATAATGAAAGGGGAAATGTTGGAGGGTAGGTTAGTGTCCCTATATAAAAGGGGAATGTCGGAGGCGTAGGTTAGTGTCCCTATGCTCAAGGGGCGATGTCGGAGGGTAGGTTTAGTGTCCCTATTATAAGGGGATTTGTTGGAGGGTTGGTTAGTGTCCATATGTAAAGGGGAATGTTGTGAGGGGTAGGTTAGTGGTCCCATTATTATAAAGGGGCGAATGGTGGAGGAGTAGGTTAGTGTCCCTATAAAAGGGGAATTTGGAGGGTAGGTACGTGTCCCTATATAAGGGGAATGATGGAGGGTGGGTTTGGGTTTAGTGTCACCTACTTAAAGGGGAATGTTGGAGGAGGTAAGGGTCCCAATTAAGGGGGAATGTTGGGGAGGGTAGGTTAGTGTCCCTATATAAAGGGAAGGTGGGAGGAGTAGGTACCGGTACGTTCCCTATATTAAGGGGAATGTTGGAGGGTATGGTTACCGTTAGGTGTCCCGATATAAGGGGAATGTTGGAGGGTATGGGTACCGGAAGTGTCCCGATATAAAGGGGAATGTTGGTGGGTAGGTTAGTGGCCCTTAGTAAGGGTAATGTTGGAGGTAGGTTAGTGTCCCTATATAAAGGGGAATGTGGAGGGTAGGTTAGTGTCCTATCTAAGGGGAATGTTGGAGGGTAGCGGGGGCGGTACCGGTAGTGTCCCTATATAAAGGGAATGTTGGAGGGTAGGGTACGTAGGTGTCCCTATAAAAGGGGAATGTTGGCAGGGTAGGGTACCGGTAGTGTCCCTAATAAAAGGGGAAATGGTGGAGGTGTAGGGGTACCCGGTAGGTGTCCCTATATAAAGGGGAATTTGTTGGAGTGGTAGGTTTGTTCCCCCCCTTTGGTCCTTTCTTACGGTTGTTTTTGTGTCCACCCCTATTCCCCTATCCTCCCCCTCGCCCTTTTGTTCCACCACCTCCTATACTAAAGGGGGGAATGTTGGAGGGTTAGGTATTACCGGTACGTTGTCCTTAGATATATTTATAAAATTTTATATATAAAGGGGAATATGTTGGAGGGTACGTGGGACCAGTAGGTTGTCCTATTATAAAGGGATGTTGGAGGGTAGGTTACCGGGTATAGTTGTTCCCTATAATATAAAGGGGAAGGTGGAGGGCAGGTAACGGTACCGGTCGTTGTTGTTGATTCTGTTGTTTTGTTGTCCCTTAGTTTAACCTATTAAAAGGGGAGACTGAAAGGGAGGAAAATTGTTGGAGGGTAGGTTAGTGTCCCCTATATAAAGGGGATGTTGGAGATGTAGCGGTACCGGTAGGTTGTCCCTATATACAAGGGAATGTGGGAGGGTAGGTTAGCTGGGTCCCCTATATATTAAAGGGGGATGTTGTGGAGGGTAGGTTAGTGTCCCTATATAAAGGGGAAGTTCTTTTTTTTGGCTGTGGAGGGTAGGTACCGGTAGTAGGTGTGTCCCATATAAAAGGGGAAGTGGAGGGTATGGGTACCGGTACGTGTTTTGTACCCTATAGTAAAGGGGAATGATGGAGGGTTAGGTTAGTGTCCTATTAAAGGGGAAGTGGAGGTTAGGATTAGTGTCCCTATATAAAGGGGGGGATGTGGAGGGTAGGTACCGAGGTGTCCCTATATAAAGGGAAAATGTTGGAGGGTAGGTTAGTGTCCCTGATAAAGGGGAATGTTGGAGGGTCGGTTAGCTGTCCCTATATAAGGTATGTTGGAGGGTTCATGGGTTTGCGGTACCGGTTACGCTCTTGTTTCATTTTTTTTTATTTCATATTATAAAGGGGAGAGTGGGGGGTAGGTTTACCGGTAGGGGTCCCTATATAAAGGGGGGAAGGGTTGGAAGGGTAGGTAAGGGTTGTCCCTATATAAAGGGAAGGTTGGAGGTAGGTAAGTGTCCCTATATTAAAGGGGAATGTTGGAGGGTTAGGTATAGGGTCCCTATCTAAAGGGGACTGTTGGAGCGGTAGGTTAGTGTCCCTATATAAAGGGGAATGTTGGAGGGTAGGTTAGTGTCCCTATATAAAGGGGGAATTTGTTGGAGAGAAGCGTACGGGTCCCTATATAAAGGGGAATGGTTGGAGGGTAGGTACGTGTCCTATATAAAAGGGGAATGTTGGAGGGGTGAGGTTAGTGTCCCTCTATTAAAGGGGAATGTCGGAGGGTAGGTTAGTGTTCCTATCTAAAGGGGAATGTTGGAGGGTTAGGTTAGTGTCCCTATATAAAGGGGAATGTTGGAGAGAAGGTACGTATGTCCCTATATAAAGGGGAAAGGGGAGGGTAGGTACGTTTGTCCTTATAAAAGGGGAATGTTGGAGGGTAGGTGGTTAGTGTCCATATAAAAGGGGAATGTTGGAGGGTAGGTTAGGGTCCCTATATAAAGGGGAAGGTTGGAGAGAAGTACGTTGTCCCTATATAAAGGGGAATGTTGGAGGGGAGGTACGATGGTCCTTATATAAAGGGAAATGTTGGAGGGAGGTAGGTCCCTATATAAAGGGGGAATGTTGAGAGAAGGTAAGTGTCCCTTATATAAAGGGGAATGTTGGAGGGAGGTACGTGTCGCTTATAAAGGGGAAGTTGGAGGGGTAGGTCCGTGTCCTTATATAAAGGGAATGGGAGGGTAGGTTAGGGTCCCCTATAGAAAGGGGAATGTGGAGGGTAGGTACGTGTACCTATATTAAAAAGGGAATGTGGAGGGTCGGTTACGTGTCCTTATATAAAAGGGAATGTGGAGGGTAGGTAAAAGACTGTTGCACAAAACAGTGTCTGTGTATTTTACTGTTCAATAAAATCGCCCCACCACTACCAATCCCTGGATTAGTCAATCTCGTCCTCTCTCTGCAATTATACCAAAATTAGGTCATTAGACGCTTCATCCTGTTGGTCTTTGGATCTCTTGTTTAATTAATAAGGGGCTAAAAATCTAAAAAACACAAACATTCAGCGTAATTTATCCTTTCAATCTTCCTCTCAAAGTCGTCTAGAAGAAATCGCGCCATTAACCTGCATTAGTGTTGGGGGGTAAAATTACCTCTCAGGAAAGGAGGGTCCACAGGAGGGTGGACCTTCATTCACCCAGGGAAAAAAAAGTTCAAGGGGTAACAGGGAATTTACACGGCCCGTAAACGTTTACAAAATAATTACAGTGTAAATGGTAACAAATAACGTCCTCCACTGGCTATACTCTATACAAATGGGGTGGGAAGTGCACATAGTGTTTCCCTTAGTTACATCTTAGTATGAGGGTAAGCGTATGTGTGTACAGACATCCTTTCTCGGTATATTATATTTATACATATGGGTGGAGTGGGAGATGCCATAGTGTTTCCCTCTTAGTAACATTATCGTATGAGGGTATTAAGATTATTGTATGTTACAGAACATTCCTTCTCTGTATATTTATATTTATACATATTGGGTGGGAGCTGCCATTATTGTTTCCCTTAGTACCTTATAGTAATGAGGGTATAAGATTATTGTATGTCAGAACATTCCTTCTCGTATTTTATATTTATTACATATGGTGGGAGTGCATAGTGTTTCCTTAGACAGTACAGTTATGAGGGTTATAGCTATTGTGTCTACAGAACATTCCTTCTCTGTATATTTATTATTTATACATACGGCATGGGTGGAAGCGCCCATAGTGTTGTGGGAGATTTATAAATTATTAAAATAAGAAAGATAATATTAATATTGGAGTAATGATTTAAGACATTTGTCCATCTATTCTAAACAATTATACCCTACCCATATGTCTGCTAACAGCTAATTTAGTAACATAGTCTGGAGATTGTATAAAGATATACGTCCATCTAGTCAAAACTTTAGAACCTCCTAATTCTGATAAACAGGTAACATAGTTAATAGTTATTGGAGGTTGTTCAAAGACATACGTCCACTAAGTCAACCTGTATACCCTATCCATTAAGTCTGTCCTAACAGTAACAACTGGAGGGGTGTATAAAGAAATACGTCCATTCTCGTCCAACCTTATACCCTACCCAGAATGTCTGTTATAACAGTTACCATTAGGAACATAGTTATTGAGGTTGTATAAAGAATACGCCATTAGTCCAACCTTATAACCTACCCAATAATGTATGTATAAACGGTTAATAGTTAAACCATGTATCGGAGGTTGTATAAAGACTTACGTCCATCTAGTTCCAACTTATACCCTACCAATAATGTCTATATAAACAGTTACATAGTAACATAGTATGGAGGTTGTATAAAGACATACGTCCATCTAGTCAAAACTTTATACCCACATAATGTATGTATAACAGTTACACAGTAACATAGTATTGGAGGTTGTATAAAGACATAAGTCCATCTAGTCAAAAAAACTTTACCTTACCATACCCATAATGTCTGTAAACAGTTACCATAGTAAAAAGTATTGGGAGGTGTTATAAAGACATACGGTTCCGTTCTAGTCCACCGTTTACACTACCCATAATGTCTGTATAACAGATCTAACATAGTAACCTAGTATTGGAGGTTGTATAAAAGACATACGTCCATCTAGTCAAACCTTTATACCCTAACCATAAGTCTGTATAAACAGTTACATAGTAAAATAGTATTGGAGGTGTATAAAGACATCATCCATCTGTCCAACCTTTGATCCCTACCAATAATGTCTGTACAAACAGTACATAGTTAACATAGTATGGGGTTGTATAAAAGACATACGTCCATCTAGTCAAACTTATTTTTTTTTTTTACCCTACCCATAATGTCTGTATAACAGTTACATAGGAAACATAGTAGTGGAGGTTGTATATAAAGACATTACATCCATCTAGTCCAACTTTATACCCTACATAATGTCTGTAGAAACAGTATATAGTAAACATAGTATTGGAGATTGATAAAGACAATGTCATCTGGTCCAACCTTGATACCCTACCCATAATGTCTGGTCTAACATGACATTAGTAACATAGTATGGTGGGTTGTATAAAGGACATACGTTCCATCATAGTCCAAACTTTTATACCCTCCCCATAATGTCTGTATAACTGTTAATAGAACAGAGTATGGAGTTGTAGAAAGACTCACGTCCCAATCAGTCCAACCTTTATACCCTACAATAATGTCTGTTATAACAGTTACATAGTAACATAGTATTGGAGGTTGTATAAAGACATACGTCCATCTAGTCCAAACCTTTTATTACCCTTACCCATAATGTTCTGTATAAACGTTACATAGTAAACTAGTATTGGAGGTTGTATAAAGAAACAACGTCCATTAGTCCAACCTTTTACCCTACAATAAGTCTGTATAAACCAGTTACATAATAAAATTTAGTATTGGAGGTTATATAAAGACATACGTCCATCTAGTCCAACCTTTAGACTAACCCATAAATGTCTGTATCACAGTTACATAGTAAATTATATTGGAGGTTTGTAATAAAGACATACGTCCCATCTAGTCAAACCTTATACCCTAAACCATAATTGTCTGTTATAACAGTTACATAGTAACATAGTTTGGAGGTTGTATAAAGACATACGCCAATCTAGTCCAACCTTATACCCTACCCATAATGTCTGTATTAACAGTGACAGAGTAACATAGTATTGGAGGTTGTATAAAACCTTACATCATCGAGTCCAACCTTTATTACCCTACCATAATTCTGTATAAACAGTTACATAGTAACATAGCATCTGAGGTGGAAGGTTGGTTATTGGTGATCCGGAGCTCCCACAAGTGCTTACTTGAATATCCGTTTTTGGTTCACGTTTCTGGGCCCCCATACTATGGCCTCCAAGAGTCCCTGGTCGAGCCTGGGCCTTCTGAGCTATCCTGTGCCAAAAAAAAAAAACACCTTGAGCCTGGGCATCCTGATTTTGGAGGCCCTGGAAAACGGCCTAAAAGATATGTAGCGATAAAAGAAAGTAAGATCCCTTGAATAATGAATTAAACAAAAAAAAGCTTATTTGTGCTGGGGATGTTTATACATTCCAATCCCAAGACCCAAGGCTGTTAATTTCTGCCATGGAAAAAAAGATTTGAGCTGATTACCCAAGGAGGGAAGGCCGTGGAGATGAAATTGGTCCTAATGCGGGAGGCTTACCCCTGAGGGATAGTTCAGGCAGAGAAGGAGAGCAAAATGCAGGGGGGGGAGGGAAACAGCTAAGGCCCAGCCATGCTGTTCATTTCATGGTCTCCCCAGTGTCGTTTGCCGGCAGGGGTTGGGAGGGGCCTGGGGCCCTGAAGGACGGTCTCGGTCACCAGTTTCCAAAAGTTACACCTGGACAAAAAGACAGGAGAAAGAAGTGGCTACTGGCTGTGGAAGACCTAAAAATCCCCCGTTTGCTGAAAGTTAACACTTGTATATTTCTTTTTTCGTCTTTCCTGGAATCTCCACATTAATTTAAGAGCAAGAACACTCTGCCGAATCCTCCTTTTTTTTTATGGATGAGCAATCTTTGTTTTGTTCAAAGATGGAGGCAAAAGTGGGGAAAAGCACAAGAAAGGAAAGAAAAGTTCGGGTTTCCCAAATTTGGTTTTCCAACCATGCAGTTGCAACCCCCTTAATTCCACTAAACCAAGTCGCCTGGAGTCTACACAACACCAAACATGGCTGAGAACATGTGGTTTCGGCGGCCATCTTGGATCCTGACAGTGACATCACACCTGCAGCTTACCAGTGCCCAATGCTCCTCCCGGACTGCCAAACATGCCCAGAAAAAGGAGAAGAAGAAGAGTCTGGCAGTGCGGTGGTAAGGAAGTGCAGATAAAGTTCCCATATGTAAGAGGCAATCTTTAAGTTTTCAGGGCAGTGAGAGGGAAAGTACCTGCAGCGGGGGCCATTTTGGGAATCCAAAGGCGGTGTGTCAGCTGGTTCTGGGTTCCAGAGCTGTGGTTGGGTACAGGAAGGAGATGGATTTTTTCGCAGTGGACCAATTCAGACAGATCCTGCTATTAGAAGGCGGCACCTGAGGAGCCTAAGGAGAAGAGGGGTCAGGAAAAGCAGAGGAGTTATTTCAGCTGGTCCCAAGCAAAGTCCCGGCGGCCCCATCTGGTAGAGGAAGAGATCTTTTAGCAAAAGAACGTTTGCCCTACAGTTAAAGTCCCCAAGCAAGTTTCTATTGGGAAAGAAGGCGGAGGTGGCAGGTAGGCAAGTTTAGGGGGAATCTAAAATCTGGTTCCTAAGCTGGAGATGGCGGAAAGCTGGATCTGGGTGAATCGATTCCCCCCCAGTGTCCGGAGAGATGGCGAGCAGAGCCTGAGGCCAGGGATGGAGGGTCCACCAATAGGTGGTAAGTGTGATCACCCGGTCCCGTGTACCCTTTCCCCTGCTCCTGGTTGTGCTGTATCCCAATCTCCCTCTGTGTCTGGTCAGCCCCAGATGTCTGAGGTCCAATGGCTACCCCTGTCAGTCTGTGTCTGTCCCCCCTGTAAGATCTGCGGATCATCTAGGTCCCATTGTGCAAAGTTTTCAATCTGTTTTCCGCTAAGCAGCCTCCAGTTTCACCTGAGGGACCAAACCTACATCGTTATGCGTCCGCTGCCAGAGCCACTCATTCTGTACACGAGGACTGTACTGCTAATGCGCACACATCTATGTTAATGGTCACATGTACAGTGGCGGTTGGGGTAGGAGGAATGTGGTGAACTTGAAGTGGGTGGGGGAGGCCCTTATCAAGGGATAGGCAGCAGGTGATGACAGACTCCTCCGGGTTGGGTTTTTGAGGCAGTGGACATCTTTGCCTTATTCTGGGCCCAGTCCGGCGGGAGTTGTCATCAGCTTTGTGTCCACCAAGGTAGGAATGGAGTTTTGGAAAAGATGACAGGGATCCTGCTTGGTGGATTATGGCTTCGGGTCGGTGGCGGTTTCACGGGCACGAGGTACTATCCGTTGGGGGTCTGTTGGAGATGACCATATAAAGGTCTTTAATGCAGAGCATCCGCCATTTGATTCGAGCTACTCTTCCACACATGCTTGGGCGGATACGGCTCCGTCCAAAGAGACCTGTTTTAAAAACCTTGTGACAGGGGAATTTGGGATGGTGGTATGGAAAAACGTGCAGCGTTTAAATGAACACAGTCCCGTAATCGTTACCCAGCAACATCCGACTTCTGCCGTTATCGGCAGGGAATAGGATACCATGCTTCTACCCGGGCCAGCCGAGGTCCGTGCTGGATTTGGAAAGTGCGGGTCGTTTCGTCATCTCAATATATTGTGAAAAATGAAGTGTTGCCCTATGCTTGAGTGGGGCACAATGGAAAGACGCACCTAACAGGGTCTGTTGCAACCTCTGCGGTGAGTGGGGGCACACTGACACCTCTTGGCCCGTCTCTTGGCAGGCAAAGTAGTGCGCAAGAGTTTGCAGAGTAGATGGTTAGTCTCCGAGGAAGTGAGCTCTGAGGTTGTAGCATTTGTGGGGAGGAAAGCAGGTGGACGTGGAGAAGTGTCTCCTTCGGCAGTGCCTATGGGGGCACAAAGAGGAGTACCACAATGCACTGCGGAGCCTGTTCACTGTTGAATCCACAGGAAAGCTCCCAGAGGCAGAGAAGAGATGACCAAAAATTATATCAGGGTCACCCAAACCCACGCTCATTTTCTATGGAACCTATTTAAAGCGAAGCCGAGGGTACCAATCCAAGTCAAGGGTGGGCTCTGCCCAAATATCTCACCCAGTTGGTTAACTCTGGCTTCCAGAGTCCGAAGGTCCTCCACTGTCGAGAGGGGGGATGGAGTTTGAGTGGGAGGGAGGAGGATGGAGTTTGGTGGGAAGTGGGAGGAGCAAGGGAACAAGCCCAATTGTCATCTAAATTGTCTATTCCGCTTAAAATCCTTACTCTGTGTTAGGAGAGACAGTCGGAGGAAGGAAAAGGCGGGCTTAGAGAGCGAATCTAGCTAGAGAAACCTCTTTTCCAGTGTGATTTACATTTTTATAGACAATTGCAGGAGGCTGAGCGGTTGCCATCCGGCCTCTCCAGCTACAGCGGGAAGGGTCCGATGATGAGGGGAGGAGGGTTAAAGAAGGGTAAAATGAAAACCCCCATAACTCATTCACTTGTAAATGCTTATGTGCCCCCTCCAATAAGATGTTGTGCAACAATTACTGTTGCCCCATCAAGTCTCTGTAAGTGCACGTAGCATGGCGGTTATTTTTTCTCTCCAGAGTTGAGGCAGCCATTTTCTTTTTGAGGAGGGACCCGGGCTCACCACATTGGCTGCTGATCCCATCGCGGACGGTGAGAGTGGGTCCCTGGGAATACGGACTGTGATGGTGGGTCCCTGGGAATACAGACGGTGAGGGTGTGTCCCTGGAAATACGGACATTGAGGGTGGGTCCCTGGGAACACGGACGGTGAGGGTAATAGGGACGGTGAGGGAATACGGACGGTGAGGGTGGGTCCCTGGGAATACGGACGGTGAGAGTGGGTCCCTGGGAATACGGACTGTGATGGTGGGTCTCTGGGAATACGGACAGTGAGGGTGGGTCCCTGGAAATACGGACGATGAGGGTGGGTCCCTGGGAACACGGACGGTGAGGGTAATAGGGACGGTGAGGGAATACGGACGGTGAGGGTGGGTCCCTCGATCATCGCGTTGCTGTGTCACGATCATCTCAATCATCGCTTTGCTTGCTCTACGATCATCGCATTGTTGCTTGCGTCTACGATCGTCGCATTGCTCGTCACGATCAGATCGCTTTCCTGCGCTACGATCATCGTTTGCTGCGTCTACGATCATCGCTTTGCTGCGGTCTAACTATCATCGCATTGCTGCGCCCACGAGCATCGCTTTGCTGCGTATGACGACAATCGCTTTGCCGCTCCTACGATCAAACGCATTTGCCGCTTCTTAACGATCAATCGCTTTGCCTGCGTCTACGGTCATCGCTTTGCTGCTTCTCTACGATCATCGCTTGGCTTCGTCTACGATCATTGCGGTTGCTGCAAATCTACCTCATCACTTTATTGGCTTTGCGTCTACGATCATCGGCTTTGGCTGTGTCTACGATCATCGCACTCATCGCTTTGCTGGGTCTAATACGATCATCCTCATTGCTGCGTCTACACAATTCGTCGCATTGCTGCGTCTACGATCAACATCGCTTTTCCTTTCCTTCGTCTTAACGATCACGCTTTGCTGCGTCTTACGATCATCCGCTGCTTGCGCTACGAATCTCGCATTGCTGCGCCCACAATCATCGCTTTGGCTGCGTATACGATCATCGCTTTGCGCGTCTACGATCATCGCTTTGCCGCGTCTAGGATCTTCGCTTTGCTGCTTCTACGATCTTTTGCTTTGCTGCGTCGACGTTCTCGATTTGTGCGTCTACGATCATCGCTTTGCTGATCTACGTCCTCGTCCTTTTTGCTGCGTCTACGATCTTCGGCTTGGCTTGAATCTAAGAATCATCGCTTTGCTGCGTTCTATGATCATCGATTTGCTGCGTCTACGATCTTCGCTTTGTTGCTGCTTCTAACGATCTTACCGCTTTGCTTGCGCACGATCTTCTCTTGCTGCGTCTATGAACCATCGCATGCTGCGTCTAAGCTATCATCGTCTTTGCTGCGTCTAAAACGGTCATCGTCGCTTTGGCTGCATCTACGATCATCGCATTGCTGCGTCTACGTCATCGCTTTGCTGCGTCTCCGTCATCGCTTTGCTGCGTCTACGATCATCGCTTTGGCTGCTGCGTCTACGTCAATCGCTTTGCTGCGTCTACGATCATCGTTTTGCTGTTTTTTGTTTTTTTTTTGGGGGTTTTTTTTTTCTCGTTTTCCTGTCCCTGACGTCTTTTGTCATATTTGGAATGCGTCGGACCGTTCAGTCTGTAAATAACACAGAGAACATTAAATGTATCGGAACCTCTGGGGGCCGGAGAATTCGACCGCGCAGTGTGAAAAGCTTTTAACCACCTGACCTGTTAACACATCCAATGCTATTTTCACATGGACACAGTGACAGGTGTAACGAGAGATCTACCATCTCACTAATGTATCTATGTATTTTATTTCTTATATAGAACACGGGCCGCATAGATTCGGACCGCAAATTACACATACAGTGGGAACGGATTCTCACAATTTCAATTGTGTTTGAAATTACATTGCGATTCGCAAAACGCACGGAAAACGGAATACAACGTGCATAGTGGGACCCAACCCTTAGAACCGATCAGGTTTTTGGGACCCGCACAAACATTTCTAGCTAGAGGGATATAAACTGCTATAAGGTCCTAGAGGGATATAAACTGCTATAAGGTCCGAGAGGGATATCAACTGCTATATAAGTTCCTAGAGGGATATAAACTGCATAGGTCCTAGAGGGATATAAACTGCTTATAATGTCCCCTAGAGGGATTAGTAAACTGCTATAAGGTAATAATGTTCCTAGAGGGATATAAACCTGCTAGGATAGGTCCCTAGAGGGATATAAACTGCTAAATGTCCTAGAGTGATAAACTGCTATAAGGTCTAAGGGATATACTGCTATACGGTCCTAGAAGGGATAATCAACTGCTATAAAAAGTGTTCCAGAGGGATATAACTGCTATAAAGGTCCTATAGGATATAAACTGCTATAGAGGTCCTAGAGGGATATAAACTGCTATAATGTCCTAGAGGGGATTAAACTGCTATAAGGTCCTAGAGGGATATAAACTGCTATAAGTTCCTAGAGGGATATAACCTGCTATAAGGTCCTAGAGGGATCTAACGCGATAATCTAGTCCTTAGAGGATATAACTGCGAATAAAAGGTCCTGGAGGGATATAAACTGCTATAAGGTCCTTGTACATTTTATTCCTTTCCCCTCTCATGGAAATAGAATTACCATCTACATTGATAGCGTTGATGGGACATCACAGAACGAATCCTTAATTCAATGCAATTGGGGTTCATCCGAACCGATTAGCAAGTCGCCCCTATAGGTAATAATGGAGACGTCTACTCTAACAAGCTGAAATGATAAGATTTAAGACCAGGGTAAGGGTGTAAGGGGGTTGAATGAATAGAGATTCAATGAAGTTTTGTTTGATGTACAGTGGCTTTTGTAACCTGTTTTGAATGTTTGTTTATTATTTTTCTAGCAACTGTCAGTACAGGATTATCTGGATTGTTAATGGCACTGAAAATATCCACCCACTTCCCTCATTCAACCACAAACACAATCATTATGTCCTGAAAATCCTAATCCTAAAAAACCACTACACAACCTACCGACCGAGAGTATGAACATCATACCCATAATGTAATACCAGGGAATCCCCGGGGCTCCACAGGGATCTCCCAGGACCCACCAACCCCTCCCTCACCGTCGCATCCTCCCAGGGACCCCCCACCCTCCAAACCGTCACGTCCTCCGCAAGGGACCTAAAACTCTAACCCCTCACCTCCGTCTTCCAGTACCCCCGCCTCTACCGTCCATATTCCCCAGGTACCACCCCAACCACCCTCACAGGCCGTATTTCCAGGGAACCCACCCACCCACACTGTCCAGAATTTCAGGTACCCCCCCACCATCCCGTATTCCCAGTGGAGCACCCGCCAAGCCCTCATCCCCTGCCACCCACACTCGCCGTATCCCCAGGGACCACCATCATCACAACCCGCCGATTCTTTCCAAGGGACCCCCCTCACTACTGTCCATACTCACAGGGACAGACACTCATCCCGCCCGTACTTCCCAGCGACCCATCCCGCATCGTCCGTAGCCACCCAGGGACCACACCCTCACTGTCCGTACTCCCAGGGACCCAAACCCTAAACCGTCCGTATATCTCCCAAGTGGACCTAAAACACCACCCTAAACAGTCCTTCTCCCATGTAACCCCCCACCCTCAAAACCGTCCGTATTCCGGGACCCACCACCTCACCATCCGTATTCCCAGGAACCCACTCCGCACAGTCCGTATTTTCCCCGGGACCCAAACCTCAAACCGTCCGTATTCTCCCAGGGACCCCGACCTCATCGACCCTCACCATCCGTTATTCACCAGGGACCCACACCCTCAACCTTCCGCATATTCCCAGGGACCCACCCTCACAGTCCTCTTCCAAGGGACCACCCTCACCGTCTCGTCTCCCCATGGAACCAACCTCACACTGTCCATCATTCCCAGGGACCCACCCTCACCGTCCGTATTCCCTCCACCGTCCCTATTCCCCACCGCCGTGTTCCCAGGGAACCACCCATACCATCGTCGTATTTTCCAGGGACCCACCCCACCGTGGGAAAAAAAGAAACCATATAAAGGTCCCAGGGACCGGGAACCCGTCACCATCCGTTATTCCCAGGGACCCCCCCTCACCGTTCCCGCCATATTCCCGGGCCCACCCCAAAAACACCCTCAAAAAGAGAGACATTCCCCCCTAAATTTCCCAGACCCCACCTAACACGTTCGTACTCACTCCCATTGACGGGCAGAAACCCGCCTCCCTCACAAAGAAAACATGTCCAGGGGGTGATTCCGCGGAGGGGCCCCTCCTGGGCCAAAAGGAGGCACAGCGGGGGAAAAGGGGGACACCCTTCACCGTCCGTATATTCCCTCACCGTCCCTATTACCGCTCACTTGTCCGTTTCCCAGGGACCCACCCTCATCGTGGCCTTGAGTGTATCCGGGAGGATAACCGGAGGGGCACCCGTTCACGCAGGTAGCGGCGTATTCCAATTCCCAGGGACCCACCATCGACATTCCCGTATTCCAGGGATCCCACTCCAACCGTCCGGATGTCCCAGTACCCCACCCTCGAACCGTTCCGGGTACTCGGACACTGAAAACCCCAGGGACACCAGACACCTACCTTACCTGTATTCCCCAGGGACCCACCCCTGCGGATCACAGTCCGTACGCCAGGGACCACCCCCAGGGGGGGGGTGGGCGCCCCCCACATTCCGTAACTACTCCCCGGG
Source organism: Hymenochirus boettgeri (assembly GCA_019447015.1). Taxonomy (NCBI): domain Eukaryota; kingdom Metazoa; phylum Chordata; class Amphibia; order Anura; family Pipidae; genus Hymenochirus; species Hymenochirus boettgeri. The sequence goes on from JAACNH010000059.1 coordinate 460,772, forward strand.
CACCCACCGCCCTCAACCGCCCTATTCTTCCCATGGACCACCCTCACTGTCCGTACTTTACAGTGACCCACCTCAACCGCCGTACGCCCAGGGACCCACCCCACAGTCCATATTCCAGGGACCCCCTCAAAGTCCTTAACTCACAGGGACCCCACCTCACTGTCCGTACTCCCCGGGACCCACTCCTCACCGTCCGTATTCCCAGGGACCCCACCCTCAACATCCCTATTTCCCATCCCCGGGACCCACTCTCACGCGTCCGCCGTATTCCAAGGGACCCAACCCTCCACCTCTGTATTCCCAGGGACCCCACCCTCTCTGGTCGTATTCCCAGGGACCACACCCTCCCCGTCCGTATTCCGGGACCCGGGGGGACCCCCTCACATTCCGTACTCCCAGGGACCCCCCGCACTAGGTCCGATTCCAGGACCCACCCTTCACCGTCCGGATCCCAGGGAAACGACACTCCAGCCCCACACAAGGGGACGGGGGCCAAAAAAAGGACAACTCCAAGATTCCCATGGACAAACAACCAGGGACACGCGGTAGACCAACAAACCCAGCCGTATTCCCATGGACAAAAAAACCGAACGACAAAACCGAACCCGACCGAGGGGAAGCGGGGGGCTCACAGATCCCGGTATTCCCATGGATCCCCCTCAAAACGTCCGTACTCCCATCCCAGGGTCCCCCACCCTCACTGTCCCGTATTATTCCCAGGAACCAGAACACCCCCGCCCCCCGCTCACATTCCGTACTGGCCCAGGGACCCAACCCCCACCGTCCGTATTCCCCAGGGACCCCCCTACAGTCCCTATTCCCAGGTGACCCCAACCCTCACTGTCCCTATTCCAGGGAACCCCCCTCGCAGCCGTACTGGGACTAAAACCACGGACCCGGGCGGCCCTCACGGTCCGTATTCCCACGAATCCACCACCACCCTCACCGTCCATATTCCCAGGGACCCCCCACCCCTCAACTTCCGTACCCAGGGGGGGGGGGGGGGGGGATACTCCCCAGGGTATCCAACCCTCGACCGTCCATATTCCCCGGGACCCCCCCTCCACACCTTCCGTTAATTCCCTCACCTCCCGATTAATCCTTACCCCCCTATTATACCTAACCCTCACCGGGCCGTGTTCCCAGGGACCCACCCTCAACCGCGCCGGTATTTCCAGGGACCCCACCCTCACTTCCGTATTCCCAGAGACCCACCATCACATCCGTATATCCCAGGGGACCCCACTCCTCAACCCACTCTTCACCGTCCGTATTCCCAGGGACCCACCACCCTCCAAACCTCCTTATTCCTAGGGACCCCCCCCCCCCCCCCCCCCAACCACCATCACAACCACCGTCCGTACTCCCATGGACCCCCACCCTCACAGACAGAACAGTTCCATATTCCCAGGTGACCAACCCTCATCGTCCGGATTCCGGAGGGACCCCCACCCTCACTGGTCCGTACTCCCAGGGACCCCCCCCTCACCGTCCATACCTCCCAGGGACCACCCCCGGGCATCACAGGGGAAAGTCCGTACTCCCCCGATGGACCTCACCCTACGCCCATCACCATATTCCTTTCCCTCCCAGGGACCCCCCGACTAGAACAGGGCTCCACCTTCACTTCCATACTTAACAGTGACCCACCATCACCAGCGATGGTGATATAATAGGTACTTCCCAGGGACCAAAAACACAAAAAAAGGCCGCCCCCTCACATCCAACGTAGCAGTCCCAGGACCCGGGGGGGGGGGCGGGACCCCACCCGTCACGAGTCCTTACTCACAAGGGGACCCCACGCTCTCTGCCGTACTCCCAGGGAACCACCCCCCACCCCTCAACACCATCCTTCTTCCCCGGGACCCCACCCTCACAGTCCCCATTACAGGGACCCACCCTCACCGTCGTCCGTATTCCCAGGTAGGGGGGGACCCACCCCAGCAACGCAAAACCATCCGTATTCCCAGGGACCCCCCCCTCTGTTCGTCCGATATTCCCCCAACACTCCCTATTTCAAAGCTTTTCCCCCAGGGAGGTAGGATCCCACCCTCACCGTCCCCTATTCCCACGGAACAGTGGAAGGAAAAGGCGAGGCGTACCCGATGTACGGCATAAGTGCTGGCCCCCCCCACATCATGCCTTACTGGGGGGATTGTGACTGTACTCCCTAGCGTACTCCCCATTTAGGCTCTGAGTCCGCTTAATTGTCGGGGAGAGTGCTTCCGAGCCCGTCGTCCCCCCACCGGCGGCAGCCCCCGAAAAGGGAGCCAGGGATAGACGAGAACTGCCCCCCCCCCCCCGTACACGGCAGGTTCTGAAAAAAAAAATCAAAAAAAACACAGGGGGAGGTCGCCCCCAAACCGGAGGTTTGTATCAATGGGGGACATATTTATTTCTTCTCCTATATTTGGGAATTATCCTTCGCCCGTCCCTCCACCTCCCCCTCCCCCCCCTCCCCCGACACCCCCCCTTCTCCTTCCTTTCCCCCCCCCGAGGGAGTCACCCACCCCTAGGCTGAAAAGTGTGTGGGTAGTGGAGAGAGTGTGATAAATGCCCCCCCCCCCCTGTTAGCGGAAAAGAGGATTTCGGGGGGGGAAAAAAAAAGCGCGAAAGGAGGAAAAGGGGCGGGAAAAAAAAAAGACCAGTCCACTACTTCAAAATGAGAGTGAATGAGTACCGCCGCCCTAGTATAGAATATGTCGCCCTGCCCCCAAAAACAGTAATTGCCACTCCCTCCAGCGGGGGGGATCCCCAACCCCCCCCCCCCCCCCCCCTGGGCCTCACATTCCCTTATTCCCTTTTTACCCACCCTGACCCTCAATCAATCCTTATTTCCCTATTTACTGTGGGGCACAAAAAAAAACCTAGCTTGACATCAGTCTACCGTACTCACATTCTTTTTAGCGGTGAGTACTCTCAACTTGCTCGTCTTTGTGTAGTGTTAACTGCCGGATCGTCTCTCAACTGTCTCTCACCTCTTTCCTTCCATTCCCCTTTCCCCCCCCCGCCCCTCCCCGTTCGTTCCCTCCCCCGACCGCCCCTCCTTCCCTCTATTCCCCTTTCCCCCCACCCTCACCGGCACAAATAGCGCCGCGCGGTGGGCAGGATCGGGGGACGCGTGCCAGCTGGCAGGGGGCGTTGCACGGCGCGCTGGCCGGCGCCGGGCCGCGAACATCCAGGTGTCCCTACCCTAGGGGAGGCGCAGCGCGCCGCCCGGTAGAAGGGGAGCCGCGACCTAGCGCCGCGCACTGCTCGCTTCTTGCTCCTGGCCAGACGGCCGGTCCACTCCTTCCCGTCCCCTCGAGGATGTGGCGGTAGTCGGCCGGCGGCCGGGACGCGTGAGAGTCGGCCCGTGTCGTGCGCCGCCCGGCCTCCGGTACCGGGGACGCCGCGGGCCCGCGGGGGAACCCCCCTCCGCGCACCCACCCCTCCCCCGCGCCGCGGCAAAAAAGAACCCAAACCGCCCCAACACGGGGAACCGCCTTGCCGCCTCAGCACACCCGTCCGTATTCCAAGGGACCCATCCCTCACTGTCCTACTCCCAGTGACGCCACCCTCTCACGTGTCCGTATCCCAGGGACCCACCCTCACCTGTCCGTAGCTCCCAGTGACCCACCCCTCACCATCTGTACTTCCCAGTGACCCACCTCACTGCCTTATTCCCATGGAACCCCCTCACTGTCCCATACCCCAGTGACCCACCCTCACCCTTCCTATTCCCAGGACCCCAAAAACCCCCCTCACTGTCCGTACTCCCAGTGGACACCCCCCCTCACTGTCCCTGTACTCCACATTGCCCCACCCTCACTGTCCGTATTTCCCGGGACCCTCGCCCTCACTGTCCGTACCCAGTACCCCACCCTCACTGTCCTTATTCCAAGGGACCCCCCCCTCACAGTCCGTATACCCACAGTGACACCCACCCTCACTGTCCGTATTCCCAGGGACACCCCCGCTCACGGTCCGTACTCTCCCAGTGAACCCCACCCTCAAACCGTCCTTATTCCCGGGAACCACCCTCCACATGTCCGTACTCCCAGTGACCCCAAACCCCTCAACCTCTTACTCTACTACCCAGTGACCCCCACCCCACGTCCGTATTCCCCATGGCCCCCTGCCCTCACGACTGTCCGACTCCCTTCCCAGTGACCCCCCCTCTACTGTCCTTATTCCCAAGTGGACCCCCACCTCACAGGTCCGTACTCCCAGTGACCCAGGCCCGACGTCCGGCGTGTTAGACCTCCCAGTGCCCACCCCACAACCGTCCTTTTCCCATGGAACCCCCACCCCACTGTCTGTCTGCCCATTGACCCACCCTCACTGCCGTACTCCCCAGGGACCAGCCCTCACTGTCCTTAAGTCCCAGGACCCACCCTCACTGTCCCGTACTCCCCAGTGACCCACCCTCACGTCCTTTTCCCGGGACCACCCTCACTGTCCGTACTGCCCTGACCCACCCTCACCGTCCTTATTCCCAGGTACCCTGATTTTTTTTTTTTAATTCTAATTCCTGGATATCGCTTTCTGGTTCCAAAACTGACCAAATGCCCAACGGTTTCCTCTTCCTGGATTTCGTCGCGTTTCACGGTCTTCAGGGCAGATTTTATAAACAGCATGTGATAATTTCATGGCCACATCTCCCGAGACAAGTTTCGTCGAGATTTCACCGTAGCTGGCGGTTTTCCCCTTATTCAACTGCGTTAATTCGTTATAACCAACTTGTAATCGCGCCAAACTTCACACTGTTTTTAACTTCTAATCACCCCAGCGAAATAATAATGTCATTGGAACGGTCTCCCGGACTAACCTTGGCCCAACGGGCCTGTAACTTTGTTAAGTTTAGAAACATAACATGGGGGGTTTTATCGTTAAAACACGCATAGGATTTGTACTTTACTTGGTAAACAGCGATACCCGAAGCATTCAATATCGGAGTGTAAACTTCGACTCACAACGATCCAAAAAATAGTCGAAAACGACCGCCGACCCCGCGCGCACTGGAACCCACTGGGACACTTAATGTAATGTAATGGCTAGAAATGCGGTGGAAGAACAAAATGCGATATGAGTCGAGTACGAGTTTGTCACCCACTGGTTATGTAGGCTTTATAAATTGCGTCCAATTCGGGAAAGATGACCTCGCATAAAGTAGGTCTAGTCTTATTTTTCACGAGAAACTCATTTTTTTCAGCTTAGGCCCAATTAGTAGACGAGCCCTCGAATGATCCTACTAAGGAAACAAAATTTCCTTCTACGTGGGACCATAATCTACTACTCAAACAAAAGAAACAGCTCCTGGGCTGTACAATATCCCATGATGCAACACATCTGTTGTTCCTATACACTGGATCTACCCATGGCCAGATTCAGGATGTTTTTATAATCACTTCAACACAAACTGACATGTGTATCTGGGGTCAGTGACCCACCCCCTGAAAAATCCAGAATCCTGCAGAAGTTACAAGGGCAACTACAACAATCTACAAATACACCCCACATTAACATTAAAGGATCACGGTAGTACTGAATCGCCTACATCTGACAATACAAGGCGTTCTATGTCCTATCAATAAAATACGTTCTTATGTCCTACACTACAATTTTTCTATGTCCTACAATACATATGTTCTATGTCCTACATCATATGTTCTATGTCCCTACATACAATACGTTCTAAATGTCCAATGCCAATCGGTCTAATGTCCTAGCACTACAATATTTGCTATGTCCTACAATACAATTGTTCTAATGTCCTACACATCCATACGTTCTATTTCCTACAATACAATATTGTCTATGTCCTACAATGACAATATGTTCTATGGTCCGACAATACACAATAGTCTATGTCCTACATACAATACGTGCTATTCCTACATCATACGTTCTATGTCCTACAATCCATATTTTCTATGTCCCTACAATACAATATGTTCTATGTCCACTACTACAATACAAGATTTCTATGTCCTCAATACAAATACTTTATGTCTACAATACATATTTCTATGTCCCAGACTAACGTGCTATGTCGCTACCAAATAAAATACGTTCTATGTCCTACAATACAATACGTTCTATGTCCTACAATACAATACGTTCTCTTCTAATGTCCTACAATACATACGTTCTATGTATCTAATGTCCTACAATCAATACGTTCTAATGTCCTACAATACATCCTTCTATGTCCTACATACAAATGCGTTCCTTAATGTCCTACATACCATACGTTCTTACTATTCCTACAATACAATACGTTTCTATTCCTAGCATACAATCCTTCTATGTCCTACACTACAATATGTTATCTGTCCTACAATACAATATGTTATATGTCCTACAAATACAAATACAATTGTTATCATGGCCCTACCCAAGTGACAATATTCGTTATCATGTCGTCTTTAACATAGCCACATATTTTTCTGTATGTCTCTTACTTCATTAGCAATACGTTCTATGTCCTACAATACATGCGTTCTATGGGCGCTACAGATAACATATCGTTTCTATGGGTCCCGTACATACTAATACGTCTACTGTCTCTAGCAATACAATTTGCGTTCTATGTCCTACATACAATACGTTTCTTTCTATTCCCTACAATACAATGCTTCCTATGTCCTCAGATACAATGCGTTCTAGTTCCCTCAATACAATACGTTCCGATGTCCTACCATAAATACGTGCTATGTCTACAATACAATGCGTTTCTATGTCCTAACAATACAATACGTTCTATGTCCTACAATACAATAACGTTTCTATGTCCTACAATACACTACGTTCTACTGTCCTAACAATACAATATGTTTAATGTCCCTACAATACATATGTTATATGTCCTACAATACAATATGTTATATGTCCTACAATACAATATGTTCTATGTCCTACAATACAATACGTTTCTATGTCCTAAAATACATACGTTCTATTTCCCTACAATACAATACGTTCTATGTCCTACAATCCAATAACGTTCTATGTCCTACAATACAATCCGTTTCTATGTCCTCGACAATACCAATCACTTTCTATGTCCTACACTACAATACGTTCTAATGTCCTACATACAATCGTTCTATGTCCTACAAGACAATACGTTCTAAATGTCCTACAAACAATACGTTCTATGCCATGACAATACAATACTTTCTATGGTCCTTCGTCCTACAATACAATATTTTCTATGATCCTAACATACAATACGTTCTATGTCCTACAATACAATACGTTCTATTCTAGGGGGGGGGAGTAGTGGTGTACGCTATGTCCTACAATAGGCATACGTTCTATGTCCTACAATACAATCCGTTCTATGTCGCTACCATAAATTACGTTCGTAATGTCCTACAATACAATATTTGTCTATGTCCTACAATACAAATGGTCGATTCCTACACTACAATACGTTCTATGGGTCCTACAATAACAATGCGTTCTATGTCCTACAATACAATACGTTCATTTCCTACAATCACAATACGTTCTAATGTCCTACATACCATACGTTCCTAATGTCCTACTCCATACAATATGTTCTAATGTCCTACATACAATATTTTGCATATTGTCTCTACAATACAATACAGTCTTCTATGCATCCCCTTATCAATACAATACGTTTCTAGTGTTCTCTTCAATGCAATCCCCGTTCTAGCGTCCTAGCAAATACGGAATACGTGGTCTTGGCCGTATCTAGGGTACTACCAGACTGTTGTGCGTGTGTGGGCTTTAGTCGCTTTCGCGGGCAGATACAATCGCTCCGCCCTCTCTCATAGTATACTTCTATGTTCCGACAATAACAATACGTTCTAATGTCCTACAACTACAATATGTTTCCTATGTCCTACAATACAATTAACAATCACGTTCTATGCTACCATATACAATAACTTTTCTTGTCCGCTGGGAGGGGGCAAGGGCACAAATAAGAAAAAAATAAGCATACGTGCCCCCTACATACAATCCGCTTCTATGTCCTACAATACAATACTTTCTATTTCCTACAATACAAAACGTTCTAAGTGTCCTACCTAAACTATAGTGGCATACGTTTCTATTTCCTACAATACAATACGTTTTCTATGGTCTCTTACAATACGATACGTTCTAGTCCCTACAATACAATCGTTCCTATGTCCTACCATACATACGTTCTACAATGCCTACAATACAAGTACGTTCTATGTCTCTCTACAATACAAAATTCGTTCTATGCTCCTACAATTATACAATACGTTCTACTGTCCTTGTGCAAAGAATGGGAAATGGGGGGGGGGGGGAAGGCGTGAGCGTGATTTCGCGTGTGTAAAACCGTAGCAAGCAACTACCCACACAAAACGTGTCGATAAGTGTCCTACGCGTGTGAACGAGAGATGATGGGTGTCGCGGGGGTTTCGCAGTCTACAACCAGTGCTGTTCGTGTCCTTTACTTCTCTTGTTCGGTTCATCTCCTCCTGACACTGCCGGAGTGTGGACTCGTCAATAATCTCTGTTCTATGTCCTATCACGATACATATTGCTTGTTTTCTATTCTCCTTTTTTCCTATCAATCTTCGAATATAGTTCTATGCTCCCTACATACAATACGTTCCTAGGTCCTACAATACAGATACCCTTTCTCTGATCCTACAATACCAATCCGTTCTATGTCCACACTCAATACTTCTAGGTCCTACAATACTAACGTGCTGTTCAGTATGTCCTAGCAATGGACGAATACTGATTGTTCTCACTCTCACTACAATACCTCACTTTCTCTAGAATGTTCCTTCGCCCACTCAGCAATAACGTTCTATGTCCTACAATACAATAGTTGGGGGTCGTATGTGCCGACAATCCAATATGTTCTAGTGTCCTACAATACAGAGGTTACGTAATGTCTCCTCGGATCTGAACACGTAGGGGAATAACAGAGGAAGAGTGTTCTATGTCCGACATACAATTAATGTTCTGAGGTTCCTATGCATATAAATCGGCTTCTATTCCTGACAATACAATGCGGTCTATTCCACAATACATACGTTCATGTCCTAGGCAGGGGAACACTACGAATGAGCTTCGCCTGGAGTCCTACAACTACCACTACTGTCTGACGTGTCCATACCATAGCGCAGAATAAAGACGCAGGTCGAGGTGCCGTACAATCAATCCTATACGGTGGTGGCTTGTTCTAAATAGGCCTACAATACAAGAGGGGCGAGGTCCTTACAATACATCAGACGTTCTATTGGCCGGCGTCTTCATACAGGATGTATCACCGTCTATGTGGTCCTAACATACAATACGTGGTATCTGCTATGAGGTCCTACAAGTACCGATATCGACCGTCCTTTCTAGTTCCTAACCAGAATATAACGTGTCTAGGTCCCTACAAGACAATATGTTGCTATGTTCCGACAAATACAATATTTTCTATGCCTACAACAAGACGTTCTAGGTCCTACATAACAATACCGGGGTCATGTCCCGACAATAACCATACGCTCTATGTCCTACACGATCAATCCGTTCGATGTCCTACAATACAATACGTTCTGAGTCCTACAATACAATACACGAGTTCTATGTCCTACAATACATACGTGTCTAATGTCCTAACAATACATTACGTTTCTAATGTCCGACAATACATTAACGTTCTATGGTCCTAACAATCCAATAACGTTCTTATGTCCTACAATACAAGTAAGTCCGTGCTGATGTCCTACAATACAATATGTTCTATGTCCTACATAACAATAACTTTCTAATGTCTACAATACAATAACTTTCTATGTCCTACAATCCAATACGTTCTAGTCCTACAATCCAACGTTCTATTCCTACAATCAATCGTTCTAAATGGTCCTAACAATACATATGTTCTATGTCCTACAATACAATATGTTCTAATTTCCTACACATAAATGCGTTTCTAATTCCTACAATACAAATTAATGTTTCTATGTCCTAACCTACAATATTTTCTATGTCCATGATACATATGTTCTAATGTCCTACAATAACAATACGTTCTATGTCCTACAATACAATACGTTGTATGTCCTTACAATACATACGTTTCTATTTCCTACAAATACAATATGTTCTTGTCCTAGCAATACAATACGTTCTCATTTCCTACAATAGCAATATCGTTTTCTATGTCCTTACAATACAATAGGTGTTCTATCTATTCCTACTAATACAATATGTTTCGAGTGTCCTACAATCAGATTATCGTTCTATGTCCTACACAAATAAATCCGTTCTCTGTTTCCTACATACAATTACGTATCTATGTCCTACAATACATTAAATAGTGTTCTCGGGTTCCCCATACAATACTAATAGTTTTCTTTTCCTACAATACAATAACGTTCTATGTCCTACTACAATACGTTGTATTTCCTACATACAATACTCTATATGTCCTACATACATATGTTTTCTATGTCCTACAATACAATCGTTCTAATGTCCTACAATACAATATGTTATATGTCCTACAATAACCATATGTTATATGTTCCTACAATACAATACGTTCTATGTCCTAAATACAATACGTTCTATGTCCTACAGATACAATATTGTTTCTATTCCTCACACTACATAATAACCAACGTTCTATGGTCCTACATACATATGTTCTATGTCCTACAATACAGGATACTTTCTAATGTCCTCACAATACTATTTCTCTGTCCTACAATACACAATATGTTCTATATGTCCTACAATACAATTGTTCTAATGTCATACATACAATCTTTTCTATGTCCTACAAATACATGCGTTCTATGTCCTACATACAATATTGTCTATGTCCTACAATACAATATTTCTATGTCCTACAATACAATACGTTTTCTAATGTCCTACCATACAATATGTTCTATTCCTACAATACAATATTTTTCTATTTCCTACATACAATACGTTCTATGGCCTACAATACAATACGTTCATGGTCCTCAATACAATATTTTTTCTATGTCCCTACATACAATACGTTCATGTCCACAATACAATGTGTTCTAGTCCTAGCAATATACAATATTTTCTATGTCCTACAATCCAATACGTTCTAATTCCTACAATACAAGATGTTATACAGTCCCTACATACAATACCTTCTATGTCCCTATCAATCCATAATTGTTACTTGGAATGTGCCGCTACGTCACAAATACAATAACGTTGTAAACGGTGCCTAATCAACATAACAAAAAAAACTGACGTTCATGTCCTGAACTTTTTCAATATCTCAAATACTGTCGGTTATGATGCGATGTCCTACAATATCAATACCGTTTGTGTAACGTATCCACAATACAATACTTCTATGGTCCGAATCTTACAAATATGTTATATGTGTCGCTACAATAGCAATACGTTTTCTAGTTCTACTATGGTTCCCTAACATACAAATACAATACGGTTCTATGTCCTATTCTCTGGGGGGAGGGCCGGGGGGGGGGGGGGGGATCGGCGTAATATTTTGTCCTATGGCCTACCTACCGACGGGATGTGCGAGGCTCTTCTTCTCTCGTCTCCCACAGAACACACAATACAATAGGGGCCAAGGGCAGATATCCTACCAGGTATGCAATCAGTGTCGTTATACTTGGATCCCCTTTTTTACAATACAATCAAACGTTTACGTCCTACATACAATACGTTCTAACTATCTAGTCCTAGCACTACAAGTGTGTAATAATATGGGGTCACTACAAACAATACGTTCTATTTCCTACAATACAATGTTCTATTTCCTACAAAGTACAAATTTTCATGTCCCTAACAAATACAATACGTCTTTAAATTTCCCTACAATACAGAGGTTATATTCCTACATACAAATATGTTCTATGTCCTACTACACATACGTTGTCACGTCCTACTCTGCGTACATATGTTATATGTCTACAATACATCCTGTTACGCCTACAATTACAATATTTTCTATTTCCTAAAATACAAACGTTCTATGGTCCTACAATACAATATGTTTCTATGTCCACCAATACAATACGTTTCAGTCCCTACAATACAATATTTTCTATGTCCTACAATACAATATTTTCTATGTCCTACAGATACATACGTTCTATGTCCTACAAGACATATGTTCTATGTCCTACAAGACAATATTTCTTATGTCCTACAATACATACGTTGCTATGTCCTACCCTACAATATTTTCTATGTCCTAACAATACAAATACGTTGTACGTCCCTACAATACAATACGTTCTATGTCCACCATACAACTAATTTTCGATGTCCTACAATACACTTTGTTAGATGTCCTACAATCAATACGTTTATGTCCTAACAATCAATATGTTAATATGTCCTACAATCAATACGTGTCTATGCCCTCCCATACAATATTTCTATGTCCTACAATACAATATGTTATATGTCCTACCCATACAATTACGTTCTATGTCCTACAATACCATAGTTCTATGTCCTACAATACCATATTTATATGTCCTACAATACAATACTTCTATGTCCTAACATACCATATGTTATATGTCCTGACAAATACAATACGTTGTACGTCCTACCATACAATATTTTCATTCGATTTCCTACAATACATACGTTCTATCTATGTCCTGACACTACAATATGTGTTCTATTCCTACAATAACAATACGTCTATGTCCTACAATCAATATTTTCTATGTCCTACAAATACAATATGTTTATATGTTCCTACAATACCATACGTTTCTATGTCCACAATACAATAGGTTACAATGGTCCCTACAAATACAATCCGGTTCTATGTCCTACAATACAATATGTTCATGTCCTACAATACAATACGTTTTTTCCTATGTCCTACAATACATAGTTCTATTCCTATACAATACAATACGTTTCTATGTCCTACAAGACAATATTTTCTGTCTAGTCCTACAATACATATTTATATTCCTACAATAAATACGTGTGTACTTCCTACAATACAATATTTTCTATGTTCCTACAATACAATACGATTCTTATGTCCTACAATACACTATGTTTGCTATGTCCTACAATACAATATGTTCTTGTCTACAATACAATATTTTCTATGTCCTACAATACAATACGTTTCTATGTCCTACACTACAATACGTTCTATGTCCTACAGATCAATCGTTGTACGTCCTACAATACAATCCGTTGTACGATCCCAATACAATATGTCTCTATGTCCTACAATAAATACGATTACGTCCTAAACAATACAATATGTTTCTATGTCCTACAATACATACGTTCTACGTCCTACAATACAATATGTTCTATTTCCGACAATACCAATAGAGTACGTCTACCAATAAAAAAAAAAAAAACCAAATTATGTTCCTATGTCATAGCATCAATATGTTCTACTCCTACAATACAATAACGTTCTAATTCCTACAATACAATACGGGTCCTCTACTTCCACAATACAATATGTTCTATGTCCTACCATACAATACTTCTATGTTCCTACTACAATATGTTCCATGTCCTACAATAAAATATGTTCTATGTCCTACAATACAATAGACGTTCGGTAATGTCATACAATACCAATACGTTCTAATCCTACAATACATACGTTCTATGTCCTACAATACAATACGTTCTATGTCCTACAATACAATCTCTTTTCTATGTCCCTACAATACCACAATATGTTCTAATTTCCTACAATACAATATGTTCTAGTCCTACAATACAATATGTTCTATGTCCTACAAGACAATAACGTTCTTATGTCGGCGACAATACATAACGTTATATGTCTACAATCAATACGTTCTATGTCCTACAATAGCATACGTTCTAAATGGCTAGCCATACATACGTTCTATGTCCTACAATACATTGTTCTACTAACCGTCCTACAATACGTTCTAATGTCCCTACAATATCAATCCGTTCTATGTCCTACCAATACAATATGTTTTTCTATTTCCTACAATAAATATGTTCTAATTTCCTACAATCATATGTCTATTCCTACAATACAATAGGTTTCTAGTTCTAGTTGTCCTACAATACATATGTCTATGTCCTAACAATACATATGTTCTAATGTCCTCATAAATACGATGTACGTCCTACAATACAAATTTCTATGTCTTACACTACAATACGTTCTAATGTCCTACAATACAATACGATGTACTTCCTACATACAATATGTTCTATGTCCACAATACACTACTTCTATGTCCCTACTCCATACGTTTCTATATGTCCACAATCACAATCGTTCTATGTCCTACAATTACATACGATGTAACGTCCTACATACAATACGTTTCTAAGGGGTGTGTCTAACAATAACAATACGTTCTAAATTTCCTACACTACAATACGTTCATTTCCCTACAATTACAATACGTTTCTATTGTTCCTACATACAAATATGCGATGTACGTCCTGACAATACAAATACGTTCTATGTCCCTACAATACAAGTACTTTCTATGTCCTACAATACAATACGTTCTTGTCCTACAATACAATACATGTACGCCGACAATACAATAGGTTTACTAATGTCCTACAATAAAACATACGTTCTATGTCCTTACAATCACATACTTCTATGTCCCTACAATACCTACGTTTCTATGTCCTACAATTCAATGACGATGTACGTCCTACAAATACATAACGTTCTATGGTCCCACATACAATACTTCTAAAAATTTCCTACACTACAATACGTTCTATGTCCTACATACAATACGTTTCTATGTCCTACAATACAATATGTTCTACTCGGCCTACAATCAATACGTTTAATTTCCTACATACAATACGTTGCATGTCCCTACAATACAATATTCCCTAATTCCTACAATACAATATGTTCTATGTCCTACAATCAATATGACTTCTATTCCTAGCCTACAATACAATATTTCTATGTCGTCCTACAATACACATGTTCTATGTCCTTACAATACAATATGTTCTATGTCCTACAATACAATACGATGTACGTCTAACAATACAATATGTTCTGTCCGTACAATACAATACGTTCTAGTGTCCTACAATACATATTTTTCTATTCCTTACAATACAATATGTTCTAAAAATGGTCCCCCCCCCCCCCTACACTACAATATGTTCTATGTCCGTACAATACCATACGTTCTATTCCTACAATACAATATTTTTCTATGTTCCTACAAAGACAATACGTTCTATGTCCTATCAATACAATATGTTCTATGTCCTACAATCCATACGTTCTATGTCCTAACAATAACAATACGTTCTATGTCCTACAATACCACTATGTTCTATGTTCACTTACAATCATTATGTTCTATGTCCTACATACAATTGTTCTATGTCCTACAATACAATATGTTCTATTTCCTACACGAACAATAGTTTTTCTATGTCCACATACAATACGTTCTATGTCCTACAATACAATATGTTTCTATGTCCTACAATACAATATGTTCTATGTCCTACAATACCATAGTTCTAATGTCCTACAATACAATAGGTCTATGTTCCCTACCCTACAAGATTTCTATGTCCTAACATACAATAACTTTATGTCCTACATACAATACGATTCTATGTCCTAACATACAATATTTCTATGTCCTAACAACTACACACGTTTCTATGTCCTACAAATCCAATACGTTTCTATGTCCGTACAATACAATACGTTTCTCTGTCCATACAATACATCGTTCTATTGTCTACATATACATACGTTCTATTTCCCTACAATACATATGTTTCTATGGTCCTACTACAATCAAACGTTCTATGATGCCTACATACAATAGTTTCTCTATGTCCTACAATACAATACGTTCTCTGGTCCTCAATACATACGTTTCTATGTCCTACAATACCATAAGTTCTATGTCCTACAATACAATACGTTCTATGGTCCTAACATACCAATATGTTCTATGTCCTACAGTACAATACGTTCTATGTCCTACAGATACAATATGTTCTATGTCCTACAAACAATACGTTCTCTATGGTCCTTACAATAACAATACGTTCTATCTATGTCCTACAATACAATACGTTCTATTTCCCTACAATACAAACGTTCTATTTCCTAACAAACAAATAGTTTCTAATGTCCCTACAATAACAATACGTTCTAGTCCTACAATACAATACGTTCTAATGTCCTACAATACAATATGTTCTAGTGTCCCTATCCTCAATACAATACGTTCTATGTCCTACAATACAATACAATTCTTCTATGTCCTACAATACAATATTTTTCTATGTCCCTACTACAGATTTGTTCTATGTCCTACAATACACTACGTTCTATGTCCTACAATACATACGTTTCTAATGGTCCACAATACAATATTGTTCTATGTCCTACAATACAATAGTTCATGTCCCCTACATACAATACGTTCTATGTCCTACCATACAATATTGTTCTATGTCCTACAATACAATCGTTCTATTCCTACAATACAATACGTTCTATTCCTACAATAAAACAATACGTTCTAATTTCCTACATACATAGGTTTTCTCTGTCCTCCAATACAATCCGGGTTCTAATGTCCTACATAGCATACGTTCTATGTCCTACAATACAGATTGTTCTATTCCTACAATACAATACTTCATGTCCTACAATACAATATGTTCTATTCCTACAATACAATACTGTTCTATTTCCTACAACAATACGTTCATGGTGCCTACAATACAATACGTTCTATGTCCTCAAGACAATACCGTTCTAATGTCCTACAAACAATAGTTCTAGGGTCCTAGGCCTACGGACGTATCGTGACAATCGTGTCTATGTCCTACATACCAATACGTTTCTATGTCCCTACAATCAATATGTTCTATTCTGGTCCACAATACAATAACTTTCTATGTCCTACAATAATGCGTTCTATGTCCCTACCATCAATACGTTCTAATGTCCTACTAAAACCAATACGTTCTATTTTTTCCCCCTACAATACATACGTTTCTATGGTCCTACATGGATACAAACGGTTCTATGTCCTACAATCAATACGTTCTGATGTCCTACAATACACTATGGTTTCTATGTCCTACAATCAAATACGTTCTATGTCCTACAAATCAAATACTTCGAGTCCTACATATACAAGTGTTCTATGTCCTACAATACATACGTTTCTATGTCCTCACTACATTCATGTCCTACTACGTTCTCTTCCTACATATGTTTTCCTGCACGTATAAATCAGTGAATTTCAATCTTCTTCTCAGGAAATTCTGTTGTAGATACAGATAAATTCCGGAGTTTACTGCCTGTTCATTTCTATAATTGTTTAATGGGCCAAACTGGATTGATCCTGTAATTGACTTTCTTGTTCTCAAACTGGTTTGGGATTTAATGTCCTTTCCACGTTACGGTCCAGACGTCTATCAGTTTTGTAGATCCTGCCCGAGCAACTCTGATATATCGCACCTCTCATGTTTAATAAACAAGGACCAAGGCAGGCCTAGAGTCTATATAATACCAACATGATTAGACACAGTGTCGGACTGGCATGTTGTGGCCCACCAGGAAGTCAAAGACAAAGGGGCCCATCAGGACGAGTTCAGGGGCCCACCCAACATTTTTCATTTTCTTTATGGCGGAGAAATTGTTTTAGGGGCGGAGGGATCGATTGTTACGTACTCCGCTCTCGGACTGGGGTTATTCAACGTGTGTAAAATTTCTTACGTCCCCGGTCTCTATTTAAATTTTGCCAGTTTTCCCTCTATTTTCCTTGGGTGAAGCTGGTGAACCTACATGACTTTCCCCTGTAAACCCATGTCCCCGACACTGATTAGACAAGTGTGAAAATGGGATTTATGGGAGTTTGGGAATACTTACCTTGACAATCAGGAGGTAGGGAGTCTGGACAGGCACTGGATTAATAGTAACAGTACCATAGTAATTGAAGTTGAATTTGAGACATACTGTACGCCCATCAAGTCCAACCTATTCACCCTCCTTTAACCCTAGCTAATGGTTGATCCAGAAGAAGGAAAAAATAAAAAACACGGTAAAAAGGGAGAAAATTCCCTTCCTGTACCCTGGATCAATCATTATATTATTAATAAACAGTAAATTCTCAAGATTATATAGTAAATCCTGTACACCAGACTACAGTAGATGCATTAATACCATAATTTCTCATATTCGATAGTATCCCTGTACCAACCAATCTACCGTATATGTATTAATCCAGTAATTCTCAATATTATATCTTAGCCCTGACCACCAGAACTACAGTATATGTATTAATCCAGTAATTCTCAATATTATATATAGTATCCTGTACCAACCAGAACTACAGTATATGTATAAAATACATATTCTCAATATTATATAGTATCGCCTGTACCAACCAGAACTACAGTATATGTTATTAATACCAGTAATTCTTTCTCCAATATTTATCGTAGTATCCCTGTACCAACCAGACACAGTATAATGTATTATACCATCTTCCTCAATATTATATAGTCTCCCTCCCTGTACCATACCAGACTACAGTATGTGTATTAATACCAGTAATTCTCATATTATATAGTATTCCTGTAACCATCCAAACTACAGTATATTATTCATAATCGTACTTCTCAATATCATATAGTATCCCTGGTACAACCAGAACACAGTCTATGTATTAATACCAGTAATTCTCATATTATAATAGTATCCCCGTACCAACCAGAACTACAGTATATTGTATTAATACCATAAATTCTCAATATATATGTATCCCCGTACCATAACCGAACACAGTATATTATTAAATACCAGTAATTCTCAATATATATAGTATCACCTGTACCCAACCGAGAACTACAGTCTATGTACTGTTTAACAGACCTTATAGGGTAGGGTATAATAGGGTGGACTAGATGGACCGTATGTCTTTATACAACCTCCAATACTATGGTTTACTATGTAACTTTTATACAGACAATTATTGGTAGGGTATAAAGTTGGACTAGATGATGTATCTCTTTATAACAACCTCCCAATACTATGTTCGATGTAACTGTTATACAGAACATTATGGGTAGGTATAAGTTTGACCGAGAGGACGTAGTCTTTATACCACCTCCAATACTATGTACTATTAACTGTTATAACACCGACATTATGGGTAGGGTTAAAAGTTGGGTAGCTGATGGACGTGGTCCTTAGTTATACCACCTCCAGTGCTTACTGGTTAGACAACATTATGGATAGGGGCTAAAGGTTGGACTGATGGACGTATGTCTTTATACAACCTCCAATACTAAGGTTACGATGTAACGTTATACAGAACTTATGGGTAGGGTAATAAAAGTTTTGACAATATGGACGTAATGCCTTTATAACAATCTCCATAACTAAGGTTACTATGTAGCTGTAACAGACCATTATGGTATGGTATAATGTTTTAGAATAGGATGGACCAAATGTCTTAAATCATTACTCCAATATTAATTATCTCTTTCTTATTTTAATAATTTATAAATCTCCACAACACTATGGCAGCTAGCTTCCCCCCTGCTATGTATAATATAAATATACAGCGAAGGAATGTTTTGTACACATAAACCCTCATACTGTACTGCTCTTAAGGGTAAACAATCTGTGGCAGCTCCCACCCATATTGTCTGAATTAATATACAGAGAAGGAATGTCTGTACACACAATAATCTAGACTCCCTCTATACTATACTGTCTAAGGGAAAACAATATGGCAGCTCCACCCTATGTATCAATATACAGAAAGTGAATGTTCTGTACATGTAACATAGCTATATC
This sequence comes from Hymenochirus boettgeri, assembly GCA_019447015.1. Taxonomy (NCBI): domain Eukaryota; kingdom Metazoa; phylum Chordata; class Amphibia; order Anura; family Pipidae; genus Hymenochirus; species Hymenochirus boettgeri. The sequence continues at coordinate 480,600 of JAACNH010000059.1, forward strand.
CCTCATACTGTACTGGTCAAGAAACACTAGGGCAGCTCCCACCCATATCTGATCTACAACATTCCGCTGAATATACAGAGAAGGAAGGGTCTTTAACATACAATAATCCTATACGCCTCATCTACATACTGTACTAAGGGAAACAATATTGCAGCTCCCACCGGACTGACAGGGATTTTAACACAATTATAAAGATAACCAGTAGACTAGGGAGTTCGTGTATCATACTATTAATCTTCTATTCTCTTTACCCTCAGACTAGAATGGTACTAAGGGAAACACTATGGGCAGCTCCTACCCCTATATATTAAATAGTAACATATACAGAGAAGAATTTCTGTAACTCTTCACAATAAGCTATAACCCTCATACTGTACTGTCTAAAGGGAAACACTATGGCAGCTCCCACCCATAGTATCAATATAAATATACAGAGAGAGATGTTTTCTGGTACACAACAATAAGCAGAGCCCCTCATGACTATCAATGTTACTCAAGGGAAAACAACTATGGCATGCGTCCCACCCCATTTGTAGGTATTATCTCTTTATTGTCTCTCTCCCAGGTTGGAGTGTGAACGTTTAGTTGTTGTACCATTTACACTGTACTTTATTATTGTAAGCTGTTTACGGCCGCTGTAACATTCCCTGTTACCGACCCGGGGGGTTTGAAATCGTTGTTTCCTGGGTGAATTAAGGTCCCGCCCCCTGTGTGAACCTCTGTCCCATAATGAGAGGGTAATTAACCCCCCAACATAGTGCAGGGTAATGCTAGATTTCTTCGTAGACGCACTTTGAAGAGGAAGATTAAAAAGATAACTTAAGCTGAATTTTTTGTGTTTTTTTATGCTTTTTTTAGCCCCTTATTAATTAACAAGAATCCAAAGACCAACAGGATAGGAGGTCAGCGTCTAATGAGCCTAATTGGTAGTATGGCAGAGATAGGACGAGATTGACTAAAATCCAGGATATATGGGAAGTGTTGGCGATTGTTTGTGAACAGTAAATACACAGACAGTGGTTTCGTGCAAACGATGTTTTTTACCTTCCCGTCCACAATCCCTGTTTATATAAGGACAAACGTACCAAATTTTACCCCTCCGACCAACAAATTTCCCTTTATTATAAGGTAACAAGGGACAAGTGGACGGTACCTACCCTTCCAACATTCCCCTTTTATATAGGGACACGTACCTTCTCGTCGCTCCAACATTCCCCCTATATCGTATCGGGATCATCACTAGACCTCCTCCACCATTCCCTTTTATATCACTGGGACAGCATATCCGTGACCGACGCCTCCAACATTCCCCCCTTTAATATAGGTACACGTACCTTCCTCCAACATTCCCCTGTTAGGTATGGGTACCAATGACTCCTATCCTACACCCGGCCTTCATTCCCCTTTATATTATGTCGACACCAACGCTATATCGCCTCGGCAACATGTCGCCCTTTATTAGTGACACGCCCTTGGAACCTCATGACCGCTTCCCTACGAACAGGCAAAGCAGGGGTCTCATACTATTTACCGCTCAGGGCACATTCCCCGTTATATAGGGACACTTTACCTACCCTCCTTCCAACATTGCCCTTTATATAAAGGGGACACTTACCTACCCTCCAACCGTTCCCCGATGTTATAATATTTCCAGCCGTTTTAGATTTGATGCGAGGGGACCGATCCGGCGTAGCCGCCCGAGGTCACCGCGCATCAACCCTCGGCCAAACTCTCAGATTTGCACGTTTCCCCCTGGTTTATTCTAGACTACCTACCCTCCAACATCCCCTTTATATAGGGAACAACTAAACCTACCCTCAGTCAACGATGATTCCCTATCTTTATTTATATGGGACAGCCCTACCTGTGGTACCCCGTAGTACCTCTTACTGCTTCTCATGCCTTTCTTACCCGTCCAACATCCCCCATTTACATAGGGACACTACCCGATATGATGACTTGCGATGACTTCTCACCATACACCCTCCAACACATTCCCCTTTAGATAGGGACTCCTACCTACGGGCTCTGTCCATCATTCCCCTTTATATATTGGACGTACCGGTATCCTCTTGTACCCACTTCTAACCAACATTCCCCTTGTATATCGGGACAAACATTACGCGGTACCGGTAAGCCCGTACCCTCCAACATTCCCCTTTATATAGGGACAACTAACCTACCCCCTCCACATCCCCCTATATAGTACACTAAACTACCCTCCAACTTCCCCTTTCTTAGGGACACCTAAACCGTACCGCTACCCGGGCGCGATGTTGGGACTCGGCTAGGACTAGCCAGCCAGCTTCTGCTACGAAAGGGGGGGGAAGTGGTGATCACACCGGGGTGACAATCCACATCCCCTTTATATTGGACTCTACAAACCTATCTACCCTCCAACTGTCCCCCTTTATATAGGACAGACGAACTACGCGGTACCTACCCTCAACAGTTCCCCTTTAACCGCTACGAGGTCGACTCTGCTATCTTGTTTTGACGTAACCCGACGGTAAAGCCGCGGTGGGGAGTGGTGGTCCTCGGGTTTAGGAGATACCGACTCTAGGCAGCACATTTTCCCCTTCTATTATAGGGGGCTGCATCGTACTAGCTCGGTACCAGTAGTCCCTCGGGTACAAAGCAAGTCCACCCTTTAATGATAGGGTGCAGACCTAGACGGTTACCCTACCCTCCCCGCCACATTCCCCTTTATATAGGGACAAAAGAAAAAACTACCGGTACCTACCCTCCAAAACATTCCCCTTTATATATGGACAGACGGTACCGTCCAGAGCCTACCCTCACAACATTTCCCCTTTATATAGGGACAAACTGGACAAAAAACCTACCCTCCAACATTCCCCTTTATATTGGACAACCACCTACCAACCCGTACCTATACCACCCTCCAACCTTCCCTTTCTAATGAGGGACAACGTCCGGTACCCCACCCTACCCTCCAACATTCCCCCCTTTCATAGGGAACACCTCCCGTACCCCCTACCCTCCAACATTCCCTTTATATAGGGACACACCTACCGGTACCATTACCCTCCAAATTCCCCCTTTATTAGGGACAACTAACCTAACCTAACTACCTACCGCTCCAAACATTCCCCTTTAATATAGGGACACTAACCTACCTTCCAAATTACCCTTAATATAGGACACTAACTGTCCTAAGGGCCCTCCAACATTCCCCTTTATATATAGGGACACGTACCGTACCCTACCTTACCAACATCTTCCCCTTTATATGTGTGGACATATGGTTATTCCTACCGGTAACCCCTACCCTCCAACATTATTCCCTCTTTATATAGGGACACTACCTGTACCGGAAAAAGGGAGCGGGCAACTACCCTTCCACATTCCCCCTTTATATAGGGACACTAACCTAACCTCCCCCACCATTTCCCCCTTAATTGGGACACTACCTAACCCTCCAACATTCCCCTCTTATAGGGGACAGAACTAACCTCACGCCTGCCATCTTTCCCCTTTATATAGGCACCTTACCTACCTCCAACATTCCCCTTTTATTAGGGACACTACCCTACCCTCCATCATCCCCCTTTTATATAGGGACACTAACCTAACCTCCAACATTTCCCCCTTTACATAGGGACACTACCTACCCTCCAAATTCCTTTATAATAGGGACACTAACTACCCTCCACATTCCCTTACATGGGACACTAACCTACCCTCCGAACATTCCCCTTTATATAGGGCACCAACTAACCTACACTCCAACATTCCTTTATCTAGGGACAGTAGCCTACCCTCCAACATTCCCTTTACCTTGGGACACACTAACCTACCCTCCAACCTTCCCCTTTACTAGGACAACCTAACCTACCCCCCAACATTCCCCTTATATAGGACACTAACCTACCCTCCATCATGCCTTTATATAGGGACACTAACCTACCCTCCGACATTCCCCTTTATATAGGGACACTACCTACCCTCCATCATTCCCACTTTATATAGGGACACTAACCTACCTCCGAACATTCCCTTTATATTGGGACACTAACCTACCCTCCATCATTCCCCTTTATATAGGGACACTAACCTACCCTCCACATCCCCCTTTTACATAGGGACACTAACCTACCTCAACATTCCCCTTTCTATAGGGAACACCTTACCTACCCCCGACATTCTCTCCTTTAGATAAGGGACACTAACCTACCCTCTCATTTCCTATCCCCATTTATATAGGGACACTAACCTACCCCTCGGGCCTAACACGTTTCCCAGAACAATTTATATATATAAGGGGTACCCCTCAACCTACTCCGATAACGAACATTCCGCAACTTTACATAGGGACACCTCAGACCTACCTCTCGTAGAGAGCCCCTGTTACCCCGACATTCCCCTTTATAGAGGGACCACTAAGACCATCCCCCATCAGTTTCCCCTTTCCATATCAATGTGTAAAGAGCTAACGCTGAGACGCTCCAAATTTCCCCTTTCTATAGGGACAACTAACTCCCTCCATCACTCCCCCCTTTTATAGGGGGACACTACCTACCCTCCAACATTCCCTTTTATATATGGACACTAACCTCCCTCCAACATTCCCCTTTATAAGGGACACTACCTACTACCCCCAACATTCCCCCTTTATATAGGGACACTTACCTACCCTCCCACTTCCCCTTTATATCGGGACACTAACCTCCCTCCAACATTCCCCTTTTATAGGGACACACCTACCCTCCAACTTCCCCTTTATCTAGGGAACAACCTAACCCTCGCAACATTCCCCCTTTATATAGGGACACTAACCTACCCTCCATCATTCCCCTTTATCTAGGGACACTACCTACCCTCCACATTCCTTCATATAGGGACACTAATAACCTAACCCTCCATCATTCCCTTTCATATAGGACACTGTACCACCCTCCTCATCCCTTTTAATAGGGACACTAAACCTACCCTCCCAACATTCCCCTTCATATAGGGCCCTAACCTAAACCTAAACCTACCCTCCATCATTCCCTTTATATAGGGAAACTAACCTACTCCACATTTCCCCTTCATCTGGGACCCTAACCTACCCTCTGACATTCCCCCTAAATACCATAGTGGGGTCATATCCCGTGGGGAATGGTTGAGAACTATAACTCTCCGCTTCCCAGAGGTTCATAGTTAAACACATTGTTTGACGTTTCTCGATGATTTGTTTGGTTTTCTTTGTAACAAAAGTACTACCCTAAGCCCCTCCCACGTGATTTCCCAAAAGTTCCAGAGAGTGAGGGTCTACCCATGGAGATATATAAATTTTATCTTCAAAGCATCCTCAAAATGGACGGGGTTAAGAGTGGATAATATAATCAGGGTATTAAAACTACTCATTATGTGTTTGGCTTGATATTAATTGACATGAGATTATTGCGTGACCTTCCGCCAATATTATTGATTGCTAGCTTGATCTTGACTTGTTACCGTAATAACTACACGTAATTTTTTTCGTAGACGCAGCAAAGCGATGATCGTAGACGCAGCAATGCGATGATCGTAGACGCAGCAAAGCGATGACCGTAGACGCAGCAAAGCGATGATCGTAGACGCAGCAATGCGATGATCGTAGACGCAGCAAAGCGAAGATCGTAGACGCAGCAAAGCGAAGATCGTAGACGCAGCAAAGCGATGATCGTAGACGCAGCAAAGCGATGATCGTAGACGCAGCAAAGCGATGAGAAATAAGAGACGTCACCCCGATGATAACCGATCCCCCGGGATTTACAGCCAAGTCCAATGGAATCATTTGAAGTGACAAATAAAAATTCCGCTTCCCGCAAATCAAATAATCAGTGGTTTATTATTATATGTGTGGTTGGCGTGTTCCCAGCTATTCCCATAAAATAATTCCCATGGTGAGTGTAATAAGGGACGATTGTGGGATTATTAATAGAGAAAGTAGATTGTGCTGACGAAGGTATGTTGTATATGATAGATGTGTGACGAAGTCATTGGTATGATATACAGTTGTGGTGTAAGCAAGGTATGATAGTTGTTAGCGCCACAGGTATGATGGTTGTAGAGCACAGGGAGATGATAGGTTGTAACGCCACAGGTGATAGGTTGATAGGCACAGGATTATGATACGAGTGTAGAGCACAGGTATGATAGGTTGTAACGCAAGTATGATAGGTTTGTAACGCACAGGATGAGGCGTGTAGCCCAAGGTATGATAGGTTGTAACGCACAGGTATGAGGTTTGTAGCGCACAGGTATGATAGGTTGTAGACACAGGTATGATAGGTTGTAACCCACAGGTATATAGGTTGTACGCACAGGTATGATAGGTGTAGAGCACAGGTATGATGGTTGTGTAGCGCACAGGTATGATAGGTTGTAGAGCACAGGTATGATAGGCTGTAGCGCACAGGTATGATAGGTTGTACGAAAGGTAGATATGTTGAATAGCACATATGCATAGTTGTATCAGCACAGGTATGATAGGTTGTAGTCACCAGTCATTGTCAAAATGTATAGGTTTGTATAGCCACAGGTATGATAGTGTTTAGCACTAGGTATGTAGTTGTACAGCTACTGTATGAGGTTGTACGCACAGGTATGATAGGTTGTAGCTCACAGGTATGATAGGTTGTAGAGCACAGGTATGATAGGTTGTAACGCACAGGTATGATAGGTGTATACGCCCAGGTATTGATAGGTTTGTAGACAGCACAGGTATGATAGTGTTGTATAGCACAGGTATGATAGGTTGTAACGCACAGGTATGATAGGTTGTAGCACAGGTTGATAGGTTGTAACGCACACAGGTATGATAGGTTGGTACGCACAGGTATGATAGGTTGTAGCAGCACAGGTATGATAGGTTGAGACCACAGATCATAGGTTGTTAAGACAGTATGATAGGTTGTAGAGCACAGGTATGATAGGTTTTTGTAGCGCACAGGTATGATAGGTTGTAGAGCACAGGTATGATAGGTTGTAGCCCACAGGTATGATAGGTTGTCACGAACAGGTATGATAGATTGCATAGCACAGGTATGATAGGTTGTATAGCAAGGTCATGATAGGTGAGCTCACAGCTCACTTGTCACAAATGTATATAGGTTGTATGCACATGAGATAGGTTGTATGAGCACAGGTAGATAGTGTATCGAACGGATGATAGGTTATGTCACAGGTATGATATAGGTTGTACCCACAAGGTATGAAGGTTGTAGCTCAAGCTCACTTGTTGTCACAAAACGGTATGATAGGTGTATAGCACAGGTATGATAGGTTGTATAGCACAGGTATGATAGGTTGTATAGCTCACAGGTATGATAGGTTGTAGCTCACAGGTATGATAGGTTGTAGCTCACAGGATGATAGGTTGTAGCCAACAGGTATGATAGGTTTATAGCACAGGTATGATAGGTTGTTAGACACAGGTATGATAGGTTGTATAAGGATGATGGGTTGTAGCTCACACGGTATGATAGGGTAGCTCACAGCAGGTATCACGATAGGTGTTCACAAACAGTATGTAGGTTGTAGTCGAAACAGGTATGTATAGGTGTAGCTCACAAAACTGGTATGATAGGTTGTAAACACAGGATGATAGGTGTGCTCACAAGGTATGATGAGGTTGTAGGCCACACGGTATGGTAGGTTGTAGCGCACAGGATATAGGTTGGATATAGGCACAGGTATGATAGGTTGTAGCTCACAGGTATGATAGGTTATAGAGCACAGGTTATGATAGGTTTAGTAGCACAGGTATGATAGGTATAGAGCACAGGTATGATAGGTTGTATAGCACAGGTATGATAGGTTGTATAGCACAGGTATGATAGGTTATAGAGCACAGGGATGATTAGGTTTGTATAGCAAACGGTATGATAGGTTGTATAGCACAGCAGGTATGATAGGTTATAGAGCACAGGTATGATAGGTTGTATAGCCACAGTGATAAGATATGTCAGTTTATAGAGCAACAGCGGTATGATAGGTTGTATAGGTGCCACAGGTATGATGGTTATAGAAGAACAAGGGGTATGATAGCTTATAGAGCAAAGGTATTAAGTTGTTATAGTACACAGGTATGTAGGCGTTCCGTTAAGCACAGGTTGATAGGTTATAGAGCACAGGTATGATAGGTTGTATAGCACAGGTATGATAGATTGTATAGCACAGGTATGATAGGTTGTAGCTATAGTCCAAACATAAAGGGTATGGAGAAACCAAACTAAGGCACAGACTGTGCTGTGAAAAACTCGTGTTTATTCACACAGATATCCACACGACATGTTTCGAGCGACATGCGCCCTTTATCAAGTGCAACTCAAAAATGAACATTCTGTGCTTATATAGTGATCAAGACAGGAAATTGATTAGAAAGTTAATTACAGACCATCCCATCCACTTCCTCTAAAACAAAGGTCAAGTAGTCCCTAGTAGTGAATGTAAAACCATCCGTGATATAAATATAATAAAATTCATTCTGTGTATAAATAGTACTGATATAAATGCAATAAAATTCATCCTATATCCAAATTCTATAAAACTTCCGAGTGTATCCAACTACCAAGTGTATATAAGATACTTATGCAATATTAAAAACTTCTAGAAAAAAGTGCGTTCCAAAGTAGTCCATTCCAAGAGTCCGTGTGCTTCGGGTGTTAAAAAGATAAAAAGCAACATATAGATTCCTTAGTTCATAAAATAGGGTGTGTCCATGTAGTTCCTTACAGTGACTTAGTCTCCTATATACTAATTAAAGTGACTGCAGTGCTAATCCAATAAAAATCATCCAGATCCTATGGCCGCATATGGATGATGAATTTGTGACAAAAATGATAATTCTATGTTTTATGTATTTTTATAGATGGTTGGTGGATGGTGGATGAAACCTATACATATACCAGCAGCCCGCCTCACCTACTATATGATAGGTTGTAGCTCACAGCTCACTTGTCACAAACAGGTATGATAGGTTGTATAGCACAGGTATGATAGGCTGTAGCGCACAGGTATGATAGGTTGTAGTGCACATGTATGATAGGTTGTAGTGCACAGACAGTGTACAGGGGAACACACAGTTAGTAGTCTGGTGTAGTGCACAGACAGTGTACAGGGGAACACACAGTTAGTAGTCCGGTGTAGTGCACAGACAGTGTACAGGGGAACACACAGTTAGTAGTCCGGTGTAGTGCGTTCAACAGCCCGTGTGACTACAGGGTTAACAACAAACAGTTAGTATTCCGTGTCGTGGGTACAGACAGTGTAACACCAAGGTACAACACACAAGTTAGTAGTCCGGTTGTAAGTGGTACAGACTTGTACAGGGGAACAACACAGTTGTAGGTCCCCGTTGTGTGTACAACAGTGTAAAAACAGGGGGAAACAACAACATTTAAGTAAGCCGGTGTATTGCAACAACATTGGTACAGGGGAAACAACAACATTTAAGTTAAGTTCCCCCGTGTAGTGGTAACAGACATTTGTACAGGGGAAACACAACAGTTAGTAGTCCCCGGTGGTAGTGGCACAGAAACAAGGTTACAGGGGACCACACAGTTAGTATTCCGGTGTAGTGCACAGACAGTGTACAGGAAACACATTAGTTAGTCTTCCGGTGTAGTGCACAGACAGTGTACAGGGATACACAGTTTAGCTAGTCCCGGTCGGTCGATTTACCGTGAACACAGACAGTAGTAGTCGTAGTCACAGGCTGTAACAGGGAACACAACAAGTTAGTAGTCCGTTGTATTGTGTACACGAAGTTACAGGGAAACACACATTATAAAATATCCGATGTAGTGTACATAGACAGTGTTACCAGGGAAAACACACATTTTAGTGGTAGTAGTGTCACATGTAAGGGCGTAGTAGTCCGTTAGCACAGACAGTGTACAGGGGAACCACAGTTAGTAAAATTCCGGTGTAAAGTCCTCAGACAGTGTACAGGGGAAACACAACAGTTTAGTAAGTTGTGTAGTGTACAGGCAGTGTTCACAGGGGAACAACACATTTAGTAAAGTCCGGTGTAGTGCACCAACAGTGTAACAGGGGGAACACACAAGTTAGTAGTCCGGTTGTAGTACAGACAGTGGTAACAGGGGAACACACAGTTAGTATCCGGTGTAGGTGCAAGACATTAAGAACACAGTTGTCCGTTCGGACATACGTAAGACACACAGTTAGTAGTCCGGTGGTAGTGTAAAACACGACTGTAAGCCGGGAACACACAGTTGTATCCCGGTGTAGTGCATACAACATTGTAACAGGGGAACAACACAGTTTAGTCGTTTGTGTAGTGCGCACAGACAGTGTACAAGGGGAACACACAGTTATAAGGAGTCTTGGTGTATGTACAGAGCAGTGTCCAGGGAACACATACAGTTAGTAGTCCGTGTAAGTGCACAGACATTGGAACAGGGGAACCACAGTTAAGTACGGTGTAGTTGTACAAACAGTGGTACAGGGAACACAACCGTTGTATTCCGGTGGTAGTGCACAGACAAGTGTACAAAGGGGAACACACAGTTTAGGTATTTGTTGTAGTGCTACAGACAAAGTGTAACAGGGAACAAACAGTTTATGTAAGTGCCGGTGGTAGTGGCACCAGACATGCCAGGGAACACACAGTTAGTAGTCGCCGTGTAAGTTGCCAAACATACGTGTGAGGGGAACAACGTCATTCACGGGGACAGACAGACAGAAACGAAGTTATTAGTCCGGTAGTGTAACAGACAGTGTACAAGGGGAAAACCACATTAGTAGTCCGGTGGGTATGTGCTACAACAGTGTACAGGGAAAGAACACACAGTATAGTAGTCCGTGTAGTGTAACAGAACAGTGTAAAAAAGGGGAACACACATTAGTCAGTCCTGGTGTAGTGGCACAGACAAGTGTACAGTTGGACAAAACAACACAAGTTATAATCTGGTGTTGTAGTCTTACAACATGTACCAGGGACCACACAGTTTAGAGATCCGTGTAAGTGGCACAGAACAGTGTACAGGGGAACACACGTTAGTAATCCGGTGTAGTGTACAGACAGTGTCACATGGGAACACAACATAGTAGTTGTCCGGTGTTATGCACAACAGTACAGTGGATTAAAGTCGTTGGTTAGACTGAAAGAACACACATTGCTGGTGACAGATGCCTGGTAACCAGTAGTATTCTGGGTCAGTACACAAACATGTCCAGGAAAGGAACACACAGCTTAGTAGTCTGTGTAATGTGAAGACATATGTACAGGGAACACACAAGTTTAAATAGTCTGGTGTAGTACAACAGTGTTACAGGGGAACCACAACATTTTAATCCGGTGTAAGTGCACAACCAACTGTAAGGAACACTTTGGTGGTGCAGACACACATATTAGAGAACACACAGAGTGTGGGTAAGTGCAAGCAACGTGTAGGTAACACACGTGTTAGTCGATGATCACAGACGTCACAGGACACGTTTAGTATTCCTGTGTAAAGTAACAAAGATTACAGGGGAAACACACAGTTTAGGTATCCTGGTGTATGCAAAGACGTGTAAGGGGAACCCACACGTTTAGTAAGTTCCTGTGTAGTGACAGACACTGTCGGAACAACGTTGTTGGGACACAACAGTACAGGCACCATTTATTAGTCCGGTGTAGTGCACCAAGAACAGTGTACAGGGGAACACACATGAGTCGTGTTTAAGACTTACATAACACATGTTTGTGGTGTAAGTGCAACAACATGTACAGGGGAACACACAGTTAGTATGTCGGTAGTCACAAACTGTACGGGAACACACAATTTAGTAAGTCTGGTGTATTGGTATCACAGTGGTACAAGGGGAACACCACAGGTAGTAGTCCCGTGTAGTGGTCAGAACAGTTGTACCTAGGGACACACAGTTTAGTCAAGTCTGGTGCAGGAACCAAACAATGTAACAGGGTAAACACACAGGTAGTCAGTCCGGTGTAAATGTACAGACAGTTGTAACAGGGGAAACACAGTTAGTAGTCTGGTTGCAGTACACAACAAATGTACAGGGAACACACAGTAGGTAGTCTGGTGGTAGTGCAACAGACAGTGTACAGAAGTAACCACAGTTTAATTAGTCTGGGTGCAAGTAGCACAAACATTGTACAGGGGAACACACAGGTAGTATCTGGTGTAAGTGTAACACACAGTGTAACAGGGGAACCCACAGTAGTATCTCCGGTTAAGTTTACAGAGCAGTGGTTACAGGGAAAACCACACGTTAGTAGTCTGGGTGCAGTAAACACAACAATGTACATGTGAACACAATCAAGGTCAGGTAGTCTGGTGTAGTGCACAGACAGTGTAAAACAGGGAAACCATGTTAGTAGTCCTGGTGGGGTCAGTACACACAAAATGTACATGGACACACAGGTAAAGTAATCTGGTGTAGTGCACAGACGTGTAACACAGGGGAACACAACAGTTTATAGTCCTGTGCAAGTACAACCAAACAATGTATCGGGCGGAACACACACGGTAGTAATCTGGTGTAAGTGCAAAAACAGACGTGTACAGGGAACCCAGTTAAAGTAAGTCTGGGGGCATACACAACCATGTACAAGGGAACACAACAGGTAGTAGTCTGGTGTTAGTGTAACAGACAGTGTAACAGGGGAAACACACAGTAGTAGTCCGGTGTAGTGTACAGACAGTGTCCAGGGGACCACACAGTTAGTAGTCCGGTGCAGTCAAACACAATTACAAGGGAAACACACAGGTTAGAGTCCGGTGTATTGTACGACAGTGTACAGGGGAAACACAACAGTTAGTAGTCTGGTGCAGTACACAACAATGTACAGGGGAACCAACAGTTAGTAGTCTGGTTGTTAGTGCAACAGACAGTGTACAAGGGGAACACACATTTTTAGTAGTCTGGTGTAGTGCACAGACAGTGGTTACCGGGGAACCCCACGTTAGTATCCTGGGTGTAGTGTACAGACAGTGTACAGGGGAACCAACATTAGTAGTCCGGTGTATTTGGCACAGACAGTGTACAGGGGAACACCACAGTTAGTAAGTCGCGGTGTAGTGCACACAACAGATGTTATCAGGGAACAAATAATTTAGTAGTCTGTATTGTATACACAACAATGTACAGGGGAACACACAGTTAGTAAGTGTACAGACAGTGTACAGGGGAAACAACACAGAGTTTAAGTAGTCGGTGGCAACGTACACAAACAATGTACAGGGGAACACACAGTTAGTGATTCTGTGGTAGTGCACAGACATGTGTCCAGGGAAACACACAGTAGTAGTCTGGTTGTAGTGCACAGACAGTGGTACAGTGGACCACCACATTAGTAGTCTGTGTAAGTGCCAGGACAGTGTACAGTGGGAACAACATTTTTAGTTAAAGTCCTGGTGTAGTGCCACATACCGTGGTAACAAGGGGACCCAGTTATCAAAGTCTGGTGGTAAGTTAAACAGAACACTGTACACAGGGGGAACACACAGTTAGTAAAAGTCCCTGGGGTGTAGTGTACAGACAGTGTAAACATTGGGTAAACACACCAGTTTAGTAGTCTGTGGTGTTAACACAACAAATTTCATGGGACACACAGTTTAGTAGTCCCCGTTGTATTGGCACACAAGTGGTACAGGGAAAAACACAACAGTTAGTAAATTCCGGTGTAGTGGGTTTCCAAGACCGTGTAAACACCAAAGGGAAACACACAGTTAAGTAAAGTCCTGGGTGTAGTCCACAAAACATGTACAAGGGGAACACACAGTTAGTAATCTGGTGTAAATGGGGGCACAGACCCCCACCCCGTGTCCCTGGGCCCCCCCCCCCCCCCCGTTCTTCCGTCTGGTGGATAGTTCCCCCCCGTTCTCCCTGGGCCCCCCCCGTTCGTCGTCTGGATTGTCGTCCCCCCCCCCCCTGTCCCCCCGGGGAAAACACAATTTAGTACAAAAGTCCCTGGTGTTAGTGTTACAAGACAGTGTCAGGGACCTGTCGAGTCGAAAACGGGGTTTCTGATTTTGTCCGCCAAACCTGTCTCATCCTCGCTCCCATCAAACCGTATCTCTACATTGGACGACCGGGCCCTTTCCCGTCTTCAAGGCTTTCCTGCGTTTAGGGCGACTAGCAATTTCCTGTCACTACATCCTAGCATCTAGGGATTTTTCCCAGTCCTCCTCTAGGTTTTTCCTTTCTCTCCTCTCTCTTTTTTCCTTCCTTCCTTTTTCCTATTTCCCTCTCTTTTTCCTATGTTCCTTTCCCCCTGTTACAATCGTATATCCATTACGGAAGGGGGTCGTCCCTGCGTCTGAATCCCACTCAACTCGCCTCAATCCACCATCTTTATCTGTCCTCCTTCTCTCTCATCCTCAGCCGTCCATCCTCATCCAATATCTCTTGCCTATCCTGGCTGAGAATCTGCCCAGCGTTGCCCACCTGGGATCCAATCGTACACTATTGCGGTGGACAACACTGCTCGGTTTCTTCTTGCTTTACAGCCTTGGTTCTCTCTCCTTTTACCCCACTGCCCTCCCTACTCCCCATCATTGTCTCCCCAGAATTGACCACGGATTCTGAACCTCCTCTGCTCCTCCCTCTCACGCCTCCTCGCCCCATCTCCTCTCCCCCGGGGGTCTCTGGTCTGTAAAGGATCTTGGGTTGGGTCAGTTCTTTTCCGGTTTGGGCAGATTTGTGATATTTATGCAGGCCTCGGGCACCTATGGGTGGGAGTGGCCAAGCGGTAGGCACAAGATTGCACCTGATCTGGGCACATTCCTTACGGTGTGACCCAATCCGCCAACACACATTATAGATCCAATAAATGCGTGGACGGTGCACATACGGGCGACTAGGTGACGGGTTATGAGAAAAAAGCCACTTTAAAGAAAACAAACAGCGTGGTTTGCCCATTGGGGGGTAATAACACCCTCCCCTTTCCCCTTCACCAATAAAGAAGCCATAAGGGTCCTGGTTCCATTATGGGTGACTGACATCTCACCGACTCTCCATCCCCCTCCCCCCGCCCAGAAACCACCCCCGGGGAAGAGTACCATCCCTTCATGCGCATCCATCATCCTTTGTGGGTGATTGGGACAGACCGCGGGCGATTGAGACCGAGGATCCTTAGCCAGACCAGGATATCCCCGGTGGGATGGATCCATTTTTAGTTTTCTGGCTTTTGGGGGGGGGAGGGGATTGAAATCACCGTGGGAGGAAATCCTTCAACCACAATTGAGGAATGCTAACTAAGTTCCGGATGATCCGCCCATATTTACACCCAACGGCCATCCAAATCCCTGGGACAGTGTTTAAAAACCTCACAATCAAACATAAACTCCGTCTCTGATTGTGGGCTTATCAGAGCGGAGGGGAAGACGTCAAATTCCAGTGCCCCCGTGACTCCATTACTAAACGCCTGGCAATAAGCTTTTCTGTTTTGGGTCTTGTCTTTATATCCCCACCGGCCACCGGATCTTCACCACATTCCTCGCTTAACACCTCACTCCCAGCAAGGTCTCACCCTCCCTTCCAAACACCCTCCTGGCTCCCCACACATTTGGGTCTCTCTTGGGTCCCCCCTGCACCCCTAAACCTTTCTCATTTCTCACCACCACCCTCATCCGCACACACATTAGAGTACGTTATTGGTCCGTCTGGGTTTAAGTCCTCCTCTCACGTGGGTCTTTCCTTCTGGGATGTTTTCCCGTCTGTTTCTAGCTCGTTCCTTTTTCCATCCTTTGCCCAGACTCCAATTCCTTCAGAAAGTCTTTATTTCTACACAAGTCTCTTCCCCGGGATCGCAATAACCCTCCACCGCCCCTTAATATTTCCTTCTCCATCGCCACCTCCTCCCTCCAACTCCCGGGTTAGGTAATGAAAGGTTGCCTGATGCTGTTATTTCTCTATCCGCGTCTCTTCCTTCAATTTGCGGCTCTAGCAATCTCTTCCTTCCTCCTGCTCAGCACGCCATCGCCTTTAATGTTTTTTTGGATTTCCTCCTGTTCTCCCTGCTGAGCACATTGTTTCTTTTCCTCGCTCTCCCCCTCTCCTTCCATTCAGTCCCGTGCACTCAGGCTTCCTCCCCATGGAGTTCTCTCTAACCTGCCCCAGCAGGGCCTGGTCCACCTGTTCATCCTTCCTCCAAGCCTGTCCAGAGCCATTTCCTTTGCTTGGGGAGTCACCGGCCGTCAGTTTCAACTCAACACGTCACCTCCTGTGCATCGTTACTTACTACAAACCCCCAGCGGTCTCCATTTTATCAGCGTCTTGGTTTCTACCCCGCATGGGGAGGCAGCACAAGGGCACCTGGAATCTGCCTCTTTCATTATGGCGTCCATTTTCCCCACTGGGGATCAGCACAAGGACCGCGGAATCGGTTACAACTCATTGGTCATTATGGCGGCCATGTTGGAAAGGGGTCCAAGTTAAGAGATACGGTGATGGAGAGGGAGACAGGGAGGGGAATCAGAAAGGTAAAGGGGTCCAAGTTAAGAGATACGGTGATGGAGAGGGAGACAGG
The DNA here is from genome assembly GCA_019447015.1 of Hymenochirus boettgeri. Taxonomy (NCBI): domain Eukaryota; kingdom Metazoa; phylum Chordata; class Amphibia; order Anura; family Pipidae; genus Hymenochirus; species Hymenochirus boettgeri. The sequence goes on from JAACNH010000059.1 coordinate 497,095, forward strand.
GAGGGAATCAGAAAGGTAAAGGGGTCCAAGTTAAGAGATACGGTGATGGAGAGGGAGACAGGGAGGGGAATCAGAAAGGTAAAGGGGTCCAAGTTAAGAGATACGGTGATGGAGAGGGAGACGGAGGGGAATCAGAAAAAAACAAAATGATGATGTTTTTTCCTTTATTCTTCTGCACCATTAACGTCTGTAGCATTAAATCTCCCAAGGCGAGGTTCTTGGCCTATGAATATCTCAAAGAAGCCGAGGCCAATATAATGTTTCTACAGGAGACCAGATTAACCACAAGTCCAGAGCTGTATAGGGCAAAGAAAGATTGGGTTTCAGGCCCATCGTTTTGGTCCATAGGGTCAGAACCCGCAGGGGGAATTGGCATTCTGTTTAAAGGGATACCCCAGTTTGAAGTCACCAGGCTGGTAGATAGCTACAATACGGTATTACCTATGGCAAGCCATATGTAAAAAAAGCTATCTGTGCAGAGGAAGGATGTTTGGATTGGGCAGTTAGAGCCGCACAGAGTGACATTAGGTTTATTAAAATGATAGATATGAAAATGAGGAAAGGGGAACTATGGGATCATATCAATTAATGGAATATCTCTTTAAATTGAATTGTATTTTATATTGCAAATTGTGTTGATAATATTTTGAATGTATTTTTGTAAAGTGTTTTATGAATAAAAATTCCCACCCATATGTATAAATATACAGAGAAGGAATGTTCTGTACACACAATAAGCTATACCCTCGTACTGTACTGTCTAAGGGAAACAATATGGCAGCTCCCACCCATATGTATAAATATACGTTACAATTATGTACGCTGGAGAAAAGGCGTATGATTACTGTGTATATATACATTAACGGGCCATACAATAAACTATCTGGGGCATTGTTCACCAAGATTATTCATTCATACAGGTAGATAGAATATTTATTACATGTTTAATAATTTCTTAGTGGAGGCCCTAATTGGGAACACTGACATTCCCAGCACCCCATTATAAGAATTCTCTGATTGATAGAAATATGGGACTGCAGGTGGAAATGACGAATTTTTATATTAACCTAAGGGGGTGTAGTAAAGGGCTGAAAAGAATGTATCTGGGCCCTTAACAGGAGAAACATGGAAATTAGTCTGAAACCAATTGCCAACAAAATTTGACGTTTGAGATGCCATAGAAAACTCAATGCCAACTGGAAACATTGTATCTTTTTTACCTTGTGGCAAATTTTTTTGTAAGAAAGTCACCATAGCAACAAAGAGAAAAATAAATAAGAAAAGTGGTTTGATTATGAGGTGGTTTTTTAGTGGTTTCCATGACAACAATGCCTTTTAAAAGTTAAGTTTGTAAAATTATATTAACTCTCAGGTAACAGTTTGTTGGTCATAGTTGGTCCTATATACGATGTCCTATCGTGTGTAGTGACTATTGCCAGTAACCGATTAAAGGATAATGTGTGTACTGGGAACTGTATCTTTAAAATTACCCACTACTAGAAACATAATCTTCCAAAACTATCTTGTTCAATGTTGTGAGGTTCTCATTCGCCAGGTCATGGTATATATCTGTTGTATTCAATTAGATCAACTGGACTTGAAAGGTAGTTCTTGAAGAGTTTCGTTAGTATCCGACTGGATTCTCTCAATTCAGAATGACTTGTACAAGAATCCTGTGGCAATTATGGACCTGGAAAATACCAATTGAATATCACAGCCAGGTGTTTGTTAAGGGTGTGTGATTAGATAGTGAGCTACTAAAGAGGTGTTATAGGAACGACCAGAGTAAGGTGTTAAAACAGCATGTAACATGGCAGACAAGTTGTTGGTGTCGAACCCCCCCACCTGATTTAGGATTGGTTTCTGTATTTTCAAATATAAATGGCTCCTTAACACCTATATTGAAACCAGTCACGTTCCTTCGCCAGTATTTAAATACAATATTCAAAGGTATGTCATTATGCTTAAGATGCAGATACACGGCTGAGTCCTGACGCCGAGGAATTGGCTATTCTGTGCTGGGAATACGTTGATGCAGTTGTGCTTTGGTCTTCCCCCAAATACAAATCAGAGCCATCGCACTTGCACTGCACCGCATATAGATATGTCGCTTTTCTTGTGTTTTGTTATTGGGTCTTTTGGACTGTGTACCAATTGCTGCCCTCAGTGTGTTGTTCGGTGTAAAGCAGACAGAGGATCGATGTTTTTTGACAATTTCTTCTTAATTTTCTCAGAGACCCCTGCTTACATAGGGGTATGACCATGTTCATCCTCCCTTGTCTGCTTTTCCCCTTCACTGTGGTATTTGTGGTTCTTTTCTTTCCTTCTACTTCTTTTGACAAAGGGCCCAAGTATGGATATCCACACGTTTTAAGGATCCTCTGAGATGTTTCATTTCTTTAGCCTTCGCCTCTGTGCTAGTGGGGATGTTCTCGGTCTGTGTTGCAGGTTTCTGATGACACCAGGTCTTACAGCGTATTGAATGAAATAATCTACTGCGTATGAGTGAAATAATCTACAGGTATGAATGAAATAACTCTACTGGTATGAAAATGAAATAATCTACACTGTATGAAGAAAAATATACAGCGTATGAAGAAATAATCTACAGCGTATAATGAAATAAATTCTTAAAGCGTATGAGTGAATAATCTACAGCGTATGAATGAAATAATCTACTGCGTATGATGAAATAATCATACCTGTATGAATGAAATAATCTACAGCGTTATGAAGAAATAATCTAGCGTATAGAATGAAAACAATTACTGCGGTCTGCACATGGAAAATATTACACTGTATGAATGAAATAAATCTACAGCGTTTGAATGAAATAATCTACTGCGTATGAATGAAACAACTACTGCGTAATGAAGAAAGTAATCTAACAACTGTATGAATGAATAATCTACAGGTATGAATGAAATTAATTACACTGTTGAATGAAATAATCTACAGCGTATGAATGCAAATAAACTAATCTACATGTATGAAAGAAATAATCTTACAGGTATGAATGAAAATAATCTACCAGCGTATGAGGAAAATCTACACGTATGAATGAAATAATCTACAGGTAGAATGAAATAAATCTACCGCGTTATGAATGAAATAATCTACACTGTATGAAGAAATAATCTACCAGCGTATGAATGAAATAATCTACAGCGTATGAGTGAAAATAAATCTACAGCGTATTGAATGAACTAATGACAGCGTATGAATGAATAATCTACAACGTTATAATTTTTTTTTGAAATAATCTACACAGCGTATGATGAAATAATTTACGCGTATGAATGAAATAATCTACACTGTATGAATGAATAATCTACCTGTATGAATGAAAATAATCTACAGGCGTATGAAATGAATGAATCTACACGTGTATGAATAACGGAGATAAGAATATAATCTCTTACTAGCGTATGTGAAAATGAAATACACTGCGTTATCACGTATGAATGAAATAATCTACCTGCGTATTGATGAAATGAACAAGTCTGAAGAGTAATGAACTCACGTGATTGAGTAACTACACTGAAATAATACTCTACACTGTTAATGATGAAATAATCTACGACGTAGATGAATTGGGAAAAATCGTACTGCGTGATGAAATACAATCTCTACCTGCGTATGAAGTGAAAATAATCTTACCTGTTATGAATGAAATAATCTACAGGTCCGTATGAATGAAATAATCACTGCGTGATGAACAAATGCGTATAAGTAATACTACCATGTATGAATGATAATAACTCTTGAGCATAGGAAAACTACCGTAATGAATGAAATAATTACACTATGAAGAATAGAAACGTAAGATCTACAGCGTACTGATGAATTGAATCATACAAAGTGTTGAATGAATAATCTACAGCGTATGAATGAAACTAATCATACAGCGTATGAATGAAATAATTACACTGTATGAATGAAAATACATCTATACAGTGTATGAATGAATAATTCATTAAACTGTATATTGAATGAAATACTCTACAGCGTATGAGAATAATAATATGAATGAATAAATCTACGCGTGATGAAATCACAAATGTATGAATAAATACTACAGCGTAGATGCAATAATCTACCGTAATGAATCGTAATTGAGGAATGAAATAATCTACAGGCGTATGAAGGGAAATAAATCTAAACACTGCTATAATGAAGCATAATAAGGTTATGAATGAGAAATAATCTTTACAGCGTATGAATGAAAATAATCTACACTGTATGAAATGAATAAGTCTACAGCGTATGAAGTGAAAATAATCTACAGCGATAATGTAATCTGAAGCTAGATGAATCTAACAACGTATGAATGAACATAATCTACAGCGTATGAATGAAATAATCTACACTGTATGAATGAAATAATCTACAGCTTGTATGAAAAATAATCTCACAAGCGTATGAATGAAAATACGATACTGAAATAATCTTACACTGTATGAATGAAAGTAATCTACAGCGGATGAAATGAACTAATACTACGTATGATAAAATCGACTTATGAATGAAATAATCTACAGCGATGAATGAAAATTAATTGACACTGTATGAAGAAATAATTCACAAGCGTATGGATTGAAATATCTACATGTATGAATGAAAGAATCTACAGCTATGAATGAAAATCTACCTGTATGAATGAAATAATCTACAGCGTATGAATGAAAATAATACTAACACTGTATGAATGAAATAACTAACAGCGATGAATGAATAATCTACATGTATGAATGAAATAATGCTAAAGAATTGACATGACATATCAGAATGAAATAATCCACGTAGAAATATTACATGTATGAATGAAAGTATATTGACACTGTATGGACATGAAAATTATCTACACTGTATGAATGAAATAATCTACGCGTATGAACGAAATAATCTACACTGTATCAATGAAATTAATCTACAGCGTATGGATCAAATATCTACAGGGAGATCAAGGAAAATAATACAGGATATGAATGAAATAATCTACAGCGTGATGAATGAAAGAATTCTACACTGTTTGAATGAAATATCTACAGCGTATGACATGAATATAATCTACAGCGTTTCAATTGAAATTATCATTTTTTTTAAAACATTGTCTTTATCAATGAAATAATCTACAGCTATCAATGAAATAATCTACAGGTTCAATTAAAGAATACAATGTATAAAGTAATTACAGTGTTGAATATGTAACTTTTTACTAGTGTGTACTATATGTTACTTTTATATATCTGTTGTATTTCAATTAGATCAACTGGACTTGAAGGTAGTCTTGAAGGACGTTTCGCAGTCAATCCGCTGCGCTTCTAAATTAACGAATTGGACTTGTCAAGACATCTGGGGCAATTATGTACCCTGGAAAAATCCAATTAGCATATCACAGCCAGGTGTTTAACGGGTGTGCCTTGATAGATTAGGGTAAGAGCTGTTATAGGAAACGAACAGAGTAAGGTGTTAAAACAGCATTGGCATGGCAGACAGTTGGGGTCGAACACTCACCAACCATCTATTATGCTTGTGTCTTTATTTTCACATAATGGCCTCCTTAACAACTCACTTGAACCAGTCACGTTTCCTTCGCACAGCGGTATGTTAACATTACAAATCTTCAAAGGTAGCCTTTATCATAAGAAGAGCAGATAAACACGCGCTGAGTCAGACCCAGGAATGGGCTCTTCTTGCGGGCATACGTTGTGCAGTTGCTGTTTGGTATCCCCCAACATGACCAAATAAGAGCATTCTTCACTGCACTGCATATATGATGCGCTTTGCTTTTCTTGTGTTTGGTATTGGTGTTCTTTGGAATGTACCAATTGATGACTCAGTGTGTTGTTCGGTTTTTTTTTAAAGCAGACAGGGATACGGTTGTTGTTTTTGAAAATTCTTCTTATTTCTCGGAGACCCCCTGCTACAATGGGGGATGAATGAGAACCTTCACAAGCGTTACTTTTTATACATTTTTACTATAAAAGTAATTTTGATTGTTGGGAGCTTGAGATGTTGAATCATTACCCCCCACCCTCATCTGGACAGTATTTATTACAGATCTCAATTTAGATTGTAAGCTCTTCGGGCAGGGATCTCATTCCTAATGTGTCAAGGCATGCTGCACTTTTTATACATATTTCATAAATTTTATATACAATTTATACATAATCTATATATATGTGTTTGTATAATTGCACTTATCCCTTGTTTGTATACTATGTATTTTTTAATGTACAGCGCTGCATACCCAAGTGGCGCTATATAAATAAACATATACATACATACTGTATAATCTGTATTGTTATAATGTACAGCGCTGTGTACCCAAGTGGCTCTATATATATAAACATATACATACATACTGTATGATCTGTATTGTACTATGTACAGACGCTGTGTCCCAAGTGGCGCTATATAAATAAACATATACATACATACTGTATAATCTATTTGTATTATTAATGTACAGCGTGGTACCCAAGGGCGCTATATAAATAAACATATACATAATACTGTATAATCTGTATTGTTATAATGTACAGCGCTGTGTACCCAAGTGGCGCTATATAAATAAACATATACATACATACTGATAATCTGTATTGTTAATATACAGTGCTGTGTACCCAAGTGGCGCTATATAAATAACATATACATACATACTGTATAATCTGTATTGTTAATGTACAGCGCTGCCTCCCAGGTGGCGCTATATAAATAAACATATACATACATACTGTATAATCTGTATGTATAATGTACAGCGCTGTGTATCCAAGTGGCACTATATAAATAAACGTATACATACATACTGTATAATCTGTATTGTTATAATGTACAGCGCTGTGTCCCAAGTGGCGCTATATAAATAAACATATACATACACACCGTATAATCTGTTTGTTATAATGTACAGCGCTGTGTCCCCAAGTGGACGCTATATAAATAAACATATACAACATACTGTATAATCTGTATTGTATAATGTACAGCGCTGTGTACCCAAGTGGCGCTATATAAATAAACATATACATACATACTGTATAATCTGTATTGTATAATGTACAGCGCTGTGTACCCAAGTGGCTCTATATAAATAAACATATACATACATACTGTATAATCTGTATTGCTATAATGTACAGTGCTGTGTATCCAAGTGGCGCTATATAAATAAACATATACATACATACTGTATAATCTGTATTGTTACAATGTACAGCGCTTTGTACCCAAGTGGCGCTATATAAATATATACATACATACTGTATAATCTGTATTGTTATAATGTACAGCGCTGTGTTCCCAAGTGGCGCTATATAAATATATACATACATACTGTATAATCTGTATCGTTATAATGTACACTGCTGTGTACCCAAGTGGCGCTATATAAACATATACATACATACTGTATAATCTGTATTGTTATAATGTACAGCGATGCGTCCCCTAGTGGCGCTATATAAACATATACATACATACTGTATAATCTGTATTGTTATAATCTACAGCGCTGTGTCCCCAAGTGGCGCTATATAAATTAACATATACATACATGCTGTATAATCTGTATTGTTATAATGTACAGCTCTGTGTACCCAAGTGGCGCTATATAAATAAACATATACATACATACTGTATAATCTGTATTGTTATAATGTACAGCGCTGTGTCCCCAAGTGGCTCTATATAAATAAACATATACATACTGTATAATCTGTATTGTTATAATGTACAGCGCGTGTCCCCAAGTAGCGCTAATAAATAAACATATACATACATAGATAATCTATTGTTATAATGTACAGTGTTGTGTACCCAAGTGGCGCTATATAAATAAACATATACATACAACTGTATAATCTGTATTGTTATAATGTACAGCGCTGTGTCCCCAAGTGGCTCTATATAAATAAACATATACATACATACTGTATAATCTGTATTGTTATAATGTACAGCGCTGTGTCCCCAAGTAGCGCTATAAATAAACCTATACATAAATACTGTATAATCGTATTGGTTATAATGTACAGCGCTGTGTCCCCAAGTGGCGCTATATAAATAACATATACATACATGCTGTATAATCTGTATTGTTATAATGTACAGCTCTGTGTACCCAAGTGGCGCTATATATAATAAACATATACATACATACTGTATTATCTGTATTTTATAATGTACAGCGCTGTGTCCCCAAGTGGTCTAATAACTAAAACACATACATACTGTATAATCTGTATTGTTATAATGTACAGCGCTGTGTCCCCAAGTAGCGCTATAAAATAAAACATATACATACATGCTGTATAATCTGTATTGTTATATGTACAGCTCTGGGTACCCAAGTGGCGCTATATAAATAAACATATACATACATACTGTATAATCTGTATTGTTAAATGTACAGCGCGTGTCCCCAGTGGCGCTATATAAATAAACATACATACATACTGTATAATCTGTATTGTTATAATGTACAGCGCTGTGTCCCCAAGTAGCGCTATATAAATAAACATATACATACATACTGTATAATCTGTATTGTTATAATGTACAGCGCTGTGTCCCCAAGTAGCGCTATATAAATAAACATATACATACTACTGTATAATCTGATGTTATAATGTACAGTGTTGTGTACCCAAGTGGCGCTATATAAATAAACATATACATACATACTGTATAATCTGTATGTTATAATGTACAGCGCTGGTCCCCAAGTGGGCTCTTATAAATCAAACATATACATAATACTGTATAATCTGTATTGTTATAATGTACAGCGCTGTGTCCCCAAGTGGCGCTATATAATAAAACATATACATACATACTGTATAATCTGTATTGTTATAATGTACAGCGCTGCGTCCCAATGTGGCTCTATATAAAAAACATATACATACATACTGTATAATCTGTATTGTTATAATGTACCCGCGGGTGTACCCAAGTGGCGCTATATAAATAAACATATACATACATACTGTATAATCTGTGTTGTTATAATGTACAGCGCTGTGTCCCCAAGTGGCGCTATATAAATAAACATATACATACATACTGTATAATCTGTATTGTTATAATATACAGCGCTGTGTCCCCAAGTGGCGCTTAAAATAAAAACATTAATACATACTGTATAATCTGTATTGTTATAATGTACAGCGCTGTGTCCCCAATGGCGCCTATATAAATAAACATATACTACATACTGTATAATCTGTATTGTTATAATGTACAGCGCTGTGTACCCAAGTGGCTCTATAAAATAACATATACATACATACTGTATAATCTGTATTGTTATAATGTACAGAGCTGGTCCCAAGTGGCGCTAATAAAAAACATTACAATACATACTGTTAATCTGTATTGTTATAATGTACAAACGCTGTGTCCCCAAGTGGCGCTATATAAATAAACATATACATACATACTGTATAATCTGTATTGTATAATGTACAGCGCTGTGTCCCCAAGTGGCGCTATATAAATAAACATATACATCATACTGTATAATCTGTATTGTTATATGTACAGCGCTGCGTCCCCAAGTGGCGCTATATAATAAACATATACATACATACTGTATAATCTGTATTGTTATAATGTACAGCGCTGCGTCCCCAAGTGGCCTATTAATAAAACATATACATACATACTGATAATCTGTATTGTTATAAGTACAGCGCTGGTCCCCAAGTGGCGCTATAAATAAACATTAACATACATACTGTATAATGTATTGTTATAATGTACAGCGCTGGTACCCAGTGGCGCTTATATAAAAACAATACATACATACTGTATATCTGTATTGTTATAATGTACAGCGCTGCGTCCCCTAGTGGCGCTATATAAATATATACATACATACTGTATAATCTGTATTGTTATAATGTACAGCGCTGCGTCCCCTAGTGGGCTATAAATAAACATATACATACATACTGTATAATCTGTATTGTTATAATGTACAGCGCTGCGTCCCCTAGTGGCGCTATATAAATATATACATACATACTGTATAATCTGTATTGTTATAATGTACAGCGCTGCGTCCCCTAGTGGCGCTATATAAATATATACATACATCTCTGTGTCTAAATTCCATTTAAACATCTGTATTTCCCTGGTAATGGACCAACAGCGTAAGTGACCCTTTGTTTGTAGAAAACATCCTGGACACAGTGTCTGTAATCTAGTACACAATAACCATAGCTGCCAATGGTCCTGTCTCTGTGTACTGTCCATTGGAATTACAATGTATTTTCCATAGAGGTCAATGAGATCCCTAGATTATTTGGGGTCTGGGGGTAACGTATGTTTTCCCAGAAGTTTGTGGTTTACAGACCTTTGTGAATGGAGGAGTAGTAATGTGGCAAACTCCTTACCAAATACCCATTGGGACAGTGCCAGGGTATTTCAGGGCAGTGATTAGCAGTAAACCTGGATCCTGGTTTAAATTGACATTATTCTGCAATAGATAAAGCGATTATGCTGGAACTTGTCCATTTATAATGATTAATTCTGCTCTGTAAAATTAAAATAAACTAATATCTGCAATCGGAATTGCATGTGTATGGCCACCTTAAGAAAAGACATGGGACGTTGTAGAAGGAGCAGTGATATCGTACCTTGGCATTCTAGATGTTTGGAAACTACAACTCCCAGCATGCCTTGGCTGCAGAAGCTGGGAATTGCAGTTTCCAAACATCTGGAGTGCCAAGGTTCAACACCACGAATAAAATCGAGTTTTGGAAAGTCCTGGATATTGGAACGTGTTCCCCAGACCATTTCCCAGGTCCCACAGCCATTTACATTAAGTTACCATTGATATTTTAATTGTATTTCATTAGAACTTTTCGAACTATTTGCCTCCCATTGACTTTAATGGGTCCGTTTTCGAACTTTCCATATAGTTCGGAAGTTCTGCCATCTCTATTTACCTGTGCTGAATTGACCATTAACTATTCATACATGTGCGCATTCTGACCTTAACTTGCCCTTTAAAAACAAATTTAGTCTAAACACGTATGTTCTCCCAGGTGGGTATAGCGTGTGCAGACAGAGGAATTACGTGTAGTTATTACGGTAAACAATGTCAGATCAAGGCAGCAATCAATAATATTGGCGAATGGTCAATAATCTCCTGTCAATAATATCAAGCCCAACACACTAATGAGTTAATACCCTGATTTATTATCCTACTTATTAACCCCGTCCATTTTGAGGATGATTTGCATATAAATATTTATATATCTCCAGGGTAGACACTCACTCTCTGGAACTCTGGGAAATCACTGTGGGAGGGGCTTAGGTAAATTACTTTTGTTACAAAGAAACAAAACAAATCATCAGAGGAAACGTCAAACAATTGTGTTTAACTAGAACCTCTGGGAAGCGGAGAGTTATAGTTCTCAAACATTCCCCTTACGGGATAGACCCCACTATGGTATTTAAGGGGGAATGTCAGAGGGTAGGTTAGTGTCCCTATATGAAGGGGAATGTTGGAGGGTAGGTTAGTGTCCCTATATAAAGGGGAATGATGGAGGGTAGGTTAGTGTCCCTATATGAAGGGGAATGTTGGGGGTAGGTTAGTGTCCCTATATAAAGGGGAATGATGGAGGGTAGGTTAGGGTCCCTATATAAAGGGGAAGTGGAGGGTAGGTTAGTGTCCCATATGAAGGGGAATGTTGGAGGGTAGTTAGTGTCCCATATAAAGGGGAATATGGAGGGTTAGGTTTAGTGTCCCATATAAAGGGGAATGTTGGAGGGAGGTTAGTGTCCCTATATAAGGGGAATGTTGGAGGGTAGGTAGTGTCCTAATAAAGGGGAATGTATGGGGGTTAGGTTAGTGTCCCTATATAAGGGAATGTTGGAGGGTAGGTTGTGTCCCTATATAAAGGGGAAGTATGGAGGGTAGGTTAGTGTCCCAATAAAGGGGAATTGGAGGGTAGGGTGTGTCCCTATATAAAGGGGAATGTTGGAGGGTAGGTTAGTGTCCTATATAAAGGGAGATGTGGAGGGTAGGTTAGTGTCCCTATAAAGGAGGGGAATTTGGAGGGTAGGGTAGTGTCCTATATAAAGGGGAATGATGGAGGGTAGGGTTAGTGTCCCTAATATAAGGGGAATGTCGGAGGGTAGGTTAGTGCCCTATGTAAAGGGGAATGTTGGAGGGTAGGTTAGTGTCCCTATATAAAGGGGAATGTCGGAGGGTAGGTTAGTGTCCCTATATAAAGGGGAATGATGGAGGGTAGGTTAGTGTCCCTATATAAGGGGAATGTCGGAGGGTAGGTAAGTGTCCCTATATAAAGGGGAATGTTGGAGGGTAGGTTAGTGTCCCTATGTAAAGGGGAATGTTGGAGGGTAGGTTAGTGTCCCTATATAAAGGGGAATGATGGAGGGTAGGTTAGTGTCCCTATATAAGGGGAATGTGGAGGTAGTTAGTGTCCCTATATAAGGGGAATGTGGAGGGTAGGTTAGTGTCCCTATATAAAGGGGAATGTGGAGGGTAGGTTAGTGTCCCTATATAAAGGGGAATGTGGAGGGTAGGTTAGTGTCCTATAAAAGGGGAATGTTGGAGGGTAGGTTAGTTGTCCCTATAAAGGGAATGTGGAGGGTAGGTTAGGTCCCAATGTAAAGGGGAATGTTGGAGGGTAGGTTACTGTCCCTATATAAAGGGGAATGTTGGAGGGTAGGTTAGTGTCCCTATATAAAGGGGAATGTCGGAGGGTAGGTTAGTGTCCCTATGTAAGGGGAATGTCGGAGGGTAGGTTAGTGTCCCTATATAAAGGGAATGTTGGAGGGTAGGTTAGTGCCCTATGTAAGGGAATGTGGAGGGTAGGTTAGTGTCCCTATAGAAAGGGGAATGATGGAGGGTAGGTTAGTGTCCTATATAAAGGGAATGTGAGGGTAGGTAGTGTCCCTATAAAGGGAATGTGGAGGGTGGTAGTGTCCCTATTAAAGGGGAATGTTGGAGGGTAGGTAGTGTCCCTATATAAGGGGGAATGTGGAGGGTAGGTTAGTGTTCCCTATATAAAGGGGAATGTGGAGGGTAGGTACCGGTTAGTGTCCCTATATAAAGGGGATGTTGGAGGGTAGGTAGGTAGGGTCCCTATATAAAGGGGAATGTGGAGGGTAGGTGGTAGTGTCCCTAGATAAAGGGGAATGTTGGGGGTAGGTTGTGTCCCATATTAAGGGAATGTTGGAAGGTAGTTAGGTCCTATATAAAGGGGAATGTTGGAGGGTAGGTTAGTGTCCCTATATAAAGGGGAATGTTGGAGGGTAAGGTACCGTAGGGTCCCTATATAAGGGGAATGTTGGAGGGTAGGTTAGTGTCCCTATATAAAGGGGAAGGTTGGAGGGTTACGGTAGTGTCCCTATATAAAGGGGAATGTTGGAGGGTAGGTACCGGTAGGTGTCCCTATATAAAGGGGAATGTTGGAGGGTAGGTGTCCCTATATAAAGGGGAATGTTGGAGGGTAGGTACCGACGTGTCCCTATTAAAGGGGAATGTGGAGGGTAGGTACCGGTAGGTGTCCCTATATAAAGGGGAATGTTGGAGGGAGGTACCGGTAGTGTCCCTATATAAAGGGGAAGTGTGGAGGGAGGGCGGTAGTGTCCCTATATAAGGGGAATGTTGGAGGGTAGGTACCGTAGTGCCCTATATAAAGGGGAATGTTGGAGGGTAGGTACGGTATGTCCCTATATAAAGGGGAATGTTGGAGGGTAGGTAGGTCCCTATATAAAGGGGATGTTGGAGGGTAGGTTACCGGTAGTGTCCCATATAAAAGGGGAATGTTGGAGGGTAGGTTGGTCCCTATATAAAGGGGGATGTTGGAGGGTAGGTTAGTGTCCCTATATAAAGGGGAATGTTGGAGGGTAGGGTACGGTAGGTGTCCCTAATAAAGGGAATGTTGGGGGGTAGGTACGGTAGTGTCCCTATATAAAGGGGAATGATGGAGGGTAGTAGTGTCCTCTATAAAGGGGAATGTGGAGGGTAGGTTAGTGTCCTCTGTAAAGGGGGATGTTGGAGGGTAGGTACGTAGTGTCCCTATATAAAGGGGAATGTTGGAGGGTAGGTTAGTGTCCCTATATAAAGGGGAATGTTGGAGGGTAGGTTAGTGTCCCTATATAAAGGGGAATGTTGGAGGGTAGGTACCGGTAGGTGTCCCTATATAAAGGGGAATGTTGGGGGTAGGTACCGGTAGGTGTCCCTATATAAAGGGGAATGTTGGAGGGTAGGTAAGTGTCCCTTTATATAAAGGGGAATGTTGGAGGGTAGGTAAGTGTCCCTATATAAAGGGGAATGTTGGAGGGTAGGTAAGTGTCCCTATATAAAGGGGAATGTTGGAGGGTAGGTTAGTGTCCTATATAAAGGGGATGTTGGAGGGTAGGTTAGTGTCCCTATGTAAAGGGAATGTTGGGGTAGGTTAGTGTCCCATATAAGGGGAATGTTGGAGGGGGAAGGTACGTGTCCCTATATAAAGGGAATGTTGGAGGGTAGGTACGTGTCCTTATATAAAGGGAATGTTGGAGGGTAGGTAGTGTCCCTATATAAGGGGAAGTTGGAGGGAAGGTACGTTGTCCCTATATAAAGGGGAATGTTGGAGGGTAGTACGTGTCCTATATAAAAGGGAAGTCGGAGGGTAGGTACGTGTCCTTATATAAAGGGGAATGTCGGAGGGAAGGTAAAAACATTGTTGCACAAACACTGTCCTGTGTATTACTGTTCCAAAAATCGCACACTTCCATATCTCCCTGGATTTAGTCAATCTGTCCTCTCTCTGCCATACTACCAATTAGGTCATTAGACGCTTCATCTGTTGTCTTTGGATCTCTGTTTATTAATAAGGGCTCTAAAAAACACAAACATTCAGTTAATTATCCTTTAATCTTCTCTTCACTTCAAGTGCGCTTCTAGAAGAAAATCTCGCCATTAACCTGCAATTAGTGTTGGGGGGTAATTACCTCTCAGGACAGGAGGTTCCACAGGCGGGTGGGACTAATTCACCCAGGAAAACAAAGATTCAAGGTAACAGGGAATTTAAACGGCCAGTAAACGTTTACAATAATAATTACAGTGTGTAAATGGTACACAAATACGTTTCTCCACTGGATATATCTATACAAATGGGTGGGAGCTGCCATAGTTTTCCTAGTACATTAAGTATGAGGGTATAGCTTATTGTGGTGTACAGAACATCCTTCTCTGTATATTTATATTTATACATATGGGTGGTGAGCTGCCAAGTGTTTCCCTTAGACAGTATACATATGAGGGTATAGCTTATGTGTGTACAGAACATTCCTTCTCTGTATATTATATTTATAATATGGGTAGGAGCTGCCATAGTGTTTCTCTAGTACATTTATAGTATGAGGGTTATAGATTATTGTATGTACAGAACATTCCTTCTCTGTATATTTATATTTATCGCATATGGGGGGAGCTGCCATATTGTTTTCCCTAGTTACATGTAGTATGAGGGTATAGATTATTGTATGTACGAACATTCTCTCGTCTATTATATTTATACATATGGGTGGGAGCGCCATAGTGTTTCCCTTAGACAGTACAGTAGGAGGTATAGCTTTATGTATGTACAGAACATTCTTCTCTGTATATAACATAGGGTGGGAGCTGCCATATTGTTCCCTTAGACCAGTATAGTATGAGGGTTATGATTATGTGTGTAAGAAACATCCTTCGTATATTTATATTATTACATATGGGTGGGAGCTGCCATATTGTTTCCCTAGACAGTACAGTATGAGGGTTTCTGTGTACAAAACATTCCTTCTCTGTAATTTATTTATACCATACTGCTGGTGGAAAGCTGCCATGTGTTGTGGAGATTTATAAATTATTAAAATAAGAAAGAGATAATATAATATTGGAGTATGATTAAGACATTTGTCATCTATCCTAAACAATTATACCCTACCCATAATGTCTGTCTAACAGCTACATAGTAACATAGTTATGGAGATTGTATAAGACATACGTCCATCTAGTCAAAACTTATACCCTACCCATAATGTCTGTATAAACAGTTACAGTAGTACATGTATTGGGTTGTATTAACAGAATACGTCATCTAGTCCACCTTTTACCCTATCCATAATGTCTGTATAACATAACAACTGGAGGTGTGTCATAAAGGACATAGCCGTCCACTAGTCCAACCCTTTATACCCAGCCTAATGCTGGATAAACATTACATAGAATAACATAAGTATTGGAGGTTGTCATAAAGACATACGTCCATCTAGTCAAAACTTTATACCCTACCCCTAAGCTGTAATAACATTACATCGTAACATAGTATTGGAGGGATAAAGAATACATCCATCTAGTCAACCTTTATACCCTACCAATAATGTCTTGTATAACGTTTAAAGTACATAGTATAGGAGGTGTTGTATAAAAGACATAAGTCATCTAGTCCACTCTTTATACCCTACCTATAATGTCGATATAACATTCACATAGTAACTGTAGTCTGGTTGGACAGGGATTACTATATAATGATTGAGAATACTGGTAATAATACATATACTGTAGTTCTGGTTTGTACGGGGTATCTATATATATTGAGAAGTATACTGGGTATTTAATACACTATACTGTAAGTTCTGGTTGTAACGGGGGATACTATATATAATTGAGATTACTGGTATTAATACACTATCTGTAAGTTCTGGTTGGTTACAGGGATACTTATGATATTGAGAATTATGACTTAATACATATACTGTCTTTCTGGTATGTAAGGAATAGCTATATAATATTTGAGAAGAATTACTGGTATTAATACACATACTGTAAGTTCTAGGTTGGTAACAGGGATGATACTATATAATATTGACGAAATAGAACTGGTTTTAATTATCCATATACTTAAGTTTGGTTGGTACAGGGATACTAATAATATGAGAATTACTGGTATTAATAACTATACTTATTCTGGTTGGTACAGGATACTATATACTATGAAGAATAACTGGTATTTATACATATACTGTAAGTTATGTGGTACAGGGATACATAAATATTGAGAAATGACTGGTATTAATTTATACTGTAGTTCTGGTTGGTACGGGAACTGAAAATATTGAGAATTACTGGGTATTAATACATATACGTAGATTCTGGTTGGTACAGGGATACTATATAATATTGAGGAAAATTACTGGTATAATGCTTATACGGTAGTTACTGGTTGGTACGGTCACCCCCGATATTCTATATAATATTGAGAATTACTGCGCGTATTATTAATAAAATATAGATTGATCCAGGGATACAGGGTAAGGATATTTTTTCTCCCCTTTTACCGTGTTTTTTCAGTTTTTTTTTTTCACTTCTTCTGGTATCAACATTCTCGGGTTATTTGTTAAAGGAGGGTGAATAGGTTGGGACTTATGGGCGTAAGTATGTCCCCTCTATTCAACTTTCAACTTAACTATGGTGTACTGTTACATTTACTCCAGTGCCCTGTTCCAGACTCCCTACCTCTGATTGTCAATGGAAGTTCTCCACAACCCCATTAAATTCCCATTTCAGCACTGTCTAATCATGTCGGAACTGGGTACAGGGGGGAAATTCACTGTAGGCTTCACAGCCCATTCCCCAGAAAATAAAGAAAACTGGCCAAAATTTTAAATAGAGCTAGGGACAGTATAAGAAATTTTCAAAACGAAATGAAGTCTGGTAAGTGGGAGGTAGTAAATAGATTTGTAAATTTATGATAATAGAAAAATGAAAAATGTTGGGTGGGCCCCTGAACTCGTCCTGATGGGCCCCTTTGTCTTTGACTTCCTGGTGGGCCACAACATGCCAGTCCGACACTGTGTCTAATCCATTATTGTATTATATAGACTCTAAGGCCTTGGTCCTTGTTTAGTTAACATGAGATGTGGATATCAGAGCTGCTCGGCCTGATCTACAACACTGATCAGACTGTCTGGTGTAAAGGACATTAAATCCCAAACCAGTTTGGAGAAACAGAAAAGTCCAATTACGGATCAAATCCGTTTGGCCCATAAACAATTATAGAAAGTGACAGGCAAGTGTGAAATCCGTATTTATCTGTTTACCCAACAGAATTCCTGAGAAGATGAAATTCCAATGCTTTACTACGTGCAGGAAAACACCTGGAAAATGTAGGAAGAGCAATACGTAGGAACATTTATGTAGAAATTGCGTATATTGTAGGAACATAGAACGTTATTGTATTGTGACATAAAACGTCTTGTATTGAGGACAAGAACGTATTGTTTGTAGGACATAGGAACTGTTGTCTTGTAGTACATAGAACGATTATGTGTGGATTAGGCACATAGAAACGTATTGTATGTGTAGGACATAGAACGTTATTGTATTGTAGGACATAAGAAACGTATGTAATGTAAAGGATCATTCGAACGTATTTAAAGTGAATGAAACGTTTGTATGTGACATAGAACGCATTGTTATTGTAGAGACATAGAACGTACTTGTTTGTAGGACTATGAACATATTTGGACTATTGATGACATAGAAACGTATTTGTATTCGTTAGGACATAGAACGTATTGTATTGTAGACCATGAACATATTGATTGTAAGACATCAGAACGTAAATGACTTGTAGGACATGAACATTTATGTAGGACATAGAAACGTATTGTATGTTAGGACCTAGAACTTATGTATTGACATGTAATATTCTTGTAAGGACATAGAACTATTGTATTGTAGGTGACATAGACAAATATGTATTGTAGGACAATAGAACTATTAATTTGACCTACTATGTATGTAGGACATAGGAACATATGTATTGTATCAATAATAGTATGGTAGGACATAGAACTATTGTATTGTAGCATGGTATATGTAGGACATAGATAATGTAGGCATAGAACGTTGTATTGTGAGAGACGTCGATTTAGGACGAACCATCTTGTATTGTAGGACATAGAACGTATGCTATTGAGACATAGAGATGCGTATAGAATATGTATGTAGGCGAAATGTTGGACAATGACGATTGGTAGAACATAAATTGTATTGTAACTAGGAACATATTAGAAAAACGTATGTATTGTAGGACATAGAACGTATTGTATTGAGGACATAGAACATATTGTATTGTAGGACATAGAACGTATGTATTGTGGACCATTAGAACGTTATTTGTATTGTAGGACATAGAACGGATATGGTATTGTAGGACATAGAAAATATGTATGTGTAGGGACATTAAACCATTGTATTGAGGACATAGAACGTCTTGGATTGTAGACGAAGCAAGATTGGACATAAGTACTGTTAGATCACGTATTGTGAGGACATAGAACGTATTGTATTGTAGGGACAGAGAACGTATTGTATTGTAGACATAGAACATTTTATTGTAGGACATAGAACGTATTGTATTGTAGGACATAGAACATATTGTATTGTAGAACATAGAAGTATGTGTATTGTGGACATAAGAACGTGGATTTGGCAAACTGTATTGTAGGAACATAGAACGTATGATTGTAGGACAAGAAACGTAGCTGTATTGTAGGACCATTAGAACGTATGTATTGTAGGACATGCCGATATTAATTATATAGAAGTATTGTATTGGACATCGAACGTATTGTATTGTAGGACATAGACATTAGGTAGGCCTAGTGTATTGTAGGACATAGACCACATTATTGTATTGTAGGACCATAGAACGTATTGTATTGTAGGACATAGAACGTATTGTATTGTAGGCATGAAACTATTATGTATTTGACATAGAACGATATGGTCTGTAGGACATAGAAAACGTATTGTATTGTAGGACACAGGAAAAATATTGTATTGTAGGTTGAACTATGTGTAGGGGGGGGGGACATAGAACGTATTGTATTGTAGGCACATAGAACATATTGTATTGTAGGACATAGAACATATTGTATTGTAGGACATAGAATCTTGTATGTCAGGAACATAGAAAATATTGTATTGTATGGACATAGAACATATTGTATTGTAGGACATTTAGAACGTATTGTTGTAGGACATAAGAAAAATGTTATTGTAGGACATAGAACTATTGTATTGTAGGACATAGAACATTGTATTGTAGGACATAGAACATATGTATTGTAGGACATAGAACATATTGTATTGTAGGACATAGACGTCTTATGTATTGTAGGACATCGAAACGTATTGTATTGTAGGAATAGAAACATACTTGGATGTAACATTAGAACGTAGAGTAGAACTAGAAAATATTGTATGTAGGACATTAGAACGTTTGTATTGCCCTAGAAATATTGTATTGTAGGACATAGACTATTGTATGTAGGGAATAGAAATATTGTATTGTAGGACATAGAACGTATTGTATTGTAGGACATAGATAGAACTATGTGATTGTAGGACGTAACATCGTATTGTATGTAGGGACATAGAACAGTAGTGTATTGTAGGAATTAAGACATCATGCTGTATTGTGGACATAGAACATATTGTATTGTAGGACAGAGAACATATTGGTATTGTTAGGACATAGAAATATTGTTTGTAGGACATAGAAGTATTGTATTGTAGGACATAGACGTATTGTATTGTAGGACATAGAACGTTATTGTATTGTAGGACGTAGAACATATTGTATTGTAGGAAATAGAACGTATTGGTATTGTAGACATAGAACGTATGTATTGTAGGACATATAACGTATTGTATTGTAGGACATTTAAGAACGTTGTATGTCCATGTATTGTAGGACGTACATCGTTCTTATTGATTGTAGGCGAACATCGTAGACACGACTTATTGTATTGTAAGGACATAGAACGTATTGTATTGTAGGACATAGAACTATTGTATTGTAGGGACATAGAACATATTGTATGTTGTTAGGACTAGTACAGCGTATTGGATAGACATAGTATGTACGGACTATAGCAAGCGTATTGTATTGTAGGACATAGAACGTATTGTAGGTTAGGACATAGAACGTATTGTATTGTAGGACGTTACATCTTATGTATTGTAGGACATAGAACGTATTGTATTGTGGACATAGAACGTATTGTATTGTAGGACATAGCTAACGATGTGTATGTAGGACACTGGAAACTATTGTAATTGTAGGACTAACGTATTGTATGTTAGGACTAGAACGTATTGGATTGTAGGCAAGAACGTATTGTATTGTAGGACATAGAACGTATTGTATTGTAGGAACACGAACAAGGGGGGGGAGGAGAGAAAGAAAAAGTGAGTGGAAGGATGAAAATAACAGGTTAGTGGGGATAGGAGGGGAGGTGAGAGGGGTGGGTATGAGAGGGGTGGAGTGGAGGTTGGGTGACGGGGGTGTATTTTTTCCTTTTCGATTTTTTTTTTTTTTTTCGTATTGTATGTAGGAACTTATTGTACGAGAACGTATTGTATTGTAAGACATAGTAACATATTGTATTGTAGGACGTAGACATGAAATAGATTGTATTGTAGGACAAGAACAATTGTATTGTAGGACAGTAGAAACCTATTGTATTGTAGGAATAGAACATATTGTATTGTAGGAATAGACAAACTATTGTATTGTAGGACCATAGAACATTTGTATTGTAGGACATAGAACATATTGTATTGTAGGACAAGAACGATTGTATTGTAGGACATAGACTATTTGTAGGACTAGACTATTGTATTGAGGACATAGAACGATTGTATGTAGGACATAGAACGTTATTGTATTGTAGGACATTAGAAACGTATTGTATTGTTAGAGCCATAGAAAACGTATTGTATTGTAGGAACATAGATAAAGTATTGTATTGGAGGACATGAATAAATTTGTATTGTAGGACATAAACATATTGTTGTAGGACCCATAGAACATATTGTATTGTAGGACATAGAAATATTGTATTGTAGGACATAGAACGTATTGTATTGTAGGAAATAGAACGTATTGTATTGTGGACATAGAACGTATTGTATTGTATGGACTCATTGGTAGAAACGTATGTATTGTAGGACATTAGAACATATTGAGTTGTAGGACATAGAAAGATATGTATTGTAGGACATAGAACGTATTGTATGTTAGGAAAAACATAGATACATATTGTATTGTAGGACAGTAGACGTATTGTATGTAGGGAATAGAACGTATTTGTATGGTAGGACGTCGAGAACATATTATTGTATGACATAGAACTATTGTATGTAGGGACGTACATCGGATTGTATTGTAGGACATAGAACGGATTGTATTGTAGGACGTAGAGGATAAAGACAGTATTGTATTGTAGGACATAGAACATATGTATGAGGACGTAATCGATTGTATTGTAGACATATGACATATTGTATTTAGGACGTAAACGTATTGTATTGTAGGAAGTAAACAGTATTGTATTGTAGGACATAGAACGTTTGTATTGTAGGACATAGAAAGATTGTTTATTGTAGGACATAGAAAATATGTGATGGTAGGACATAGAACATAGTGTATTGTAGGACAAGACACATATTGTATTGTCAGGACATAATCGAACGTATGTATTGTATTGGACATAGAAATATATGTATTGTAGGACGTTAACATATTGTATTGTAGGACATATAAACATATTGTATTGTAGGACATAGAAAATATGTATTGTAGGACATAGAACGTATTGTATTCGTTCTAGACATAGAACATATGTATTGTAGGACATAGAACGTCATTGTATTGTAGGACATAGAAATATGTATTGTAGGACATAGAACGTTATTGTATGTAGGACAATGATAACATATTGTATTGTAGGACATAGACGGTATTGTATTGTAGGACATATAGACATATGATTTGTAGGACAGAAATATGGTATTGGAGGACATAGAACGTATTGATTGTAGGACCATATAGAACCTATTGTATTGTGGACATAGAACGTATTGTATTGTAGGGACATAGGAAACATTGTGATGTAGGAGTACAACGTATGTATTGTCGACATATAAATATGTATGTAGGACAAGAACGTATTGTATGTAGGACATATAACAATGTATTGTAGGACTAGAACTATGGTATGTAGGACATAGAACGTATTGTATTGTAGGACTGTAGACATATAACATATTGTAGTTGTAGGAGACATAGAAAATATTGATTGTAGGAAATAGAACGTATTGTATGTAGGACATATACATAGATGTAGGACAGAAACGTATTGTATGTAGGACATAAAACATATTGTATGTAGGACATAGAATATTGTATTGTAGATGACTAGGAGTAGACACAGTATTGTATTGTAGGACATAGAAAGATATTGGTATTGTAGTACATGAAACGTATTGTATTGGAGTAGGACATTAGAAAATATTGTATTGTAGGACATAGAACCATATTGTATTGTAGGACATAGAACTATTGTATGTAGGAAATAGAAACATATTGTATGTAGGACATAGAAATATTATTGTCGGCAGTGTGTAGGAATAGAACGTATTGTATTGTAGGACATAGAAAACGTATTGGGATTGTAGGACATTATAACGATATTGTATTGTAGGACATAGAAAATATTGTATTGGAAGTACAAGTATGTATGTAGGACATATAAACATATTGTATTGTAGGACTAAATTTGTATTTAGGAACATCGAGAAAAAAACATATTTGTATTGTAGGACTTATAAACATATTGTATTGTAGGACATGATTAGAACGTATTGTATTGTAGGACATAGAAAATATTGTATTGTAGGAATAGAAGTATTGTATTGTAGGACATAGAACGTATTGTATGTAGGACTATAACTAGGTATTGTAGGAATAGAACGTTATTGTAGTAAGAAACGTATTGTATTGTGGACATATAACATATTGTATTGTAGGAACAATAACATATGGTATTGTAGGACAAATAGAACGTATGTATTGTAGGACATAGAAAATATTGTATTGTTAGGACATAGAAACGTATTGTATTGTAGGACATAGACGTATTGTATTGTAGACAATAAACATATTGTATTGTAGGCATAGTAGCACGTATTGTGTTGTAGGACGACACTATTGTATTGTAGGAACATAATAACTAGTATGTAGGACATAGACACGTTTTGATTGTAGGACGTACAACGTTATTGTTGTAGGGACTATAAACAATATTGTATTGTAGGACATAGAACGTATTGTATTGTAGGACATAAACATATTGTATTGTGGAATATAGAACGTATTGTATTGTAGGACATAGAAAATATTGTTTGTAGACATAGAGCATCTTGTATTGTGGGACATAGAACGTATTGTAGTGTAGGACATAGAAATATTGTATTGGTTAGGGGTACATAGACGTATTGTATTGTAGAGACATAGAACACTATTGTATTGTAGGAATAGAAAATATGTGGATTGTAGGAACATAGAACTTATTGTATTGTAGGACATAGAACGTATTGTATTGTGGACCATAGAACTATTGTATTGTAGGACCATAGAAATATTGTATTGTAGGACATAGAAGTTTTATTGTAGGGTTACATAAAATATCGGATATGATAGAACATATTGTATTGTAGGAATAGAACATATTGTATTGTAGGACATAGACACGATATTGTATTGTAGGACATAGCGAAAGTATTTGATTGTAGGACATAGAACATATGTAGTGTAGGACATAGAACGAGTTTGTGTAGGACATGAGAAGAATATGTATTTGTAGGACATTGGGGATACGTATTGTATTGTAGGACAATCATTTTCGAACATGGTCTTGTAGGACATTAACATATTGTATTGATGTCAAGGGACATATAACTATGATTGAGGACAAGACTATTGTATTGTAGGACAATAGAACATTATTGTATTGTAGGAATAGAAAGTATTGTATGGTAGGACTACGATACGAAGATATAGGTATTGTAGGACATAAGACATATTGTTTTGTAGGTAAATCATAAGCGGAAACATATTGTATTGTAGGCACTAGAACGTATTGTATTGTAGGACATAGAACGTATTGTATTAGGACAGGATTAGGAACATATTGTATTGTAGGACATAGAACGTATGTATTGTAGGACATAGAACATATTGGTATTGTAGGACATAGAACGTATTGTATTGTAGGACATAGAACGTATTGTATTGTAGGACATAGAACATATTGTATTGTAGGACATAGAACGTATTGTATTGTAGGAAATAAACGTATTGTATGTGTAGGACATTAGAACGTATGTATTGTAGGACATAGAACAGTATTGTATGGAGTGACATAGAACATATTGTATGCTTAGGAATAAACATTGTATTGTAGGACATGAGAAAAACAAAACGTCAGATTGGATTGTAGGAACATAGAACTATTGTATTGTAGGACTCAAAATATTGTATTTGGAGATAGAACGTATTGTATTGTAGGACATAGAACTATTGTATTTGTAGGACATAGAACAGTATTGTATTGTAGGACATAGAACTGTTGATGTATGTTAAGGACATAGACGTATTGTATTGTAGGACATAGAACTATTGTATTGTAGGACATAGAACGATGGGTATTGTGACATAGAAACGTATTGTATTGTAGGACATAGAATATTTTAGTAGGAAATAACGTATTGTATTGTAGGACATGAACGTATTGTATTGTAGGAGATAGAACGTATGTATTGTAGGACATAGAAAGTATTGTATTGTAGGACATGAGTATTGTATGTAGGACAATTATGAAAAACGTATTGATTGTAGGACCTAGAACGTATTGTATTGTATTGTAGGACATTAGAACGTAGTTGTATTGTAGGACATTAGAAGATAAGTGTAGTTAGGACATAGAACATTATGTATTGTAGGACATAGAACGTATGTATTGTAGGACATAGAAACGTATTGTATTTTAGGACATAGAACGTTATTGTATTGTAGGACATTAGAACGTATTGTATTGTTAGGAATCTAGTAACGTATGTATGTAGGACATAGAAAACCTATTGTATTGTAGGACATGAACGTATTGTATTGTCAGGACATAGAAACGTATGTGTATGTGGACATTAGAACGTATTTTATGTAGGACATAGAACGTATTATTGTAGGACATAGAAGTATTGTATTGTGGACATAGAACGATGTATTGTATGCCCTAGAACGTATTGTATTGAGGACATAGAAACAGTATTGTGTATTGTAGAATGACATTGTATTGTAGGACATGTTTGTGAGGACATATAACGTATTGTTATTTGTAGGACATAGAACATATTGTATTGTAGGACATAGAACGATTATGTATTGAGGGACATAGAACGTATGTGATGTAGGACATAGAACGTATTGTAGTGTAGGACATAGAAACTTATTGGATGGTAGGACATTAGTAACAGCTTGTATTGTAGGACAATAGAAAGTCGGGCCTTGTATTGTAGGAACATAGAACGTATTGTATTGTAGGACATAGAACGTATTGTATTGTAGGACATAGAAGTTATTGTTATTGTGTTTTAGGAATAGAACGATTGTAGTTTGGCATGAACATATTGTATTGTAGGACATTAGGAACTATTGTATGTAGACATAGAACTAGTATGGTAGACGTATGATATGTAGTGTAGGACATAGAAACATAGTTATTGTAGGACATAGAACGTAGTGATTGTAGGACCATTAGAACGTATTGTATGTAGGAACATAGCACGTATTGTATTGTAGGACATAGAACGATTGTATTGTAGGACAAGAACGTATGTATGTAGGACATAGAACATTGTTATTGTAGGACATAGAACGATTTTGTATGTGTAGGACATAGAACGTATTGTAATGTGTAGGATGAACATGTATTTAGTACTAGAACGTATTGTATTGTAGGACTAGTAAACGTATTGTATTGTAGGACATAGAACGTATGTATTGTAGGACATAGACAACGTATTGTATTGTAGGCATAGAACGTATTGTATTGTAGGATATTCAGAACGTTTATTGGATGTAGGAACATAGAAACGTATTGTATTGTAGGACATAGAACGTATTAGTATTGTAGGACATAGAAAATATGTATTGTAGGACCATAGAACGTATTGTATTGTAGGACAGAACGTATTGTATTGTTAGGATGCATTGTAGGACAGAGAATATTGAATTGTATGTAGACATATAAGGTATTGTATTGTAGGACATAGAACAGTATTGTATTGTAGGACATAGACGTAGTGTATTGTAGGACATAGAACGTATTGTATTGTAGGACATAGAAATATGGCATATGTAGGGACATAGAACATATGTATTGTAGGACATAGACATTGTATTGTAGGTACATAGAACCGTATGTATTGTGAGGATAGTACACGTATGATTGGTAGGACATGAAGCATGTTTAGTAGACATAGACGTTATTGTAGGACATGAAGCATTTGTATTTGTAGGAATAGAAATATTGTATTGTAGGACATAGACACGTATGGATTGTAGGACATAGAAAACTATTGTATGGGATAGGACATTAGAACGTATTGTATTTGTAGGAATAGACGTATTGTATTGTAGGACATAGAACCGTATTGTATTGTAGGACATAGAACATATGTACTGGAGGGACATACGACGTAGTGTATTGTGGACATAGAAGAACTATTGTATGGTAGGGACATAGACGTATTGGATTTGTAGTAGGCATCATTAGAAAGTATTGTATTGTAGGACAAGACGTATTGGTATTGTAGGACTAGAAAGTATATTGTATTGTAAGGACATTAGAACGTATTGTATTGTAGGACCATAGAACGGTTGTATTGTAGAATGGTATTGGATGAGACTGAATTAATAGGAATCGAACGTATGTAGTAGGACATAGAACGTATTGTATTGTCGGACATAGAACCTGTTATTAAGAAACATTGTATTGTAGGAATCGACATGTAGTAGGATAGAACTATGTATGTCGGACATTATAACAATGTAGTTGTAGGACAATATAAACATATTGTATTGTAGGACATAGAACGTATTGTATGTAGGACTGAACGTAGTTGGTAGAGTTGATTGTTAGGACATAGAACGTCATTGTATTGTAGGACACATGAACGCCATGTATTGTAGGACATTAAACGTATTGTAGTGTCAGGACATAGAACGTATTTGATTGTACGGGACATAGAAAGCATTGTATGTAGCTAGAAGTGATTAGTCGCAAGAACGTATTGTATTGTAGGACATAGCAAGATTGTATTGTAGGACCAGTAGAGTATTGTTTGTGGAAGACTGTTATTGGTAGACTAGACGCTTGTATTGTGACATAGAACGTATTGTGTAGGACATAGAACTATTGTATTGTAGGACATGATAAATATGTATGTAGGACATATAACAATACTTGTATTGTAGGACATAAAACATAGTGTTAGACATAAAATATTGTTAGGCACATATAAATATTGTATTGTAGGACAATACGACGTTAAATGAGTAATGTATTGGAGACTATTAAGAACGATATGTATTGTATGGGACTAGAACGATTGTATTGTAGGACATAGAACGATGTATTGTAGGACATAGAACGTATGGTATGTTAGACGATTGATTGAGACAGATTGTATTGTAGGACTAGAAACGTGATTGTATTTAGGACATAGAACGTTGGTATTGTAGGACAAGAACGTATTGTAATGTAGGACATAGAAATATTGTATTGTAGGAATAGAAGTATTGTATTGTAGGAGAACATATTATCGGATAGAAATATTGATATTGTAGGAAGAAGAACGTATGATATTATTTGTAGGAGCATAGAAAGTATTGTATGTTAGGACATAGACATATTGATTGTAGGACCTAGAAAATATTTTATGTGGTAGAACGTATTCAATGTAGGCATAGAACTATTGTATTGTAGGACATAGAAAATATTTTTAGACATAAAGATGTAGTCAGGAAGAAAAGCAGTATTGGATAGAAGTATGTATTGTAGACATAGAACATATTGTATGGTAGGACATAGAAAATATGTGTTGTAGGACATAGAACGTATGTATGTAGGGCATAGAACGTATTGTATTGTAGACGACATAGTAGACATACTATTGTATTGTAGGACATAGAACAATATGTATTGTAGGCATAGAATGAATTGTAGACATAGAACGTATGTATGTAGGCATAGAACGCATGTGTATGTGATGGGATTGGTGGAGGAGATCCTTCAGTACTAACCGTGATCCTTTAATGTTCATTTTGGGGGTGTAGTGTCCCTGTAACTCTGCAGGATTCTGGATTTTTCAGGGTGGGTCACTGACCCAGATACACATGCTCAGTTTGTGACAGTGATAAACATCATCCTGAACTCCTGGCCATGTGTATATCCAGTGTATACGGAACAAAGATGTGTTGCATCATGGGATATTGTTAAAGCCCCAGGCAGCTGTTTCTTTGTTGCGGTAGATTAGGTCCCACGTAGAAGGAATTTTGTTTCTAGTCTGATCCATTGCGAGGCTCTAATTGGCCTTAAAGCTGAACTGATTCTCCGTGAAACTAAACTACATTTTGCCGTCATCTTTCCCAGAATTGGACGCAATTTATAAAGCCTCCATAACCAGTGGTGAAAACTCGTACTGACGCATATCTGCATTTTGTTTTCCCCGCATTTAGCCATACATTACATTAAGTGTCCAGTGGGTGTTGGACTATTTTTTGGACATTAACTGGAAAATTGTTGGTGATTTTCAGATGATTTCGGTTTTCGCTGTTTTACAATAAAGTACAAATCCTCTGAGTGTTTAAACTGATAAACCCCCCATGTTATGTTAATTACCAGTTACAGCCTTGGGCCGGTATCGGGAGACGTTCCAATGGACTTTATGTATTCGCTGGGTTTTATAAATTAAAAACAGTGAATTTGGCGATATTACAGTTTTATACATACGCAGTTAATAAGGAAAACCGCCATCCGGTGAAATCGGAACATTGAAATTATCACATCTTTATAAATCTGCCCTTAGACGTGAACGCTAATCCAGGAAACCTTTTGCATTTGGTCAGTTTTGGAAACCAGACGCATATCCAGGAATTAGAATTAAAATCAGGGTCCCTGGGAATAAGGACGGTGAGGGTGGGTCACTGGGAGTACGGACAGTGAGGGTGGGTCCCTGGGAATAAGGACGGTGAGGGTGGGTCACTGGGAGTACGGACAGTGAGGGTGGGTCCCTGGGAATACGGACAGTGAGGGTGGGTCCCTGGGAGTACGGACAGTGAGGGTGGGTCACTGGGAGTACAGACAGTGAGGGTGGGTCCCTGGGAATAAGGACGGTGAGGTGGATCACTCGGGAGTACGGACAGTGAGGGTGGGTCCCTGGGAGTACGGACTGTGAGGGGGGTCCCTGGGAATATGCAGTGAGGGTGGGGGCACTGGGAGTACGGACAGTGAGGGCGGGGGGGGGTCCCTGGGAATAACGGACGTGAGGGTGGTCACTGGGAGTACAGACCGGTGAGGGGTGGGTCACTGGGGTTACGGACAGTGAGGGTGGGTCCTGGGAATAAGGACGGTGAGGGTGGTTCGTGGGAGTACGGACAGTGAGCGTGGGGTCCCCTGGGAAAACGGACAGTGAGGGTGGGGGCACTGGGAGTACGGACTGTGAGGGTGGGTCCCTGATAGACAGTGAGGGTGGGTCACTGGGAGTACGGACAGTGGAGGGGGGGGTCCTGGGAATACGGACAGTGGAGGGTGGGTCACTGGGAGTACAGACAGTGAGGGTGGGTCACTGGGAGTACGGACAGTGAGGTGGGTCCTGGGAATAAGGACGGTTGAGGGTGGGGTCACTGGGGTTGTATGGACAGTGAGGGTGGGTCCGGATAGGCAGCGGGTGGCACTGGGAGTACAGAGGTGTGAGGGGGGTCACTGGGGTGGACAGATGAGGGTGGGCCGAATCGGACAGTAGGGGGTCACTGGTGGGTACTGGACAGTGAGGTGGGGTGCCGGGAATACGGACGGTGAGGTGGGTGCCTGGGAATCCGGACGGGGAGGTGCTGGGTGGGGATATGGACGTGAGGGTGGGTCCCTGGGAGTTACGGACGGGTGAGGGGGGTCCCTGGGAATAGGACAGTGAGGGTGGGTCCGGGAATCGGAGATGAGAGGTGGGTCCTGGAATACGGACTGTTGAGGGGGGGGTCCCTGGGAATAGGGACGGTGAGGGTGGGTCCCTGGGAATACGGACAGAGAGGGTGGGTCCCTGGGAATACGGATGGTGAGGGTGGGTCCCTGGGAATACGGACGACGGTGAGGGTGGGTCCCTGGTAATAGGGACTGTGAGGGTGGGTCCCTGGGAATACGGATGGTGAGGGTGGGTCCCTGGGAGTACGGACAGAGAGGGGGGTCCCTGTGAGTACGGACTGTGAGGGTGGGTCCCTGGGAATATGGACTGTGAGGGTGGGTCCCTGGGAGTACAAACGGTGATGGTGGGTCCCTGTAAGTACGGACAGTGAGGGTGGGTCCCTGGGAATACGGACGGTGAGGGTGGGTCCCTGGGAGTACGGCTGTGGGGGGTCCCGGGAGATGGACTGTGAGGTGGGTCCCTGGCGTCCGGACAGTTGAGGGTGGGTCCCTGGTAATCCGGACGATGAGGGTGGGTCACGGAATCTGGACTGTGAGGGTGGTCCCTGGGAGTACGGACTTGATGGTGGGTACCTAGGAAGACGGACGTGAGGGGGGCCCTGGGAATCGGCGTGAAGTGGGTCCCTGAATACTTACGTGATGTGGGTCCTCTGGGAATACTGACATTGATGGGGTCCCTGGAAATCTGGACTTATGCGGTGGTCCCTGGGAACACGAAGGGAGGTAATAGGATGGTGAAGAATCGGACGTGAGGGTGGGTCCCGGGGAATATGGAGTGATGGTTTGAACCCTGGGAGTACGGACAGTGAGGGTGTGGTCCCTGGGATATGTCGGTGAGTGGTGGAATCGCCTGGTAATACGGACAGTGAGGTGGGGCGTGGATACGGACTGTGAGGGGGTCCCCTGGAATACGGACAGTATGGTTTGGTCACTTGAATAGGGACTGTGAGGGTGAGTCCCTGGAAACACGGTGAGGGGGGTCCCCTGGTAGTACTGACTGAGGGGGTCCCTTGAATACGGACATGAGGGGTGGGACCTGGGGACTTACGGTTGAGGGTGGATCCCTGGGAATACGACTGTGGGTGGGTCCCTGGTATACGACGTGAGGTGGGTCCCTGGCGAAGACTGACGTGAGGGGGGTCCCTGGAGAGTATACGGAACTGTGATTGGGGGTCCCTGGAACGACGGGAGGGTTGGTCCCTGGATACGGACAAGAGGTGGGTCCCTGGGACTACGACTGTGGGGTGGGTCCCTTGGAATCGGCGTAACGACGGTGAGAGTGGTCCCTGGATAGGACTGTGAGGTGGGGCCCTGGCAACGGCACGGTGATTGTGGGTCCCTGGGATACGGACAGTGAGGGGGGTCCCTGTGAGTACGGACTGTGAGGGGTCCCTGAATAGTACTGTGTAGGTGGGTCCCTGGGCAGTACGTACGGTGATGTTTGGGGTCCTGTAAGTACGGACAGTGAAGGGTGGTCCCTGGAATAACTGACGGTGATGGTGGTTCCCTGGGAGTACGGCTGTGAGGGGGGTCCCTGGGAGTACGGACTGTGAGGGGGGGTCCCTGGGAATAGGCGGTGAGGTTGTGGTCCCCCTTGAGTACGGACGGTGAGGGTGGGTCCCTGGAATACGGACGTGAGAGTGGTCCCTGGGCATCCGGACGGTGATGGTGGGTTCCCTGGAATTACGGCGGGGAGGGTGGGTCCCGAAATCGGACGATGGATGGTGGTCCCGTGGAACACGGACAGTGAGGGTAGATGGGACGGTGAGGAATACGGACGGTGGGGTGGGTCCCTGGGAATATGGACAGTGAAGGTTGGTCTGGGAGTACGAAGGTGGGATTGGGTCCCGGAATAGGGACGGTGAGGGTGTGTCCCTTGGAATATGACGGTGCAGGGTGGGCTCCCCTGGGAATACGGATGTGAGGTCGGTCCCGGGGATACGGACGGTGAGGGTGGGTCCCTGGTAAATACTGACGATGAGGGTGGGTCCCGGACACGACGGTGAGGTGTAATAGGTACGTGAGGAATACGACGGTGAGGGTGGGTCCCTGAGTGAATATGGACAGTGAAGGGTTGGTCCCTGGGTAATTACGGACGGTGAGGTGGTTCCCTGGGCATATGGACTGTGAGGGGGGTCCCTTGGAATAATGGAACTGTGAGGGTGGGTCCCTGGATACTGATGGTGAGGGCGTCCCTGGTAATACGACGGTGAGGTGGGGTCCCTGGGATACGGACTGTGGGTTGGTCCCTGGAATTAACGTATGGTGAGAGGTGGGTCCCTTGGAATCGGACGTTGAAGTTGGTACCTTGTGAGTAACCGCTGTTAGGTGGGTCCCGGGGAAGTACGGACGGTGAGGGTGGGTCCCTGGGAGTACGGACCTGAGGGTGGGTCCCTGGGCAATACGGGGAACGATGAGGTTGGGTCGCGGGGAGTACGGACGTGATGGTGTTCCTGTGAGATTGACAGTGGAGGGTGGGTCCTGGGAATACGTAACGGTGATAGTTGTGGTCCCCCCTGGAGTACGGAAGTGTGGGTGGGTCCTGAATACTTATGTTGATGGTTTGGTCCCTGGGAATTCGGACAGTTTGGGTGGGTCCTGGAATCGGACTGTGAGGGTTGTTCCTGGATATGGACGGTGAGGGTGGGTCCCTGGTATACGTACGTTGAGTAGGTCCCCTGGGAGGAGGACGTACAGTTTGCTGGTGTCCCTGGGGATGGACGTAGGGTGGGTCCCGGGTTCCCTTGGGAGTGGGATTTATGGGTTGATGTTCTACTCTCGGTATGTTTGTGTAGTGGTTTTTAGGATTAGGATTTTCAGGACATAATGATTGTGTTTGTGGTTGAATGAGGGAAGTGGGTGGATATTTTCAGTGCCATTAACAATCCAGATAATCCTGTACTGACAGTTGCTAGAAATAAACATTCAAAACACGTGTACAAAGCCACTGTACATCAAACAAACTTCATTGAATCTCTATCATTCAACCCTACACCCTACCCTGGTCTTCAATCTTCATCATTCAGCCTTGTAGAGTAGACTCTCCATATTACCTATAGGGGGCGCTGTATCAGTTCTGATGCACCCAATGCATTGAATTTAAAGATTCGTTGTGCTGTCCCATCACGCTATCAATGTAAATGGTACGTGTTGTCTGATTGCCATGAGAGGGGAAAGGACTACAAGCAAGGACCTTATAAGCAAGTTTATATCCCTCCAGCCTTCCGCATTGTTAGATCCCTCTAGAGCCTTATAGCAGTTTATATCCCTCTGGGAACTTGAGCGTTTTATCCTCTAGACCTTATATCAGGTAGAGACTCCGAGGAACCGTATAGATAAGAGTGGATATCCGCGCTAGAGACCGTATAGCAGTTATATCCCTCTAGCCTTATGCGTTTATACTCCCTCTAGGACCTGATAGCATTTGATATCCCCGAGGACCTATAGCAGTTTTATACCCTCTAGGCCCTTATAGCAGTTGATTTCCCTCTAGGACTGATGGCCGGGATCGCCCTCGAGGACCGACAGCAGTGTGTATCCCTCTAGGACCTGATAGCAGGTGGAGATCCTCGAGAACCTTCGAGCCGTGTAGGAGCCCTCCAGGACCGTGATAGCAGTTTAATATCGTCTAGCCTTTAGCGGTGAGAGCCCTCTAGGACCGTATAGCAGTGATAGCCCGCGTCGGACCGGATACATGGGTAGAGCCCGCGAGACCGTATCGCAGTGTAGATCCCTCTAGCTAGAAGGGGTGTGCGGGTCCCCAAACCCGATCGGTTTCTAATGGGGGGCCCACTTATGCAAACGGTGGTAACAGGGGGCCGGGGGGGGGGGGGGGGGGCGGGGAGCGGGCAAGGGTAGTGCAAACACATGGGAAATGGGTGAGAAGCCGTGCCCACTGTAGGGAATGTGGGCGGTCCGCAGCGCGGCCGTGTGCGAGATAGAAATAAAAGACATAGATACAGTAGTGAGATGGTAGAGCTCTCGGTTACACCGGGCACGGGGGCAAGGACAAGAGCAAGGGACGGTTTAACAGGTCAGTGTGAAAAGCTTTTCACACTGCGCTCGACATTCCTCCAGCCCCCAAGTTCCGATTACATTTAGTTGTCTCTGTTTTTTTATTGACAGACTGAACGGTCCGACGCAGGCCAAATCAGGACAAGACGCAGAAAACGAGAAAACAGCAAATCGATGATCGTAGTACCAGCAAAGCGATAACCGAGACGCAGCAAATGCTATTCGATCGTAGACTCCGCAAACGAGACCGTAACGCAGCAAAGCGATATCGGAGACGCCATCGCGATGATCGTAAAGGCACGCAAAGCGATGACCGTCAGAACGCAAGCAAAGCGATGATCTAGAACGCAGCATGCGATGATCTAGACCAGCACAGCAATATCGTAGACGCAGCAAGCGAATATCGTAGACGCAGCAAAGGCAAGATCTGACCATGCCAATCGATGATCAATAGACGCAGCAAAGCGATGATCTTAGACTCAGCAAAGCGAAGATCTTAACGCAGCAAAGCGAGATCGTATAGTTGCATCAAGCATTATCGATAGACGCAGCAAAGCGATGACGTAGACGCAGCAAGAGCAAAGAATCGTAGACGCACAAAGCTAAGATCCCTAGACTCGGCAAAGCGGTGATCGTAACCGCGCAAAGCGGATGATTCGTACGCCGCAAAGCGATGATCGGGCGCAGCAATTCGAGTGATCGAAAGACGCAGCAAAGCGATGATCGTAGAGCAGCAAGCGATGATCGTAGACTCAGGGAAGGGTGCTGTCTGAGTCTTTGAGAGCGGTCTGCAGCAATGCGACGATGTAGACTCAGCAATCGATATCGATACCGCCAGCGATGATGCATTATCGTAACACAAGCAAGCGATGATCGGAAGACACAGCAAAAGTAGGATAACGTAGATGCAGGAAACAATGTATCGTAAACCAGCAAACGATGATCGTAACGCCGCAAAGCGATGACCGTAACGCAGCAAAGCTATGATCCGTTACAGCGCAGCGAATGATCGTAGCCCGCAAAGCGATGTGATCGTATACGCAGCAAAGCGATGATCGTCGTGCGCCCAATGCGATGATCGTAGACCCAGCAAAGCGATGACTCTACCCAGCAAAGCTATGATCGTATACGTCGGAACGCGCTGATCGTAGACGCACAATGCGAACGTCTAGAGCAGAATGCGATGATCGAGACCAGCAAAGCGATGATGCGATGATCGAAGGACACAGCAAACGATGATCGGAGACGCAGCAAAGCGATGATCGTAGACCAGCAAGCGATGGACCTAGACGCACAAAGCATGAAACGTAGAACCAACCAAAAGCCGATACCGTAGACCCGCAAATTATACAGTATGTATGTATATGTTTATTTATATAGCACCACTTGGGGACGCAGCGCTGTACATTATAACAATACAGATTATACAGTATGTATGTATATGTTTATTTATATAGCGCCACTTGGGGACACAGCGCTGTACATTATAACAATACAGATTATACAACCATATACATACCAACACTGTTAATCTGTATTGTTATAATGTACAGCTATGTTGTACCCAAGTGGCGCCTATTATAATAAACATATACATACACATGTATAATCTGTATTGTTATAATGTACAGCGCTATTCCCTAGTGTCGCTTAATAAATAAACATATACATACACACTGTATAAATCTGTATTGTAAAGTAACAGCGCTGCGTCCCAAGTGGGGCGCTTATAAATTAAACATATACTACACCACTGTATAATCTGTATTGGTTAGAATGTACAGTGCTGGAGTCCCCAAGTGGCGCTATATAAATTAAAACATATACATAGATACTGTATTAATCTGTATTGTTATAATGTACAGCTCTGTTACCCAAGTGGGCGCTATATAAATAAAAACATATACATACACACTGTCTATCTGTATTGTTATACTGTACAGCGCTGTGTACCCAAAGTGGCGCTATAGAAATAACATAGACATTACACACTGTATAACTGTATTGGTATAAGGTACAGCTCTGGTACCCAATGTCGCTAGATAAATAAACAAGACATACAACTGTAATAATCTGTATGGTTATAAGGTACAGCGCCGTCCCTAAGTGAGCTATATAAATAAACATATACATACACACTGTATAATCTGTCTTGTTATAAGGGACAGCGCTGCGTCCCCAAGTGTCGCTATATAAATAAACATATACATACATAGTATTAATCTGTATGTTATAATGTACAGCGCTACTTCCCTAAGTGTCGCTATAAAATAAACATATACATACACACTGTATATCGTATTGTTTAAGGTACAGCGCTACTTCCCAAGTGTCGCTATATTAGATAGATAACCATGAGACATACATACTGTATAATCTGTAATTGTTATAATGTTACAGCGCTGTGTGTACCCAAGTGGCGCTATATAAATAACATATATTACATACGGGTTATATCTGTTTATTGGGTATACGTACAGCGCTACTTCCCTAAGTGTCGCTTATATAAATAAACACTAACATTAAACACTGTATAATCTGTATTGTTAAATGTACGCTCTGTGTACCCAAGTGGCGATAATATAATAAAGATATACATACTACTGTATGAATCTGTATTGTTATAATGTACAGCGCTGTGTACCAAGTGGCGCTATATAAATAAAACAGTATACATACATACTGTATAATCTGTATTGTTTAATGTACAGCGCTGTGTACCAAGTGGCGCTATATAAATAAAATATACGTACCACTGTATAATGTATTGTTAGACAGCGCTACTTCCCTTAAGTGTCGCTATATAAATAAACATATACATACACAGTATAATCTGTATTGTATAAGTACAGCGCGTGTTGTCCCCAAAGTGGCGCTATATAAATAAACATATACACACACACTGTATAAATCTGTATTGTTATAATGTACAGCGCTGCGTCCCAAGTGGCGGCTATATAAATAAAAGATACATACATACTGTATAATCTGTATTGTTATAATGTAACGCTCTGTGTACCAAGTGGCCGTATTATAAAATAAGATTACTACATACTGTATAATCTGTATGTTATAATGTACAGCGCGTGTACCCAAGTGGCGATATATAAAGAAACATATACATACATACTGTATAATCTGTATTGTGTATGTACAGCGATTGTGTACCCAAGTGCGCTATATAAATAACATTCTAACAACACACTATATAATCTGTAGGAAAGGTACAGCACTGCGTACCCAAGTGGCACTATATATAAATTAAACAGATACATACATACTGTATAATCTGTTAGTGTTATAATGGACAGCGCTGTGTACCCAAGTGGCGCTATATAATAAACATATTACATACACATGTGTAATCTGTATTGTTTATAAGTACAGCTCTGTGTACCCAAGTGGGCGCTATATAAATAAACATATACATACACACTATATAATCTGTATGTTATAATTACAGCACGGCGTCCCAAGTGGCACTATAAATAAACATATCATACATACTGTATTAATCCTGTATTGTTATAATGTACAGCGCTGTGTACCAAAAAAAGTGCGCGCTATATAAATAAACATATACAGACACAATGTGTAATCTGTATTGTTATAATGTACAGCTCGTGTACCAAGTGGCGCTAATAATAAAATTACTACACACTGTATAATCTGTATGTTATAATGTTACAGCTACTTCCCTAAGTGTGCCTACTATAAATAAACATATACATACATTACTGTAGAATTGTTAGTGTTATATGTAAAGCGCTGGTACCCAAGTGGCGCTATATTAAATAAACATATACGTTACACACTGTATAATCTGTATGGTTATAATGCACAGCGCTACTTCACTAAAGTGTCGTATTAAATAAAACATATACATACAACGTATAATCTGTAATTGTTATAAGTACAGCGCTGCGTCCCAAGTGGCCGCTATATAAATAAACATAACATACACGCCGTATAATCTGTTTGTTATAAGTACAGCGCTGGTCCCCAAGTGGGCTATATAAATAAAATATAATCATAGATACTGTATAATCTGTATTGTTATAATGTACAGCTCTGTGGACCCAAGTGGCCGCTATATAAATAAACGAAAATACACATGTATAATCTGTATTGTTATAATGTACAGCGCTGTGTACCCAAGTGGCGCTATCTAAATACAAATATACATTACACACTGTATAATCTGTATGTTATAATGTTACAGCGGCTGTGTCCCCAAGTGGCGCCTATATTATATAAACATATACTAATACTGTATAATCTGTATTGTATAATGACAGCGCTACTTCCCTAAGTGTCGCTATATAAAAAACATATACATTACACACGGTCTAATATGTATGTTATAATGTACAGCGCTGCGTTCCCCAAGTGTCGCTATATAAATAAACATATAACATACAGACTGGATAATTGTATGTTATAATTGTACAGCGCTACCTTCATAAGTGTCGCTAATGAAATAACACATATAAATACACACGTATTAATCTGTATTGTTATAATGTACAGCGCTTGCGTCCCCAAGTGTCGCTTATATAATTAAACATATACATACATACTGTATAAATTCTGTATTGTTATAATGTACAGCGCTGTGTCCCCAGTGGCGCTAATAAACCTAACATACACCACGTATAATCTGTTTGTTAAATGTACAGCGCTGCGTCCCAAGTGTAGCTATATAAATAACATATACTAATGACTGTATAATCTGTATTGTCTAATGTACAGCGCTTGCGTCCCAGTGGCCGCTAGATAAATAAACTAGAATACATGACTGTATAATCTGTTATTGTTATAATGTTACAGTGCTACTTCCCTAAGTGTCGCTATATAAATTTTTTTTTAACCAAAAAACATATAATACACACTGTATAATCTGTATTGTTATAATGTACAGCGCTGTGTATCCAAGTGGCGCATATAAATAAAATATACATACATACGTATTACTCTGTTTGTTATAAGGTACAGCGCTGTGTATCCAAGTGGACCGCTAGATAAATAAAACATATACATACACACGTAAATCTGTAGGTTATAATGTACAGCTCTGTGTACCCAAGTGCGCTATATAAATAAACCTTTACATACACACGTATAATCTGTATGTTATAATGTACAGCCGTACTTCCCTAAGTGTCGCTATTATAAATAAAATATACATTACATACTGTATTATAATTTCTGTATGGTTATAAGGTACAGCCTTTGGGTACCCAAGTGGCGCTATATAAATAAACATATACATACACACTGTATAATCGGTAGTGTTATAATGGACAGGCTACTTCCCTAAGTGTCGCTATATAAATAAACATATACATACCACTGTATAATCTGTGATTTATATGTACAGCGCGGCGTCCCCAAGTGGCGCTATAAAATCAAATATAAACCACACTGTATAATGTTATTGTTATAATGTACAGCGCTGCGGTCCCCAAGTGGCGCTATATAAATAAACATATACATAGCTATGTATATCTGTTATTGTTATAAATGTACAGCTCGGTGTACCCAAGTGGACGCTATATAAATAAACATATACATACATACTGTATAATCTGTAATGTTATAATGACAGCGCTTGTGTACCCAGTTGGCTGCTATATAAATAAAAATATACATACATACTGTATAATCTGTATTGTTATAATGTACAGCGCTGTGTACCCAAGTGCGCTAATAAATAAACTATACATACACAAGGTATAATCTGTATTGTAGGTAATGTACAGCGCTGTGACCCAAGTGTCGCTATATAATAAAAAATACATACACACTGTATAAGCTGTATTGTTATAATGTACAGCGCTGTGTCCCAGAGTGTGCGTATATTAAATAACAGATTACATACATACTGTATAATCTGTTAAATGTTATAATGTACAGCGCTGTGACCCAAGTAGTCGCTATATTAAATAAACATATACATACATACTGTATAATCGTATTGTTATAGACAGCGCTGTGTTACCCAAGTGTCGTATATAAATAAACATTACATACACACTGTATATCTGTGATTGGTATAAGGTAAGCGCTGTGTACCCAGGGTCGCTATATAAATAAAACATATACATAACACTGTATTAATCTGATTGTTATGATGTACAGCGATGTGTACCAAGTGGCGCATATAAATAATCATAACATACATACTGCATAATCTGGATTGTTATAATTGTACAGCGACTCTAAGTGTCGCTATATAAAATTAAACATATACATAAACACTGCTAGAAAATTTTCCCCTTGTATTGTATATGTACAGCGCTGCAGTCCCCAAGTGTCGCGATTAATAACATACTACATACTGTAATAATCTGTATTGTTATAATGTACAGCGCTACTTCCATAAGTGTTCGACTATTACGAAAACATATACATTACACACTGTATAATCTGTATGTTATTAAGTACAGCGCTACTTCCATAAGTGTCGCTATATAGATAAACATATACATACATTACTGTAAATCTGTATTGTTAAATGTACAGCGCTGGTACGCAAGTGGCCTAATATAAATTAAACATATTACGTACACACTGTATAAATCTTGGATGGTATAATGTACGGATACTTCCCTAAGTTGTCGCGATATAAATAAACATTATACATACACACTGTTATAATCTGGATTGTATAATGTAAAGCGCGGGTCACAAGTGGCGCTCTATAATAAACATTGAAACACACTGTATAATCTGTTATTGTTATAATGTACAGCGCTGCGTCCCCAAGTGGCGCTATTAGAAATAAACAGATACATAATACTGTATATCTGTATTGTTATAATGTACAGCTCTATGTTAACCCAAGTGGCGCTATATTAAATAAGATATACATACATACTGTATAATCTGTATTGTTATAATGTACAGCCTGTGTACCCAAAGTGGCGTATATAAATAAACATATACATAATACTGTATAATCTGTATTGTTATAATGATACGGGATGTGTACCCAAGTGTCGTTAGATAAATAAAACATATACATACACCACTGTATAATCTGTAGTGTTATAATGTACACAGGCGCACCCAAGTGGCACGCTATAAATAAAACATGATACATTACTACTGATTAATCTGTATTGTTATAAGTACGCACTGAGTCACAAAGTGGCGCTATATAAATAAAAACATATACATACCACACTGTATAAATCGGTATTGTTATAAGGTACAGCTCTGTGTACCCAAGTGGCGCTATATAAATAAACAATACATACACATGTATAATCGTATGTGTATAAGGGAAAGCGCTACTCCCTAAGTGTCGCTTATCTAACTAAACATTACATACATCTGTTATAATCTTGTATTGTTTAATGTACAGCGGCTGTGTACCCAAGTGGCGCTATATAAATAAACATATACATACAAACGGTATAATTCTGTATTGTTATTAATGTACAGCGCTGTGTTCCGTGGCGCCATATAAATAAACATATACATACAACTGTATAATCTGTATTGTATAATGTACCGCGCTTGTGTAAACAAACCACCAAAAAAAAAAAACCAACGCGTGTATCCAAGTGGCGCTATATAAATAAACATATTACATAACATACTGTATAATCTGTATTGTTATATGTACCGGGCTCTGTGTACCCAACCAAGTGGCGCTATATAAATAAAACATTTATACGTACACACTGATATAATATGATAGTGGTTAAATGTACAGCGCTACTTCCTAAGTGTTCGTATATAAATAAACATTAAATACACACTTTGTATAATCTGTATTGTTATAATGTACAGCGCTGCGGGTCCCCAAGTGGCGCTATATAAATAAACATATACATACCAAACTGTATAATATGTATTGTTATAATGATACAGCGCTGCGTCCCAACAGGCGCGCTATTAAATAAACATATACATAGATACTGATAATCTGTCTTGGTATAATATTACAGCCTGTGTACCCAAGTGGCGCTATATAAATTAAACATTTATACCTACACACTGTATAATTGTGGTTATAATGTACAGCGGCTGTGTACCCAAGTGGCGTATATAACATATACATACATACTGTATAATCTGTAATGTTATAATGTACAGCGCTACTTCCCTAAGTGTCGCTATATAAATAAACAAGATACAACACACTGTATAATCTGTAGTGTTATAATGTACAGGCGCTGCTTCCCCAAGTGTCCGCTCTAAATATAAACATATACATAACATACTGTATATCTGTATGTATAATGTCAGCGCTACTGCCCTAAGTGTCGACTATAAAATAAACATATACATACACACTGATAATCTGATTGTTATAATGTACAGCGCTCTTGCGTCCCCAAGTGGTCGCATATATAATAAACATATACATACATACTGATAATTGTATTGTTATAATGTACAGCGCGGTGTCCCCAAGTGGCGCTATATAAAACATATCATACACACGTTATAATATGTATTGTAATAATGTACCAGCGCTGCGTCCCCCAAGTGTCGATATATAAATAAACATATACATACATACTGTATAATCGTATTGTTAATTACAGCCGCCTGCGTCACAAGTGGCGCTATATAAATAAACATATACATACACAAGTTATAATCTGCTATGGTTTCTAATGTACAGCGCTACTCCTAAAAGTGTCGCATATAAATAAACATACCTAACACACTGTATAATCTGTATTGTTATAAATATGACAGCGCTGTGTATCCAAGTGGCGCCATATAAATAAACATTATAACATACATACTTATAATATGTATTGTATAATGACAGCGCTGTGTATCAAAGTGGGCGATATATAAATAAAACATATTAAAATACATACTGTATTAATTGTATGTTATAATGTTACAGCTACTTGTGTACCAAGTGGCGCTATATTTAAATAAACCTATACATACACACTGTATAATCTGTATGTTATAATGTACAGCGCTTAAATTACCTAAAGGGTAGTAATAAATAAAAACATATAAATAATACTGTATAATCTGATATTGGTTACTGTACAGTGCTGTGTACCCAAGTGGCGCTATATAAATAAACATATACCATACCACACTGATAATCTGTATTGTTATAATGTACAGCGCGATACTCCCTAAGTGTCGCTATATAAATAAACCATATACATACACACTGTATTAATTGTATTGTTATAATGTACAGCGCCTGCGTCCCAAGTGGCGCTATATAAAAAAACATATACATCCACACTGTATAATCTGTATTGGTATAATGTTACAGCGCTGCGTCCCAGTGCGCTATATAATAAACATTAATAAGATACTGTATAATCTGTATTGTATAATGTACGCCGTTGTGACCCAAGTGGCGCAATTATATAAATAAAACATTATACATACATACTGTATACACGTAATGTTTATAATGTACAGCGCGTGTGTACCAAGTGCGCTATATAAATAAACATATACATAAATACTGTAAAT
This sequence comes from Hymenochirus boettgeri, assembly GCA_019447015.1. Classification (NCBI taxonomy): domain Eukaryota; kingdom Metazoa; phylum Chordata; class Amphibia; order Anura; family Pipidae; genus Hymenochirus; species Hymenochirus boettgeri. The sequence continues at coordinate 541,714 of JAACNH010000059.1, forward strand.
CTGTATTGTTATAAATGTACAGCGCTGGTACCCAAGTGTTGCTATATAAATAAACATATACATACACACTGTATAAATCTGTATTGTTATAATGTACAGCGCTGTGTACCCCAGTGTTCGCTATATAAAGAAACATTATACATACAACACTGTATAATCTGTATTGTTATAATGTACAGGCTGTGTACCCAAGTGTCGCTATTATAAATAAAACAATACATACACACTGTATAATCTGTATTGTTTACTGTACCAGCGCTGGTACCCAAGTGTCGCTATATAAATAAAACATATACATACCTACTGTATAATAGTAATGTTATATTACAGCGCTGTGTACCCAAGTGGCGTATATGAATAAACATATACATAACATACTGTATAATCGTATTGTTATAATGTACAGGCTGTGTACCCAAGTGTCGCTATAAAATAAACATTTATACATACACACTGTCTATCTGTATTGTTATAATGTTACAGCGATGTGTACGCAATGTCGCTATATAAACATCTACATAAACTGTATAATCTGTATTGTTATGATGTACAGCGCTGTGTACCCAAGTGGCGCTATATGAAAATGTAACATATACATACATACTGTATAATCTGTATTTGTTATAAGTACAGCGCTACTTCCCAGGTCGCATATAAATAAACATTATACATACACATGTTAACTGTATTGTTATAATGTACAGCAGCTGCGTCCCCAAGTGTCGCTATATAAAATAAACATATACATACATACTGTATTAATCTGTATTGTTATAATGCTACCGCGCTACTTCCCTAGTGTCGTATATAAATAAACATATACATACACACTTGTAAATCTGTAGTGTTATAATGTACGCGCTGTTATCCAAAGGGCGCCATATAAATAAACATATACATTTACATACGGTATAATCTGTATTGTTATAAGTTACAGCGCTGTGTAGTCCAGTGGTGCATATAAATAAAACTATACCTACACACTGTATAAATCTGTATTGTTATAAGTACAAGCTCTGTGTACCCAAGTGGCGCTATATAAATAAACATATACATACAAAATGTATAATCTGTCTTGTTATAATGACAGCGATTAATTCCCTAAGTGTCGCTATATAACTAAAATATACAACATACTGATTAATCTGTTGTTATAATGTACAGCGCTGGGTACCCAAGTGGCGTATATAAATAAAACATATAAATACACCTGTATAATCTTGTATGTTATAATGTAGCTCTGGGTACCCAAGTGGCGCTATATAAATCACATATACATACACACTGTATTAATCGTATTGTTATAATGGACAGCGCTCACTTCCCTAAGTGTGCTATATAAAATAAACATATACATAAATACTGCTATAATCGGTATTGTTATAATGTACAGCGATGTGTACCGAAGTGGCGCTATATATAAATAAACATATACATACCACTGTATAATTCTGTATTGTTATATGACAGCGCTGCGTCCCCAAGTGGCGCTATATAAATAAACATATATAAGATACGGCATAATCCGTATTTGTTTGCATATAATGTACGCCGTACGCCCAGCCGGTGTCACCCAAGTGGGCGCAGCTATCATAGATATGTCCATCAGATGTTAAACACATCTACCATAAGCTAACCAACATGGATATCATAATCGTAATTGTATAATGTAAGCGACGCCTGGTACCCACAGTCGGCCTCGAATTCGTCCCCGAAGCATATATAACATAAAACCAAACTATACATACACAACTGTATCTTCATGGTATTGATTATAAATGAGTAACAGACACGCATGGTGGACCCAAGTGGCCGCTATATAAATAAACATAACATACATACTGTAATCTGTATTGTTATAATGTACAGTGCGATGTCCCCTACGTGGCGCTATATAAATTAAACATATACAACCTATGATAATCTGTATTTTAGAATGGACAGCAGGTGTCCCAAGTGCGCGCTAATAAATAAAACATATACATATCCATTTATGTATAATCTGATTGTTATAATGGTACAGCACGTCACCAAGTAGTCCGCGCTATATAAATACACATGATACATTGATAACGTGTTAATAACCTTTGTATATGACAGCTGCTGTCCCCAAGTGTGCGATATAAATACAACATGAATACAAATACTGTATAATCTGTATTGTTATAATGTACAGCGCTGTGTCCCCAAGATGCGCGCTATAAATAACAATACATACACAAGTATAATCTGTATTGTTATATGTACAGGCTGTGTCCCATAGTGGCGCTATATAAATACAACATAGACATACATACTGTATAATCTGTTTGGTTTAATGGACAGCGCTGTTGTGACCCAAGTGGGCTATATAAATAAAAGGCATATACATACATACTGTACTATGTGATTTGTATAATGTACAGCGCTGTGTCTCCAAGTGACGCCATATAAATAATACATATACATACATTACTGATATAATCATGTAGTGTATAATGTACAGTGCTGGTCCCCAAGGTGGTGCTTAAGCTATCATAAAGTATAATCGTATTTTATATTACAGCGCTGCGTCCCCAGGGCATATATAACTCATACGTATAATCTGTATTGTCTTAATGTACAGCCTGTGTACCCAAAGTTGGCGGCTTATATAAATAAACATATACATACATATGATAATCTGTATTGTTATAATGTACAGCTCTATGTCCCCAATTGGTGCTATATAATAAACATATACACCTATAATGTATAATCTGTATTGTATAATGTACAGCGTGCGTCCGCAAGTGAGGCGCTATATAAATAAACATATACACACATACTGTATAATCTGATTGTTTATAATGTACAGCGCGGTGTACCCAAGTGGCCGCTATATAAATAAACATATACATACAATATGTATATTGTATTGTTATAATGTACAGCGTGTGTACCCAAGTGGCGCTATATAAATATAAATTACATACATATTGTATAATCTAGTATGTTATATGTACAGTGCTGTGTACCCAGTGGCGCTATATAAAAAAACATATACATACTTACTGTATAATCTGTATTGGTTATAATGTACAGCGTGCGTCCCCAAGGGCGCTATATAAATAAAACATAACATACATATGTATAATCGTATTGTTATGATGTACAGTGCTGTGTACCCAAGTATATAAATAAACATATACGTTACATACTGTATAATCTGTATTGTTATTAATGTACAGTGCTGCGTCCCCAAGTGGCGCTAGATAAAAACATACATACATACATACTGTATAATCTGTATTGTATAATGTACAGCAGCTGTGTCCCAAGTGGCGCTATATAAATAAACATTACATACATATGTATATCTGTATTGTTATAATGTACAGCGCGTGCGTCCACAGTGGCGCTATATAAATAAAATATACATACATACTGTATATCTGTTTTGTTAAATACACGCTGTGTCACCCAAGTGGCGCTATATAAATAAACATATACATACATACTGTATATATCTGTATTGTTATAAGTACAGCGGCTGTGTCCCCAAGTGGCGCTATATAAATAAAAATATCATACATACTGTATAATCTGTATTGTTATAATGTACAGCGCTGTGTCCCCAAGTGGCGCTATATATAAACATATACTATACTACGTGTATATCATGTATTGTTATAATGTACAGCGATGTGTCCCACAGTGGAGCTATATAAATAAACATATACATACATACTGTATAATCTGTATTGTTATAATGTACAGCGCTGGTCCCAAGTGGGCTATATAAAAACAAATAAATACATACTGTTAATCGTATTGTTATAATGTACAGCGGTGCGTCTCCAAGTGGTGCTATATAAATAAACATATACATACATACTGTATAATCTGTATTGTTTATGTACAGCGCTGTGCCCCAAGTGGCGCTATATAAATAAACAACATACTTACTACTGTATAATATGTATTGTTATAATTACAGCGCGTGTCCCCAAGTGGCGCTATTAAATAAAATATACATACATAGTATAATCTGTATGTTATAATTGTACAGCGCTGCGTCCCCAAGTGGCGCTATATAAACATATACATACATACTTGTATAATCTGTATGTTATAATGTACAGCGCTGCGTACCCAAGTGGCGCTAATAATAAACATATACATACATACTGTATAATCTGTATGTTATAAGTGTACAGCGCTGGTACCCAAGTGGCGCTATAAAATTAAACATATACATACTACTGTATAATCTGTATGTGTTATAATGTACAGCGTGGTACCCAAGTGGCGTATATAAATAAACATATACAAACAACTGTATAATCTGTATTGTTATAATGTACAGCGCTGTGTACCCAAGTGGCGCTATATAAATAAACATATTACATACACACTGTATAATCTGTATGTTATAATGTACAGCGCTGTGTACCCAAGTGGGCTATATAATAAAACATTACTACATACTGTATAATCTGTAGTGTTATAATGTACAGCGCTTGTCCCCAAGTGGCGCTATATAAATAAATATACATACATACGTATAATCTGTATTGTTATAATGTACAGCGCTGTGTACCCAAGTGGCGCTATATTAATAAACATAAAACATACATACTGTATATCTGTATTGTTATAATGTACAGCGCTGGTACCAAGTGGCGCTATTATAAATAAACATATACATACATACTGTATAATCTGTATTGTTATAATGTACAGCGACTGTGTCCCCAAGTGGCGCATATAATAAAACATAAAACATAACATTACTGTAGAATAGATTGTTATAATGTACAGCGCTGTGTACCCAAGTGGCGCTATATAAACAACATATAAATACATACGTATATCTGTATTGTTATAATGTACAGCACTGTGTCCCAAGTGGCGTTATTAAAAAACATAAACATACATACTGTTATCTATTGTTATAATGTACAGCGCTGTGTACCCAAGTGGCGCTATATAAACAAACATATACATACATACTGTATAATCTGTATTGTTATATAATGTACAAGCGATGCGTCCCCAAGTGGCGCTTTATATAAATAAACATATACATACATACTGTATAATTGTATTGTTATAATGTACAGCGCTGGTACCCAAGTGGCGCTATAAAAAAACATATACTAACATACTGTATAATCTGTGATTGTTATAATGTACAGCGCTGAATACCCAAGTGGCGCTATATAAATAAACATTTATAAATAATACTGTATAATCTGATTGTTATAGTACAGCGCTGCTGCGTACCCAAGTGGCGCTACTATAAATAAACATATACATACATTACTGTATAATCTGTGTTATAATGTACAGTGCTGTGTATCCAAGTGGCGCTATATAAATAAACATATACATACATACTGTATAATCTGTATTGTTATAATGTTACAGCGTTGTGCCCCAAGTGGACCGCTATATAAACATATACATACTACTGTATAATCTGTATTGTTATAATGTACAGCGCTGTACCCAAAGTGGCGCTATATAAATAAACCTATACATACCATTACTGAGATAATCTGTATTGTTATAATGTACAGCGCTGCGTACCCAAGTGGCGATATTAAATAAAACATATACATACACATGTATAATCTGTATTGTTATAATGTACAGCGCTGCGTTCCCAAGGGCGCTATATAAATAAACCATATCATACCACACTGCTATAATGCTATATGTTATAAGTACAGATTTATTGATAAATTACAATACAATAAGGAAATGTTGGTTTGTGACATTGGAATGAGATTGATTACTGATTGGTGGATATTGAATGAATTTATATACAACATATAAACCCTGGAGACTATGTTATATAGTCAAAGAGCAACGATGCCGCTACGTTCTCGGTTTTTTCAAAGATCAACTTGGCGCATTATTCTGCTAATTTACCGTCTATCGGCCGACTGCGGACGTATTGCATGGAAAGAATGCGCAGCGTTACGAGAACACGCATATACAAATATAAACTTTCTCATGTACACAAACGAACACTATCTAGGAGTGTCCAGCTCTGCCCATGTCCCATCCAACCCCGGCTGTGTCCTGTACCCACACGTTATTCAACGGTAAGTATAACCAAATGTTGTTACTGGGAGGGGCTCTACGATAATTGAAACTAAGTAAGTCTGAAATAACACATGTGCTTGTTATTGGCTCTCCCCCCAACTGCCCCATTATGTGATCTCTCTTGCTTTCCTTTTCAAGGCAGAAGGGACCTTTAATGCTCCCCTACGTAGCCTATACTTCATGTCTTGACCTTAAAGGTGCCCAATACACTATTAGACATTTAGACAGGATGTAAATCTCGCTAAGACGATGTCCAATCTATCTAAGATCTGCCTAGGCCCTTCTTTAATGCAATTGAGATACCAAAATGAATGGACCAGATAGGAACATTCAAGATAAAAAACCGCTGCTGGCATTGTACAAGTGGTCTTTTAGACATTAGATCGTTATCTCAATCTACCAATGTCTGCCTGTGTATGGCCAACTGTAGGGCTTTGTGCTTCAAAAATACCAACTGTGCAGTGATGAGTCATGCCCACCCCGTTTATGCAAAGAGTAGTGAGTCATAACTGTCCTAACTAGGCTTAATAAACATAAGAGGTAGAATAGCTGGGCAAGGCGGCGGGTAAGGTGTGCGTGTGGTTAGCACTGACGCCTTGCAGCGTGGAGCCTGGTCAATTCCAACCAGGACACGTCTGCCCATGGAGTTTGTCATGATTCTCCCCGTGCCGCGTGGTTTCCTTCCGGGCCACTCCGGTTCCCCCAATCACCCAAACATACGGATGGTGTTTCCACACTCACACACACCACACGTGAACAATCAGGGAGATTTAATATAGCGTTCAGGGGGAATGTTCTTCTGATGCGCATAGAGAGACAAGGGCTGTCGGGACCTGTCAGACTAGGCGCCGGCACGGGGGAGCGAGCGGGTGAAGTTTTTTACCTTCATAGAGGTTGAGGACTCTGAGGTTGGTTGTAGGGGGGGGAATGAAAAGGACCTGCCATAATGCGCCGCCTAACTTCGCTTAACAATGTTATCTTATCCCATACTAACTGCTCTTGACGCCCGCTTGCTGATTTTCAGTATCTGATACTAATGGGGGGGATTAGTGTGAAATGGGATCCAGAAAACCTTTCCGGAATCCCGCTGTAGATCTTGCATCGTGTCGTATGGGGTAGTTGTCGAGCCAGGGTTTAGCATCTTTTTCTATGCTCACCGGCGTCTCGCCCCTGAAGAATGGGGCAATGGGCGGACTAAGTCCACTGTTTGCCTGTTTGGTTTTATAAAGCACTAATGCGCTGGGTGGGGCTCCCAGAAGGGAGCATCGTTGGCGGTATCTGACATGCTGCGACACCACTGCAGGTTGTTGTGATCGTTATAAAGCCAGCGATGTCCTCTCGCAGGCCAGTGTTTAGACGGTGCCCTGCATAAGGGCACCGGCCCCCTGTTGGAAAGGGGGAATGTTGTGTGTGGGCGTGCGGGGGGTCATTGTTAGGAGCCACAGACTCATATCTTGGCATGTCCCATTTCATGATGTGCGGGCTGCCATGCGATTTCTGAATTGTTCGATACGTATCGGAAGCCAGCACTGTCCTCCGTAGGTTCTGTAGGCTCCCAAATTAATTCGCGGAGGTAGGCAGAAACAGTGAGTCTCTTATCTGGGAACGCGCACCAAAGCACGTGGCATATACCGCAAACCCGTGAAGCAAATTGTTGATGGTGGTGCCATTTCCACTTTTGTCTTTTGTTCGGTTTCGCTCTTTGGTTTTTTTAGCTGGGAGTGAGGCCTGTCAGACTGAATCTTTTTCGACTTCTACTAGTGAGAGATTTCTGTGTATTGCACCGCCCCAATTTTTGTCTTTTGTGTTTTTGTCTAGGTGTAAAACCCCCCAATGGGGCTTATTGATAACCAAATCAGGGTCCCTGTCGTGGACCGTGGGGTGGGTATTGCTGGCACCATGTTGTCCGAACAGTGGATGATGTGGTGCTTGCTTTGTTGTGGTTGATTTTTGGCCTAGTAGTAAGGGCTACCTTGTAGTGTGCCTATTGGTGTCTCATAGGCTGTAGCGCATGTTGGACTGTGTTCTATGGGGGTGGTAGGGTTTGTAGACCGATGTGTTGTATCCCTCAAGCGGCAGTGGGTATGCTGAGAGGGTTATACCCTTTGTAGGACTTGTAGTAGTCTTCCAAGCAGTTGAGCTTAGACCCCTTCCATCCCCCCAACCCATTGACTAGTTCCTGGCCCCTCAGCCCTTGTTCCCATACCCTGGCCCCAGTTCGTTCACACGTTTTCCAGTGTACTGATGGCACCATCTGCGGCTGCGGTCTCGTCAACCATTGCGGTGTGTGACTGTCGTGCATTAGTGTAGTTCTTGTGTCGCGGTAGGTCCGGGGGGTGTTGTTGCTCGCTATCATGCGGATGTGTGAGCTGGATGTATTTCCTCTTCGTGCTGCTATTTGTGCGTTGGTGACACACGCGGGTGGGCCTAATTGCAGCCGTGAGCAGGAGGTGTCTGGGCGCTTCCTTCCTTGTGGATTGGGGCGTGCTGCAACCCAATTGTGAGCACTAAGGTCGTGCCGAGGGCTCCTTTCTTTTTGCGGATCCGGGCTCCTTGCTTAGGGAGCCGGGGTACGATCCAAATGGCGCCGTGACGTCATCGTGGCGACGCGTGCGTCAGCACGTCGCCGTCAGTGCTCAGGGGCGCGTCTCAGGTGGAGAGGGCTGCGCCTCGCTGGTTTCCGGTGAAGAAGCGGATGTTTGTAACGGGCATCGTGGTGCCTGGGGAGAGGAACGCATGTTGGATGTAGGCATCGGTAGGTGAACATTCCGTGGACGGAGAGACGGGGGGTGTGCCTGCTCTGCGCTGCAAGGGATCCGGGGGATTGGTTTCTCCGGGTCTGCATGCATTTGCCGGGGATGGGCTGGCGACATATGGGCTCTGATCCCTGGTGGCTGGCGCTGCCTTGGCGTGTGCCTACTCGATCAGAGGTGGACGGATGGGGGAAGGGAAGAGGACCTGCAGGGCTGAGGTCTCCCTCTCCTTACCGTTGTTCGGTGGGCTGGACTTAAGCGATCGTGTAGGATGGATTGCGAGCCCGACGTCCAATACCTGCTGTTGATGTGATGTGGGGATCAGTCTGCTGCAACGGACTGAGGTGAGAGCGGTTAAGGGGATATTGGGGGCGAGGTATCAGTAAGTGCTTGAAGCAGCGGCATTCCTCGTTGTTATGGCCATTCCTCTGACTTGCGGATTAGGCCTTAAAGCTGGAGTTGTGTCCATGTTAAACACAAACAATTAACTGCTCAGATATTTATTTCTGAAGTTTTCCCCCCAAGCAAACACTTATGTAACCTCCTTCACACCAACCCTTGTTTCCACACCAATAGCCACTATTAAACCTGTAACAAAAAAAGATGTAACCAATATTTCCCCAGCCCCTTAACTGTCACCAGAGGCCAACATGAATCGTTCCCACCATCAGGACTGTAACTTCTTATCTCTCTTCCTGACGTTCATGTTCTGTATTCCCTATTCGAAGAACGGACAGGTAAACGGCAAAGCTCCTTACCTACCCGTTCTTCAATAGAACTGGATTACCCAAACCTGAAAGTATTATGGAGATTCCCTTTAATGATTCCATAAAATAGATTGGGAAATATCTAAAGGAGGAGGAGTTTCCTGTATCTTCCCCATGTTGAGCTAGAGGTGGGCACTATGTTGGAGACCAAGCCCAGGGGAATTTGCCCACCAGCCACTACTGGGCCAGTCCCTCCTTGGCTCGTGTGTTAGTTAGAGGGCAGCAGCTGGATTAAAGTGTTTATAAATTGATTGTTATATGAGACAATACCACCTGAATTGATAAATTGATACTGTGTGGGTCTTTAAGCTTTCAGTACACACGTTAGATAGTTGATAGTATCTGGCCCAGAGGTTAGGCGGGCGCGGCGACGATACTACTGCATTGAGTGGGTCTCCAGCCGAGGATGCTGGGAGTTGTAGGCTGGCGGCTTCAAAGCCACTCTCATCGCGCGGGCCCCGGTCGCAGTCGTGCGTGATGAGTGCATGCGCTCGTTCGGCGTTGCCGCCGATGGCGATCCGGGTTTCCGCGAGAGGTCCAGGAACGTGACGTCACGGATGACGTACGTGAGGCCATAAGTCGAAGGGGGCGGGCACACGAGGTTCAGCGCCATTTATTAAACATTGCCAGAGAAAAACATTCTCTTAGGGCAAATCATATCAACAGGCATGGTAGGCGCCCGATCACCACTCAGGAGCGCGAACGAGGCCGACGCTCACCCTCCGGGGCAGGAGAGATCAAGGGCCCTTCCCGTTCATCCACCGTCAACAGGAGCAGGGTTTCTTCGAGCTGCAAACTCGGCAAGGAGAATGCACCAGGGACGAGGACGCGAGACTCCCCAAGAAGGTCAGCATAGCCGCAGCCAATCGTCCAGCAGACAAGCATCGAACGAGCGCCTGACAGCAAAGTTACCCCAAGGTCCAGTCCTCGGACGTTTTGGTAACAGAGGGCACTAGGGGTGCACTGAGTCAGGTTTGCGGCATGGAATCACAGTCCACCCAGCGATAGTCCAGGGGGAGCAAAAACAGTGCCCGGTCTCGTGAAGCGACTATTTGGGGGCCACTAGTACGTGGGGGGAGGGTGAAGATTCGAAGAACAAAGGAGTATACTGAGGATCCATAGGGTCTTGCTCAGCGGGTGCGTAGTAACGAAAACAACAATATAAGGGAAAACCCAAGATGGGCAAATTGACACTGAATTGTCTCACCTGGTCACATACGGCATGCAGTCAATCAGGGCTACAATGACCCCCTGCCAGAAGTCATCAGTAATGACAGAGAGTTATTTTCGGGCACTGGATTACCCTGTCGGGCGGTTAATAAAAGATTGAAAAATAGAAGACATACGTGGTTAATGCGATCCTGCTTACAGTGGTGCGGTATAAAAATAACACGTAAAGTGGGAAAACCGAAACCCGGGTTGGCAAAGTCAATTTGTGGAATTAGGCCTAGTACCGAGGCCTATGGCTAGCTAAGCGGTTAGGGCAAAAAGCCTAAAGAGGAATGCTCTGGCTCTGGAATTCTAGCCTGGACGTGCTCTTGGGGATCAAGCAGACCAACGAGGATACGCCTGGGTCCCAGATGAAGAGTTAGGCATGCCTTAGCACCATGGGAATCTGCCGGCTTGCTAAGATATGCCCAAGCACCCAATTGGCCCCGCCATACGCACCAGCACATATCAGGCCCCCGGGGTTAGGAAGTCAGGCCCCTGTCTGGTATTTAATGAAGGGAAATTGCAAGTTCGGAGCAGCTTGTAGGTTAAACACGAGTGCTGCTTTTGGGCGGAGAGGGGGACACTCGCGGCCGCAAAATGCTTTTTCGGAAATCCACCCATGATGCAGGTAAGAGTAGAGCGAGCGTTGCGTGGGGTAAGCGGCGGACGCCGGTCGGGGCCGTGGTGATCGTGGGGGCAATGGAGCTCTGGGTCGAGGTTACCCGAGGAGAAAGCGGCCAGCAGGCCTCATCAGGGAGGGGTTTTTAAAATTGGTTTTAAGATTCCGTTTCAGTGTTTCTCTAGTGCTCCAGGTCGCTCAGAGACCTGAAATCGGTCAAGGAAGCGCCCCCAGTGGACAAGGGACAGAAAGTTTTAGCTGACGAGTTCAGGCTGCGTGGGCGGATTGGCAGGCCCCATTTTCCGAGCTCCCCTTCACAATTATGAGAGGTTTCCCCGTTGGGTCTAGTGCCCAAAAAAGAGGCGGAAAAGTTCCGCCTGATTCACCATCTCTCTTATCCGAAGGGGCAGCTCGGTAAATGACGGTATCAGTAAGGAGGAGGGCTTCGGTTTCATACGTTCGTAGACAGGGCTATTCACTCGGTAAGGAGGGCGCGGGTCAAAATCAGACATTGAGTCAGCATTCCGCCTGTTGCAATTCACCCAGATGTTCCATTTCTGCGCTGTCAGGGACGAATGGAATTGTATTCTATGTGTGACAACGCGGCATGTGGGCGCTTGTTCTTAGAATGTGCTATTCATGTGTTCCAGCTCCCTTCGAAATAATTCAGTTCATTCTAGAGCGGGCAATGAGCGTATGAAACCAACTCCATTAACATCATACACTACTAGACGATTTCTTGTACGTCGGCCGGGAGACTCTGTTCAGTGGAGTTTTTTACTTCGTTCATTTAGTTTCTTAAATGAAAAAGTTTAGGGTTCCCCTCTCGATGGAGAAGACGGAGGACCTACTACGATGTTATCTTCCTGGGCATAGAGATTGATACGTTAAGATGTGAGGAGTGAGCAGTCGGTTACCGGCCGGGAAGGTAAAAGATATGTTAGACGCAATCTAATGTTCCTTCAGTTCAGGAAAGTAACTTTGAGGCCAGTTACAATCCCTATTAGGTTCACTGAACTTTGCATGCAGAATAATGCTGATGGGGAGAGTTTTTTCCAGGAGGTTGTCGTTAGCTTCTCGGGGCGTTCCGTCCCCTCACACCATATTAGGATCACTAAGGTGTTACGCGACGACCTGGCGGTATGGAATACCTTCCTGATTAGTTATAATGGCAGTTCTGTTTTCAAGAGGAGGAACTATTAGTCAAGAATTACAGCTCTACAGGACGCGGCGGGTCCGTAGGGTTTGGGGCTATCCTGGAAAAGGAGTGGTGTGCGGCCCCTTGGCCCGAATCTTGGAAAAAAGGCTACGACTGTAGGAACCTCCACTATGTTAGAGCTTTTTCCCATAGTGGTGGCGGTTGTAGAACTATGGGGTCCAAAGATACAGAACAAAAGAATTCGCTTTTGGACAGACAATAAAAGTGTGGTCTATGCCATATAATCTTACCAGCTCCTCTCCCCAGTGTTAGCATTACTTAGGCACCTGGTACTCAGGTGTCTGGAATTTAACATAACTTTCAGGGCGAGGCATGTACGGGGGTTCTTAACTGTATGGCGGATGCCTTGTCTCGTTTTCAGTGGCAGGATTTTCATCGGCTCAAACCGGATGACCAGCAGCAAGGATTGGATTGCCCGGAATATCTATGGGGGATAATCGACAGCAGCTGAGGCAGCTGGTTCAATCTCAGTGCCCCCTCGACTTGGGCGAGTCACGGTAAGGCCTGGTCTGAATGGCCTCATTAACAGTTGGGAAAGATATTAATGTTGATTCTCATATTCGGTTGGAAAACTCTCCTGGACTACTTAGAAATTAAGGTCATCGGGATCGTCGGGCTTAGTAGCCCAACGTAGGTTAGATGGTTTATCTTTCTTTTTCAGGTGTTAGGTTGGAAAGACGTGACCAAGGAATTTGTAGTAAGGGCCATTCTTAAAGGTTGGAAGAAAGAAACACGTGGCAGTTCAGCCCAGTCGTCCAATATCTTTAAGTTGCTTGTGGGCTAATCGAAACCCTGCCTCGTATCTCTGTAATTCCCCCCATGAGACCAGTTTATTTCAAGCCAGTTTTCCGCTCGCTTTCTTCGGGGGCTGAGAGTGGGGGAGCTAGTCTCACCAGACAGTTCAAAAAAGACCAGGTGGCTTATTGCTAAAAGACCTATTCATCTCCGAATCTGTAGTTAGGGTGAACATGAAGAGATCTAAGACAGATTTATTGGTGAAGGAAAATGGTTTTCAATCTTCCCCATTTCATCCTCCTGGTGCCCAGTCCAGGCGATCTGTAATTTTGCTTCTATTAGAAGCCCGCTCTCACCTTCCTTTCACACAGGATGGTTCCCCATTGACGAGATTTCAATTCGAAGCGGTGCTGAGAAAACTCTCGGTGTATTGGGTCTATCCCCTAAGGAATTTGGGACCCATTCATTCCGAATTGGGGCAGCAACAGAAGCGTATTCACTGGGTTTTCAGAGGAAGAGTTCGCAGGATGGGGCACTGTAGCGCGTTATATCCGCCCTGATTTGGCCATTAACTGAATTTTAGTCTAGGTATTCAACAGCCTGCGGTCTGGTGGTGGGCCATTCATACTTGTACTGGGCGGCACAAAGAGCAGAAGTTCGACCGGGAGGACGCAACCTAGGATTCAATCGGCGATGCTATATTGGAAGGGGATAAGGGGCTAGCTTGGTGGCAAGTAATGCTCGAAGTAGTCATGATAAGTAGAGCCGATCCAGGACACCATTGTCCTGGTCATTCAGCATCCGGGAATGACCTCTGTCGGAACGTCTCTCGGATCTATTATTTCTAATGAAAACGGATTTGACGAGATTCCAATCTTTATTCGAGAGGTGGTTATAGTCTGGTCAGAGGTCATCCCTGGGTCCATGGCAGGGGGCGAGAGATCAGGGTGCAGTTGAAAAAGCCAGGAGGGTTCTGAATACGAGAATCTCTAGGTTATTAGGTCTCAAGGAGGGGTAGTTGTTAGACATCGCCAGTTGGAGGGCGACAATAGAACACTTATGAGGCAGGACGGGGTGCACCTTAACGAGATAGGCTTGGATATATTCTTATCAGGTTTACAAGATGGGATTGAACAGGCGCTATATATGTGGGTGGCGGTCGGAGTTCAGTGATTACACTGTCTCCTTAGTGGGCGGATACATCCTTGCGAACGGTATGGTTTTAGAAGCCGTTACATGCCCTCTGGGGATCAGAGGTCTGGCATTCAGCATTGGCTACGGCTGGGAGTTTATTGGAGTTATAGCAAGGATGTTAAGATCGGCCTATTGTGGTAACACATGTGTAATGTGTTAAATAAGCTGTGCCGTTTATTTACACCCAAACTCTGTGTCTGCCGTTCATTTCCATTTAATTTAAGATCAAACAAATGAGTAAGGTTAACATGGGGACAGCAGCCCAGTTTATCCCAATCTAGGTCTTAGTCTTTAGCTCCCCCAGTAACAACAAGTAAAAAAATTTTTTGGACCAATCATCAAAAAAGTTTGTTTTTTAACCCCCAACCCGACCCAGGTACACACACCTACTGATCTACTTATCCATTACTGTGGCAGCCCTACTTAAAGGGTAAACTAAAGTCAAAAAAACTAATTTTGACCAATCATCAAAAAAGTTGTGTTTTTTAACCCCCACGTGGTACAGGTACACACACCTACTGACCTACCCTCCATACCGTGGCAGCCATATTTAAAAGGTAACTAAAGTCAAAAAACTAATTTGAACAATTATCTAAAAAGTTTTTTTTTAACCCCCAACCCGACACGGGTACACCACATCTACTGATTACTTATCCATTACTGTGGGAGCCATACTTAAAGGGTAACTAAAGTTAAAAATTTTTTTCGACCAATCATCAAAAAAGTTTGTTTTTTAAACCCCCAACCGGACACAGGTACACACACCTACTGATCTACTTATCCATTACTGTGGCAGCCCACTTAAAGGGTAACTAAAGTTAAAAAAAATTTTTTCGACCAATCATCAAAAAAGTTTGTTTTTTAACCCCCACATGGCACAGGTACACACACACTACTGACCTACCCCTCTATTAGTGGTTGCAGCCATACCTAAAGGGGGTATCTAAAGTCAAAAAAATCTTTGACCAATCATCAAAAAAGTTTGTTTTTTTAACCCCCAACCGGACACAGGTACACACACCTACTGATCTACTTATCCATTACTGTGGCAGCCCTACTTAAAGGGTAACTAAATAGTCAAAAAAAACACATTTTGACCAATCATCAAAAAGATACAGAGAGATTCAATATAAAAGTTCTTATAATGAAAATGGTGCTAATTTTGCCCATAACCAATCAGATGTTAGCTTTTTTGATTGATTGGATCAAAATTAGCACCACTTTGGGCTGGGTACACACAAAGGTTTTTGTCCCAAACAAGCGTTCACTACAAACTCATCATTCCCCTTATTGAGTTTTAAAATCTGCACAAACACACATATTCCCTTCAAAATGCAGCCCTTCAAGCCAAATCAAAGTTTTATACTTAAACTTTCCCTTTCTAGTTATAATGTACAGTGCTGGTCCCCAAGTGGCGCTATATAAAATAACCATAACATACTACTGTATAATCTGTATTGTTATAATGTACAGCTCGTGTCCCCAAGTGTCGCTATAAAATAAAACATATACATACATACTGTATAATCTGTATTGTTATAATGTACAGCCTTGTGTCCAAGTGTCGCTATATAAATAAACATATACATACATACTGTATAATCTG
The DNA here is from genome assembly GCA_019447015.1 of Hymenochirus boettgeri. NCBI lineage: Eukaryota > Metazoa > Chordata > Amphibia > Anura > Pipidae > Hymenochirus > Hymenochirus boettgeri. Next base: position 557,894 of record JAACNH010000059.1, read on the forward strand.
TATTGTTATATGTACAGCGCTGTGTCCCCAAGTGGCGATATATAAATAAACATATACATACATACTGTATAATCTGTATTGTTATAATGTACAGCGCTGTGTCCCCAAGTGGCGCATATAAATAAACATATACATACAACTAATAATCTGTATTGTTATAATACAGCGTGTCCCCAAGTGGCGCTATATAAATAAACATACATACATACTGTATAATCTGTATGTTATAATGTACAGCGCTGTGTCCCCAAGTGGCGCTATATAAATAACATATACATACATATGTATAATCTGTATTGTTATAATGTACAGCGCTGTGTCCCCAGTGTCGATATATAAATAAACATATACATACAACTGTATAATCTGTATGTTATAATGTACAGCGCTGCGTCCCCAAGTGTGGGCTATATAAATAAAAACATATACATACATACTGTATAATCTGTATTGTTATAATGTACAGCGCTGCGTCCCCAAGTGGTGCTATATAAATAACTTAAACATACATACTGTATAATCTGTATTGTTATAATGTACAGCGCTGCGTCCCCAAGTGGCGCTATATAAAAAACATATAAATACATACTGTATAATCTGTATTGTTATAATGTACAGCGCTGTGTCCCCAAGTGGCGCTATATAAATAACATATACATACATACTGTATAATCTTATTGTTATAATGTACAGCGCTGCGTACCCAAGTGCGCTGCTATATAAATAAACATCTTACAACATACGTATAATCTGTATTGTTTTAATGTACAGCGCTGGTCCCCAAGTGGCGCTATATAAATAAAAATATACATAAACTGTATAATCTGTATTGTTATAATGTACAGCGCTGTGTCCCCAAGTGGCGCTATATAAACATATACATACACACTGTATAATCTGTATTGTTATAATGTACAGCGCTGCGTCCCAAGTGGCGCTATATAAATAAACATATACATACACACTGTATAACCTGTATTGTTATAATGTACAGCGCTGTGTCCCAAGTGGCGCTATATAAACATTATACATACACACTGTATAATCTGTATTGTTATAATGTACAGCGCTGTCACCAAGTGGTGCTATATAAATAACCATATACATACATACTGTATAATCTTGTATGTTATAATGTACAGCGCTGTGTCCCCAGTGGCGCTATATAAATAAACATATACATTACATACTGTATAATCTGGATGTTTATTATGTACAGCACTGTGTCCCCAAGTGTCGCTATATAAATAAACATATACATACATACTGTATAATCTGTATTGTTATAATGTACAGCGCTGTGTCCCCAAGTGGCGCTATATAAATAAACATATACATACATACTGTATAATCTGTATTGTTATAATGTACAGCGCTGTGTCCCAAGTGGCGCTATATAAATAAACATATACATACACACTATATAATCTGTATTGTTATAATGTACAGTGCTGTGTCCCCAAGTGGCGCTATATAAATAAACATATACATACATACTGTATAATCTGTATTGTTATAATGTACAGCGCTGTGTACCCAAGTGGGCTATATAAATAAACATATACATACATACTGTATAATCTGTATTGTTATAATGTACAGCGCTGTGTCCCCAAGGGTCGCTATATAAATAAACATATACATACATACTGTATAATCTGTATTGTTATAATGTACAGCGCGTGCGTCCCCAAGTGGCTGATATAAATAAACATATACATACATACTGTATAATCTGTATTGTGTTATAATGTACAGCGCTGCGTCCCCAAGTGGTGCTATATAAATAAACATAAACATACATACTGTATAATGTATTGTTATAATGTACAGCGCTGTGTCCCCAAGTGGCGCTATATAAATAAAATTATACATACATACTGTATAATCTGTATTGTTATAATGTACAGCGTGTGTCCCCAAGTGGCGCTATATAAATAAAATATACATACATACTGTATAATCTGTATTGTTATAATGTACAGCGCTGTGTCCCAAGTGGGGCGATATAAATAAAACATAAACATACATACTGTATATTATATGTTATAATGTACAGCGCTGCGTACCCAAGTGGCGTATATAAATAAACATTACATACATACTGTATAATCTGTATTGTTTTAATGTACAGCGCTGCGTCCCAAAGTGGGCTATATAAATAAAACATATACATACATACTGTATAACCTGTATTGTATAATGTACAGCGCTGTGTACCCAAGTGGCGCTATATAAACATATACCATACACTGTATAATCTGTATGTTATAATTACAGCGCTGCGTCCCCAAGTGGCGCTATATAAATAAAACATATATACATACATACGTATAACCTGTATTGTTATAATGGTACAGCGCTGTGTACCAAGTGGCGCTATATAAACAATATACATACACACTGTATAATCTGTATTGTTATAATGTACAGCGCTGTGTACCCAAGTGGTGCTATTATAAATAAACATATACATACATACTGTATAATCTGTATTGTTATAATGTACAGCGCTGTGTACCCAAGAGTGGCGCTATAATAAATAAAACTATACATAAATACTGTATAATCTGTATTGTTATAATGTACAGCGCTGTGTACCCAAGTGGCGCTATATAAATAAACATATACATACATACTGTATAATCTGTATTGTTATAATGTACAGCGCTGGTCCCCAAGTGGTGCTATAAAATAAACTATATACATAAATACTGTATAATGGTATTGTTATAATGTACAGCGCTGCGTCCCCAAGTTGGTGCTATATAAATAAACATAAAACATACATACTGTATAATCTGTATTGTTTATAATGTACACGCTTGTGTCCCCAAGTGGCGCTATATAAATAAACATATAATACATACTGTATAATCTGTATTGTTATAATGTACAGCGCTGTGTCCCAAGTGGCGCTATATAAATAAACATATACATACAACATATGTATAATCTGATTGTTATAATGTACAGCGCTGTGTACCCCAAGTGTGCTATATAAATAAAACATAACAACATACTGTATATCTTATTGTATAATGTACAGCGCTGCGTACCCAAGTGGCGCTATATAAATAAACATATCATACATACTGTATAATCTGTATTGTTTAATGTACAGCGCTGGTACCCAAGTGGCGCTATCTAAATAAACATATACATAACACTGTATAAACTGTATTGTTATAATGTACAGCGCTGTGTACCCAAGTGGCCGCTATATAAAAACAATACATACACACTGTATAATCTGTATTGTTATAATGTACAGCGCTGGTCCCCAAGTGGCGCTATATAAATAAAAAACATATACTACATAGACAGTAGTCCGGTGTAGTGTACAGACAGTGTACAGGGGAACACACAGTTAGTAGTCCGGTGTAGTGTACAGACAGTGTACAGGGGAACACACAGTTAGTAGTCCGGTGTAGTGTACAGACAGTGTACAGGGGAACACACAGTTAGTAGTCCGGTGTAGTGTACAGACAGTGTACAGGGGAACACACAGTTAGTAGTCCGGTGTCGTGTACAGACAGTGTACAGGGAACACACAGTTAGTAGTCCGGTGTAGTGTACAGACAGTGTACAGGGGAACACACAGTAGTCCGGTGTAGTGCACAGACAGTGTACAGGGGAACACACAGTTAGTAGTCCGGTGTAGTGTACAGACAGTGTACAGGGAACACACAGTTAGTAATTCCGGTGTAGTGTCAAGACAGTGTCAGGGGACACACAGTTAGTAGTCCGTGTAGTGTACAGACAGTGTACGGGGCAACACACAGTTAGTATCCGGTTGTAGTGCACAGACTGTACAGGGGAACACACAGTTGTAGTTTGGTGTAGTGAACAAGACAGTGTACCGGGGAACACAATTATTAAGTCCGGTGTAGTGCACAAGACGTGTACAGGGGAACACACATTGATGTAGTTCCTGTGTAGTGGTACAGACAGTGTACAGGGGAACACACAGTTAGGTCCGGTGTGAGTGCACAGACAGTGTACAGGGGAACACACAGTTAGTAGTCCCGTTGTAGTTGCACATGACATGTAAAGGGAACACACAGTTGTAGTCCGGTGTAGTGCACAGACAGTGTACAGGGACACACAGTTGTAGTCCGTTGTAGTGCACAGACATGTACAGGGGAACACACAGTATTAGTCCGTGTATTGCCAGACTTTTCACAGGGAACACCACGTTTTAAGTCCGTTGAAATGTGTACATACAGTGTTACAGGGAACACCACAGTTAGTAGTCCGGTGTAGTGTACACGACGTGTACAGGGAACACACAGTTAGTAGTCCGGTGTAGTGTACAGACAGTGTACAAGGGGAACACACAGTTTAGTAGTTTGGTGTAGTGCACAGACAGTGTACAGGGGAACACACAAGTTAGTAGTTTGTGGGATGTAACAGCAGTTTACAGGGGAACACACATTTAGTAGTCCGGTGTAGTGCACAGACGTGTACACGGGAACACACAGTTAGTAGTCCGGTGTAGTGTACAGACATGTCAGGGAACACACCAGTTATTAGTCCGGTGGTAGTGCACAGACAGTGTACAGGGGAACACCAGTTAGTAGTTCCGTGTAGTGTACAGACAGTGTAAAGGGAACACACAGTTAAAGTAGTCGGTGTAGTGCACATACAGTGTACAGGGAAACACACTTAGTAGTCCGGTGTATGCACAGACATTTCAGGGGAACACACAGTTAGTATCTGTGTGTAAGTGTACAGACGATGTAACAGGGGAACACACCGGTAGTAGTCCGGTGTAGTGTACAGACAGTGTACAGGGGAACACACACCTTAGTATCTTGGTGTAGTGGCACAGACAAGTGTACAGGTGGACCACCAGTTAGTATTGTTGGGATGTAGAAACACAACAGTGTACCAGGGAACACACAGCTAGTAGTTTGTGTAGTGCACAGACAGTGTACAGGGGAACACACAGTTAGTAAGTCGGTGTAGTGCATCACAGTGTAACAGGGGAACACCAGTTAGATTGTGTCCGGTAGTGACACAAACAGTGTACAGGGGACACCAGTTTAGGAGTCCGTGTATGTGTAACAGACAGTGTACAGGGGAACCACAGTAGTAAGTCCGAGTGTAGTGTACATACAATGTACAGGGGAACACACAGTTATGTAGTCCGGTGTAGTGGGCACAGACAAGTGTCAAGGGGAACACACCGTTTAGTAGTCCGGTGTAAGGACGACAGTGTACAAGGGAACACACACGTTATTAGTCCGGTGTAGTGCCACAACGTGTACAGGGGAACACATAGTTAGTAGTCTGGTGTTGCAACCGTGTACAAACAGGGGAACACACATTAGTAGTCTGGTGTAGTACACAAACATGTTACAGGGAACACACAGTTAGTAGTCTGGTGTGTGACAGACAGTGTACAGGGAACACACACAGTAGTAAGTCGTGGTAGTGTACACAACGTGTTACAGGGAAACCACGTTAGTACTGGTGTAGTACACAAACCATGTAATCACGGGAACACACAGTTAGTATCCGGTGGGTCAGTGTACAGACAGTGTAGTGCACGGGGAACACACAGTTAGTGTGAAAGTACTGTACAGTGGTACCGTTAGCAACACATGACATGGGAACCACACAGTTAGTAGTCTGGTGTAGTGCACAGACACTGTCAGGGGAACACACAGTTAGTAAGTCTGGTGTAGGTACACAAACCATGTCAGGGGAACACACAGGTAGTAGTCTGTGTGGTAAGTGTCATACGTGCAATTAACAGGGGAACACACAGTAGTAGTCCGTGTAGTGTACAAACCTGTACAGGGGACCACACAGTTAGTAGTCTGGTGCAGTACACAAACAATGTACGGGGAACACAACAGGTAGTAGTCTGGTGTAGTGGCACAACAGTGTACAGGGAACACACAGTTAGTCAATCTGGTGCAGTACACAAACAATGTAAGGGGAACACACAGGTAGTAGTCTGGTGTAGGTACAGACAATGTACAAGGGGAACCCACATTAGTATCTGGTTGCGTACACAAACAAGTGTACAGGGAACACCCAGTTAGTGTCTGGTGGTAGTGCACAGACAGTGTACATGGGAACACACAGTTTGTAGTGCTGGTGCAGTAACACAAACATGTAACAGGGGAACACACAGGTAGTAGTCTGGTGTAGTGTAGCAACAGACAGTGTACAGGGAACACACAGGTAGTAGTCCCGGTGTAGTGTACAGACACGTTGTAACAGGGGAACACACAGTTAGTAGTCTGGGCAGTACACAAACAATGTAACAGGGGAACACACACGGTAGTATTCCTGGTGTATAGTGCAACAGACAGTGTACAGGGGACACACACAGTTAGTAGTCTGGGGGCAAGTACACAACAATGTACAGGTGAACACACAGTTTAGTAGATCCTGTGTAGTGCACCAGACAGTGTAACAGGGGAACCAACAAGTTAGTAGTCTGGTGTAGTGCACCGACATGTATCAGGGTAACACACAGTTTAGTAGTCTTGTGTGCAGTGTACAGAACAGTGTACACAGGGGAACACACAGGTAGTAGTCCGGTGTAGTGTACAGACAGTGTACAGGGGAACACACAGTTAGTAGTCCGGTGATGCTCACACCAATGTACAGGGGACCCACAGTTAGTATCTGTGTAGTAGCACAAACAATGTTACCAGGGGAAACACACAGTTAGTATGTACAGACAGTGGTCACAGGGAAACACACAGTTAGTAGTCTGGTGCAGTACACAATGTCAGGGAACACACATTTAGTAGTCTCGGTGTAGTGCACAGACAGTGTACGGGGAACAACAGTTAGTAGTCCTGGTGTAGTGCAACAGACAGTGTTACAGGGGAACCCACAGTTTAGTATTCTGGTGTAGTGTAGACAGTGTACAGGGGAACACAGTTATTATCGGTGTATGCACAGACATGTACAGGGGAACACCAGTTAGTAGTCTGGGTAGTGTACACAACATGTACAGGGGAACACACATTTAGTATGTCTGGTTGTAGTGTACAGACAGGTGTACAGGGGAACCACACAGTTGAGTAGTCTGGTGTCGTACACAAACAGTGTACAGGGGACACACAGTTAGTGTCGTGAGTAGTGCAACAGAGTGTCAGGGAAACACACATTATGTAAATCGGTTGTAGTGTCAACAGACAGTGGTAACAGGGAACACATTAAGTAGTCTGTGTAGTAGCCAGACATTACAGGGGAACACACGTTTAGTTAAAGTCCTGTGTAGTGCCACAACACGTGTAACGGGGACACAGTTATAAAGTCTGGTGGTAGTAAACAGAACACTGTACAAGGGGAACACACAGTTAGTAAAGTCTGGGTGTGTCGTACAAGACATGTAACATTGGGTAAACACACCAGTTTAGTAGTTCTTGTGTGTTAACAACCAGAATTCATGGGGAACACACGTTTAGGTCCTCCGTTGTATTGCACACAAGTGGTACAGGGAACACAACGAGTTAGTAATCCGGTGTAGTGGTTCCAACACACGTGTCACCAAAGGGAACACACAGTTGTAGTCCGGTGTCGTGTACGACAGTGTACCGGGAACAACAGTAGTATCTGTGCAGTACACAACAATGTACAGGGAACACACAGTTCGTAGTCTGGTGTATGACAGACCTTGTACAGGGAACAACCTCAGTTAGTAGTCCCGGTGTATGTACAAAGTGTCAGGGAACACACATTAGTATCTGGTGTAGTGCACAGACAGTGTTACAGGAACACACAGTTAGTAGTCTGGTGTAAGTACACAAACAATGACTGGGGGCACACACATTAGTAGTCTGTGTAGTGTACAGACAGTGTATAGGGGAACACACATTAGTAGTCCGGTGGTAGTGCTACAGACAGTGTACAGGGGAAACACAGTGTAGTGGTTCTGTAGTGCACAGCAGGTGTGAACAGGGAAACACACAGTTTAGAGTTCCGGTGTGTGTAGCAGACAGTGTTACAGGGGAAACACACAGTTAGTAGTCCGGTTTGAGTTACAGACAGTGTACAGGGAACACACAGTAGTAGTTCCGGTGTGAGTGTAAGACAGTTACCGGGGAACACCAGTTTAGAGTAGTCCGGTTTGTAGAGCTACGTACAGTGTAAAGGGGACCACAGCCTTGTAGTCCGGTGTAGTTGTACAGACATGTACAGGGAACACACATTAGTAGTCCGGTTGTATGCTACAGACAGTGTACAGGGCAACTTGGTATCCACAAGGAACACACAGTTAGAGTCCGGTGTAGTTGACAAGACAGTGTACCAGGGGAAAACACAGTATAGTAGTCCGTGTGTATCGGTACAGACAGTGGTACAGGGAAACACCCAGTTTAGTAGTCGGTTGTAGTAGTGTACAGACGTGTACCGGGGAACAACAGTAGTCCGGTGGTAGTGCACAGAACAGTGTACTGGAACACATAACGTTAGTATTCCGAGTGTAGTGTAACAGACGTGTACAGGGACACACAGTTAGTAGTCCGGTGTCGTGTATCAGAACAGTGTACAGGGACACACGTTAGTAGTCCGGTGTAGTTGTACAGACAGTGTAACATGGGGGTGGGTAAACCACAGTAGTCAGGTGGTAGTGCACAGACATTGTACAGGGGAACCCACAGTTAGTAGTCCGGTGGTAGTGTACAGACGTGTTAACCAGGAGAACACCGTTATAAGATCTACAGAGAGGTCAATCCTGATTTTCTGACATCTTTTGTTCTTTAAGTTTCGAAACATCATTTTCATTAATGAAATTTCCTCTATGTTAGAGCGACGGATTGGGGCCCCGTGAGAAATCCACAATATGGAGTTTCTGTCTCAAATGATAAACCGATAAATATTAATTCAAATCCTTTTCATTAGAGGGGATCTCACTCCGCCATCTGCCCAGGCGATGAACAAATTGGACACAACTCAAAATCTCATTGAATCCCAATCAAGTCATTAGTGAAAGGAAAAGCAAAGACACCATCTAAATAATCCACATTGTCAGGAGATCCTGGACTGTGATGTTCCTATAGATACAAAGTATCAGCCAATAAACACTGTCAGTACTCATACTCATACTGTACTGTCTAAGGGAAACACTATGGCAGCTCCCACCCATATATGTATAAATATAAATATACAGAGAAGGAATGTTCTGTACATACAATAAGCTATACCCTCATACTGTACTGTCTAAGGGAAACAATATGGCAGCTCCCACCCATATGTATAAATATACAGAGAAGGAATGTTCTGTACACACAATAAGCTATACCCTCATACTGTACTGTCTAAGGGAAACAATATGGGTGGGAGCTGCCATATTGTTTCCCACTGTGGTGGAGTTTTCGGACCATCTGGCCATCTCTTTTTGTTATGGGGTAGCAGAAGCCCCACGGAGGGGAAAAGGCTTGTGGAGGTTGGGAGCAGGAAATCTGGAGGGAGAGGAGGTAAAGAAGAGTTTTAGTGCCTTTTATAATGCCCAATTAACAAAGACAGAGTTTTATCTCACAAAGTCTTCATGGTGGGAGGGAACCAAGAAGGAAATTTCTACCTATTTTAAGTCTCGATCATTAAACAGGGAGAGATAGAGACAAATGAAGTATCAGTCTTTAAGGAAGAAGCTGGAAGTCTGTATTTCAGATGGGGCAGATGCTGGGAAAGTTGCTGAATTGAAATCTCCTATGAAGCAATATCAATACAGTCGTTACAAGAGTTTGGTTCTGGAAAGGGATTATGGGAAGTCTGTTTCACCGGACCCTTGCCAGAATTGTAATGAAACTGTTAAAAAGAGGCAAGTAGAGGGTCTTATGGACCAAGAAGGCAGAGTTCCAAGGAGGGGATTTTGGGGGTGGTAGGAGAACACTGTGCCAATTTCTTTAAAACAAAAACTATGATAAAGGAAAAGATGGACATTCTACTCTGACTGCAGAGATAACAGCAGAAGAAATAGAGTTAGAGATCAGCAAATTACACAGTAAAAAGGCTCCAGGTCCAGATGGGTTGACATCAGAGTTTTATAAAACCTTTAAAGATCTTTTGGCTCCAACCCTGGCTCAGGTTTTTAACGAATGTCTAAACGAAGGTTCCTTACCCCCCTCAATGGAAGTTTCCTCTCTTATCCTTCTGTCTAAGGGGAAGGACGGGAGACATGGTGAGAACTGGAGGCCAATCACTTTGCTCAATACAGATAGGAAGTTGTTGGCGAAGGTTCTTTTCTCTCGTCTTGTTCAGTTCTCGGACGTGTTACTTTCTCCTTTCCAATTCTGTACAGTGAGAGGGAGGAATATCTTTGGGGCAGTCCTGTCAATAAGAGAAGCCCTTGAAGAATGTAAAGCCCAAGGGTGGAATAAGTATCTGCTATGTATAGACCAAGCCAAGGCCTTTGACAGAGTAAACCATCAATATTTATGGGATCCCTACAAAGTTTATCAGTTGGTTATGTGTCCTATACAAAGGGGCAACATGCTCCCCGCTGATTAATGGCTGGCAAGGAGAGGAGTTTGAGGTGGGAGCAGGGGTGAGACAGGGCTGCCCTCTGAGCCCTCTCTTGTACAGTTTGGCCATTGACCCTTTCCTTCGGTTGCTAGAGATGGACATTAAGGAGGGTATAAGGCTTCCCCATGGTCAGATGTTAAATGTAATAGCCTATGCAGACGATGTGACCATTGTAATATCTAATCCTGCTGAGGAGGGCGCTATAGTGAAGCACATCACAAGTTACTCCGAGGCCTCAGGTTCTCTAGTTAACCATGAAAAGTCAGAAGCTTTCTGGCACGGAAAGAATTGTATTGTACAGTGTTACAGTCACATTTTATTGTCCCACCAGTTCTGAAAGACTGTCCCAGTGATGTACAGACAGAGAGTTTGCAGTATCTAACCAGTAAGAGGTTCCCCCCCAAAACTACAAGATACTGCATGGCTGACTCTCCAAGGGAAACATACATACATATACATACATACATACATACATACATACATATACATACAGAACGTAATTTTAACTATAAGGAGACATAGACATAAGATAACACTTTTCATTATCACACGGCAATCTGACTGTATGTGACACCGTCTATGAATTCTTGTTGGACAAATATATGTACAATATCATTATTGTCCAGCCACTATCTGCTGTGCATTGCAGAATATCCTTTGTAATCTGCTGTGTAGGCTTTATCTGTGCACAGCTCTTACCGAGATTGTAAACTACTGTTTCCTTTCCTGTCTTGTTTCTAGATGAAATAGCTGGAAAGGTTTTCGCCTTACAAGTTTTTTTTAACACAGCTTCACCATCATATGGTACTGTCCAAGAGAAACACAATGGCAGCTCCCACTTATATGAATAAATGCAACTATACAGACACAATAAGCTATACCCTCATACTGTACTGTCTAAGGGAAACACTATGGCAGCTCCCACCCATATGTATAAATATACAGAGAAGGAATGTTCTGTACATAGACAATTACAGTATGAGGGTCTAGCTTATTGTGATGTCAGAACCTTCCTTCTCTGTATATTGTTATCATATGGGTTGGGAGCTGGCCATAGTTGTTGTTTCTCCCCTTCCGCCGCGGCCCCACCCCGACATTTACCGAGCCTGGACCTCCTACAGCGGAAGGCTGGCGGGAGCTTATTGTGCTGCACCAGAACATTCCTCTCGCGTATGATTTATACATATGGGTGGGAGCTGCCCATACTTGTTTTCCCTTAGACAGTCTGTTGAGGGTATACCACGCTTATCTGTGTGTACAGAACATTCCTTACTCGCTATATTTAACTATTCTATCATCATGGTGGAAGCTGCCATAATTGGTACGGTCCCCTTAACCCGTACAGTATTAGGTAACTTCTATTGTAGTCAGAACATTCCTTCTCTGTAATTTAATACTATGGGTGGGAGCTGCCATATTGTTTCCCTTAGCCAGTACCATCATGAGGGTATAGCATTGTGTTGTACAGAACATTCCTTCTCTGTATATTTATAGTTTACTAGCATATGGGGGGAGCTGCCAGATTGTTTCCCTTAGCACAGTACACGTATGTGAGGTATCACGCTTATTGAGTGTACAGAACAGTTCTGTCTCTGTATATTTATCCATGATGGTAAGGGCCCACCCACAGCTGCCCATATTGTTTACCTGTGATAGACAGTACCGACTAATGAGGTCTAGCTGATTGTTATGTACTACCGCTACACACTTCCTTCTCTGTCATACTTTACTAGGACACGCATATGGGCTTGCGCAGCTGCCCAATATTGGTTTACCTTAGACAGTACAGTAATGAACTGGGTGATTACGCTTATTGTATGTACATAATACACCAATTTCTCTTCGCTCTGATATATTAATACATAATGGGTCGGGAAGCTGCCATAGTGTTTCCCTTAATACAGTAAGAAGTAATGAGGGTATTTCTTAATGGTACGTCTACAGAACATTCCTTCTCTGTATATTGATATTTATACATATGGGTGGAAGCTTCCCTATGTTTCCCTCTAGACAGTACAGTAATGAGGGTAACATAGCTTATTGTATGTACAGACACATTCCCTTCCTCTGTATGCATAGGTTTTATGATAAAGAACTTTTACATACTGAGGCTGGGGGAGGCTGCCCCCATTAAGTTAGGTTCTCCCCTTAGACAGTACACGAGGTTATGAGATGATATCAAGCGCTCTATTGCTGTAGGGACTAACTGATTCGACCAAGACTAATCTCGCTTATACATTAGGAGTTTATATTTATCCATATGGATGGGAGCTGCCATAGTGTTTCCCCCCATCCGCGACATCTGCGCTACACAGAGTATGAGGGTATCGCTTATTGTCTGTACAGAAGAAAAAACATTCCTTCTCTGTATTTTATACATATGGGTGGTAGCTCTGCCATATGGGTTCCGCGGCGTTGTGTCGGACATACAGTAGAGGGTATAGCTTATTGTGTGTACCGAACATTCCCTTTCTCTGTATATGTATAACATATGGGTGGAGCTGCCATAATTGTTTCCCTTAGACGTCTGTATGATGGCATAGCTTATGGTGTGTACAGAAGACATTCCTATCTCTGTATATTTATATTTAATACATATGGGTGGGAAGCTGCCCTATTTGTTTCCCTTAGACAGTCAGTAATGAGGGTATCGCTTATTGTATTTACCGAACATTCCTTCTGCTGTATATTTATACATATGGGTGGGACCTGCCATATTGGTTCCCTTATGACAGTACAGTATGGAGGTATAGCATTGTGTGTACAGAACAATTCCCTTCTTCTCGTAATTTTATATTATACATAGGGGGGGGAGATGCCTAATTGTTTCCTTAGAACAGTAAGTTGACGGGGGTATAAGCTTATTGTGTGTACAACAATTCCTTCTCTTGTATATTTATACATATGGGTGGGGAAGCTGCCAATTGTTTTCCCTTAACGTCAGTATGAAGGGTATAGCTTATTGTTTGTACAGAACTTCCTTCTCTGTAATTTTATATTGTATACATATGGGTACGGAAATTTTTTATTCTAAAACACTTTACAAATTACTTCACACTACTTATCAGCACAATTTGCAATATAAAAATACAATTCAATTTAAAAGAGATAATTCCATTAATTGATATGATCCCATAGTTCCCCTTTCCCCTCCTTTTTCATATCTATCATTTAATAACCCTATGTCACTCTGTGTCGGCTCTAACTGCCCAATCCCCACATCCTTCCTCGCACAGATACCTTTTTTACAATCTGGCTTTGCCATAGGTATACCGTATATGCTATAATAATGCACATGTGTTCTCTATTACAGCTGGGTTTCATTTGTACACTCCATATGCTGCTTTTCCTGGTAGGATAAACCCCCCAACTTGAGACTCAGAGCTTTACCTACTTTCCCCACAATGTCCTTTGCGATGGGAACCAAACATAATGAAATGTTCCTGGGATTCTTCTGATTACAGCCCCAAGGACATTCTCTTATCTGCCGACAATTGGATATATTTTTGTTATTTCCCCGTACATACAGTTTCCTCCTTTGAGAGTCAGCCATGCAGTCATCTGTAAGTTTTGGGGGTAACCTCTTACTGTGTTAGAAACTGCAAACTCTCTGTCCTGTTACATCATGGGACATCTTTCGAATGGTAGGACAATAAATGTGACTGTAACCTGTACAATACAATTCTTTCCGTGACATTGAGGTAAGTTCGACCAACTGAAATGCCCCATCTTCCCACATCTTTAACCCTACAAAGTCAAATGTGGGGAAGTTATATCCCTCGTATGCCAGGACCTGTGTTCATATTCACCACACCACCCGACCTCCCAATAACCAAGTTCTTACTCAAAGGTCGACAGGAAGCTAGGCCTTTAAACACTATTCCCCATAGGGAGCCTTGGTTGTCTGCATCAACATCAAAATTATAACTTTAGGACATATCCCAAAAAATGCAACAGGACACAACCATCCCCAAACCTCCCTCCTCGCTTAGGTAGTGACTCCCAGCGCTCTTTAACTGGTTTCCAGCTGCGCCCCACAGCATTTGGAAAACAAACTGAATATCTGAGTATAGCAGCTTCTGCAATGGGAAAATGCAGGAAACAACAGAATGTTGGTACCAGTAATTCTTAATGACTTTAACTCTCTCCAAATGGACACTCTGGATTTCCCACCGTTTTATTTTACCCATCCCCGTATCTAATTTCCCTCTTCCAGTTTACTTCAACCATTGTCCTCTCTCCCCAATCGATCCCAGTGCTTAATCTTATTCGGGGTCACTGGGAAATTCTATGATATGGAAGTTCACTTGTCCCAACCCCAGAAAGCTTCGTGAACCGTTTCATCTCATGGTTAACGTGCGAAACAAAAAAAAACACGGGACGCGACATGCAGAAGAACGTGGTGGGGTCAATTTGCTTGACACAATAAACTGCGCCCTCTACGAAAACGACAGATCATTAGATATTACCCTGGTCACATACTGAAACATACCGGCGGTGAGCGGTCGTCTGCATAGTCTTTAGACATTTAACTCTGACCATTGGAAAGCCATTATTACCCTCCTTAATGTCCCATCTCTAAGACCAGCCTAAGTGTAATGGTGTTCATGAGGCCCAAAACGTTGTACAATAGAGGGCTCAGGGGCAGCCTTGTCTTAAACACCACAATTAACCCCTGCTTACCACCCTCAAAAACATAAACAACATACAGTCCTTTCCAGCCTTAATCAAGCGGGGAATCACAAATTAGGGGGGGGGTTGTCCGGCCTCAAAACAGAGGGGAAAAACCTGTGTATAGGACACATAACCAACTGATAAACTTGTAGGGATCCATATTTTGACAAAACGCCCATTAAATATTGATGGTTTACTCTGTCAAGCCTTGGCTTTGGGTCTTACATGCAGGATACAAAAAACACATTGCTGCAGCAACCATGAGAGCGTGGGCCGGGGCGTTAGGCCTACTTCATGCATCTCTTCAACATGTGTGGCGTGAGTTCTCTTAACTATGCACACATAAGGGGGAGCTGGGAAATACGACACACAACGACAAAATACATAAATAGGAATATGCACTCCCTCCCTCTCAGCTGTAACGAATGGAAAGGAGAAACGTACCCGTCGTGAAGAAACACAGCTCGAACCAACGTAGAGAGGAAAGAAGCCTTCGGTCCCCCAACAACTCTCACTATCGTTTGAGCCCAAATTGCTTGGGGCTCCATTCTCCTCAACCACGTCTACCCGTGCGCCTCGCAGGTTGCCCCTAGACAGAGTATACGGAGAAGGTGTCCACTATCCAAATTGACGAGGGGGGTCAGTGGGGTCTCAGGGGTGAACACCTCTCGTTTAACTTGCGTCGTCCTACAACAGACCGAGCCAGGGTTGTGGCCACAAGGAGATCTCCTATTTAGCATAAGAGCCCAGAAAGCAACGGAACCCAAGAACCAAACAGCATGACAAAGCGGGGTAATTAACTAGATAACAACAGCGTGAAATGGTCACCCAGAGCACGCCCACAGTGTCGACTCGCTACCGTGCCGAGGCACGAATTAAACTAACACTGGTCGTGTAACACATGTACATGGATCAGTCTACCTACGAAAATCCTCTAACCCATACACTACACTAGGGGGTCTGCTTGCTTCTCTCTACGTAGTCAGGACTGGACACAACACACGTCGATACATACGTTGTGTGGAAATGCTGCTCTGACGGACCAGACAGAACGTGTGCGCCTTTGTCTACAATTGTCCAGCTCTTCGCCTTTATCAAGTTGCCCTCGTGTATAAAAGTGTTTCAGAGTGAACAAGAAGTGTTCCCTCCGCGTCACCAAGAAGGGACCCCCAAAATCCCCATCCTTGGAACTTGCTGTTCCCCTTCCTTTTCTTGGTCCCATAAACCCCGCGACTTTGCCTCTTTTACAGTTTCTTACAATTCTGGCAAGGGTCCTGTGAACCAGACTGGGTCCCAGTAAACTAGCCACCTTTTCCGAACCAACTCGTGTAACGAACTGTATTGATTTGCTTCATAGGAGATTTCAATTAAGCACTTTCCGCACATCTGGCCCCCGCTGACCCTACAGACTCCATTCCAGCTTCTTCCTCCACAGACTGATACTTCATTTGTCTTTGGCTCTCCCTGTTTAATTGATCGAGACTTAAATAGGTAAAATTTCTTCTTGGTTCCCTCCCACCATGAAGAACTTGTGAGATAAAACTCTGTCTTTGTTTAATTGGGCATTATAAATGCCCTAAAACCTTCTTTACCTCCTCTCCTCCAATTTCTGCTCCCACCCTCCACAAGCCTTTCCCCTCCGTGGGCTTCTGCATTACCAATGGCCCATACCAAGAGATGGCCAGATGGCCAAAACACTCCACCACAGTCCCTTAATATCAGGCACGTTCCAACCTTCCTTATAACATCATGTCCAAAGACTACTCCTACGGCACAGGAATGATGTGTACTCCTACCCGGCACAGTAATATGTGTAACTCCTACCGGCACATGTAATATGTGTACTCCTACCCACACAGTAATATGTGTACGTCCTACCCGGCACAGTATTGTGTACTCCTACCCGCCAGTATATGTGTCTCCTACCCACACAGTAAATATGGTGTTCTCCTATGTCTCCCTAACCCACGACCGTAAATGTGTACTCCTACCGCAACAGTAATATGTGTAACAAATTTTTACTCCTACCCGCACAGTAATCTTTGTACTCCTACCCGCACATAATATGTGTCTCCCTACCCCTACCCCGCACAGTAATGATGTGACTCCCCTACCCCCGCACGTAAATAAAGTTGTACCTCCTACCGCACATAAATAATGTGTACTCCTACCCGACTTATATGTGTACTCCTACCCGCATCAGTAATATTTTCCTCAGACCTCGCCGAAGTAATATGTGTCATTCACTCCTACACCTCGCTTAGATCAATCGTCGCTACACACAACTTCTAATTATGTTGTTACCGCCACTACCTTCATCCTGAGAGTCCCTCGAGTAAACCTCTCTGACCGCATAGTCCTACGCCATGGGAAAGACCTCACCCGCGCATAGCTAAATAGTCGATTGTCATTGCCCGCAGGTCCGACCCGGCACAGTAATATGTGTACTCCTACCCCACCAGTATATGTGTACTCCACCCCGCACAGTAATATGTGTCTCCTACGCAACAGTAATATGTGTACTCCCTACCCACACAGGATATGTGTACTCCTCTCCTAACTAACCCGCACATAAAATATGCTGTTACTCCTACCCGCACATAAATAGGTGAACTGTCTAAGGGAAACAATATGGCAGCTCCCACCCATATGTATAAATATACAGAGAAGGAATGTTCTGTGCACACAATAAGCTATACCCTCATACTGTACTGTTTAATATCCGTTACACTATGACAGGAAGACCAAAAATTTTTTGGATGTGGAGATATTGTATGATAGAAAGTTAAAAGCACAGGGTCACAAACCAACAGACAACTAATTGTTAATTTATCAAAGCTTCCATCCTTCACGTATCCCTATAGTCAATTAAAAAAAGGGGCCAGAATAGTTATTAGCGAGGAAGATGAAGAGGCTGGATAAGGACTTGATTGCGAAATTCATTCAGCGAATTCTACGCACGGCACTGAACACAGATGGAAGAACAAAAATGAAAGACAAGTCCCCAAGTGGCGCTATATAAATAAACATATACATACATACTGTATAATCTGTATTGTTATAATGTACAACGCTGTGTCCCCAAGTGGCGCTATATAAATAAACATATACATACATACTGTATAATCTGTATTGTTATAATGTACAGCGCTGTGTCCCCAAGTGGCGCTATATAAATAAACATGATTTCCCAGTGGACCCCTAATCAGATAAGACTTGGGGATTCGCTGGAGAGAGGACATGGTTGAAGATAAAACTGGAAGAGGGAAATTGAGATATCGGGAGGGTAAAATAAAAAACGGTGGATGGAAATCCGGAGTGTGTCCTATTTGGAGAGAAGTTAAAGTCATTAAGAATTAACTGGACCAACACTTCTGTTGTTTCCTGCTATTTTCCATGCAGAAAGCTGTTTTATACCGATATTCAGTTGTTTTCCAAATGATGTGGGGGCAGCGAGATGAACCAGTTAAGAGGCTGGGGTCACTACCTAAGGCGAGGAGGGAGGGTTTGGGGATGTTGTGTCCGGTTGCATTTTTTGGGACTATGTCCTAAAGTAAATTTTGGATGTTTGATTGCAGACAACCAAGCTCCCTATGGGGAATAGTGTAAAGGCTCAGTGGTCGACCTTTAGTAAGACTTGAGTTATTGGGGCGGGTGTGTGGTGATATGAAAACAGGTCCTGGATACGAGGGATATGCCCCTTCCCCACATTTGACTTTTAGGGTTAAAGATGTGGAGAAGATGGGGCATTCAGTTGGGTCCGAAACTTACCTCAATGTCACGGAAAGAATTGTATTGTACAGTGTTACAGTCACATTTATTGTCCTACCAGTTCGATAGATGTCCAAGTGATTGTAACAGACAGAGAGTTTGCCCAGTTCTAACACAGTAAGAGGTTACCCCCAAACTACAGATTTACTGCATGGCTGACTCTCCAAGGGAAACTGTATGTTACGAGGGAAATTACAAAATATATCCAATTGTGGCAGATAGAGAATGTCCTTGGGGCTGTAAATCAGAACAATCCCAGGAACATTTCATCTATGTTTGGTCCCATCGCAAAGACATTGTGGGGAACAAGTAGGTAAAGCTCTGGAGTCTCAAGTTGGGGGGTTTATCCTACCAGGAAAAGCAGATATGGAGTTACAAATGAAACCCAGCTGTAATAGAGAACACATGTGCATATTAGTAGATATAACGGTATGACCTATGGCAAAGCAGATGTAAAAAAGGCTATTGTGCAGAGGAGGATGTGGGATGGGCAGTTAGAGCCGACACAGAGTGACATATGGTTATTAAAATGATAGATATGAAAAGGAGGGAAAGGGGAACTATGGGATCATATCAATTAATTGAATTATCTCTTTTAAATTGAATTGTATTTTATATTGCAAATTGTGCGAATATGAATTAATGTGTAGTGTTGGAATCTCCAATGTATCAGGGAATGTTTAACAAGTACCCCTCATAACGTAAGGAATTGGAGCTCCCCATAGAATATACAGAGAGAAGTTGTAAACACAAGTACCTCATATACTTGCTAAGGGAAAATATGGATTCCTATATATAAAATCTACAGAGAAGGAATGTTCTGTACACATCAAGCTTACCCTCATACTGACTGTTAAGGGAAAACAATTGGCAGCTTCCCACCCATATGTATAAATATACAGCGAAGGAATGTCTGTACAACAATAAGCTTATACCCCCGTCAACTTACTGTGTCGAAGGAGACAATTAGGCAGCTCCCACCCATATGTATAATATAAAATATACGAGAAGAAGGATTGTTCTGTACACACAATAGCTATGGCCATCCATACAGACTGGTATAAGGAACAATATGGCAGCTCCCACCATATGTATAAATATACAGCAGAAGGAATGTTCTGTAAAACAATAAGCTATACCCTCATACTGACTGTCAAGGGAAACAAGATAGGGCAGCTCCCCACCCATATGTATTATATAAATATACAGAGATAAGGAATGTTTGTACACACCAATAAGCTATCCCATCATACATGACTGTCTACAGGGAAACAATATGGCAGCTCCATCCATATGTAATATAATATACAGAGAAAGGGAAGTTCGTGTAACAATACACTGCTATACCCTCTACTGTATGTCCCTAACCCGCGGAAACCCAATATGGCAGCTACCACACCATATGTATATAAAATACAGAGAAGAATGTTCTCTGTACAGCACAATAAGCTATACCCTCATACCTGTGTACCAGTGTCGCTGAAGGGAAACATATGGCAGCTCCCCACCATATGATAAATATAAACCTAAAATAAGCGAGTAGTACGTCGAATCGTTTTACAGCAATAGAGCTGATATCTCCTCATATCTGTACATGTTTAAGGGAGAACCACTTATGGGCAGCCTCCCACAGCCCAGTATTATAAATTATCAAAACATATACAAGGAGAATGTTCTGACATACCAATAAGCTAGTACCCTCATACTGTAATGTCTAGAGGGAAACATAGTGGAAGCTTCCACCCATATGTATAAATATAATAATACAGAGAAGGAATGTTCTGTAGACGACACAATAAGATATACCCTCATTACTTCGTACTGTATTAAGGAAACCTATGGCAGCTCCCACCATTATGTATAAATATCAGAGCAGAGAAAGGATGTATCTATGTACATACAATAAGCTATACCCAGTTCATTACTGTACTGTCTAAGGTGAACCAATATTGGCAGCTGCGCAACCCAGTAGCTGTAGTAAATATGACAGAGAAGGAAGTGTGTAGCGTGTAATAACAATCAAGCTATACCTCATTATCGGTACTGTTATCAAGTTAAACAATATGGCAGCGGGTGGCCCTTACCATATGGATAAATTACAGAGAAGGAATGTTCTGTACACTAATAAGCGTATACTCCATATGTTACTGTGCTAAGGGAAACAATTGGCAGCTCCCCCCATATGTATAAATATACAATATCAGAGAAGGAATGTTCTGTACAACACAATGCTATACCCTCATATGTGACTGGTCTAAGGGAAACAATATGGCAGCTCCCCCCATATGTATAAATTACAGAGAAGGATGTCGGACATACAATAAGCTATAACCTCATATGTACTGTCTAAGGAACACAAGATGGAAGAACAAAAATGAAAGACAAGTCCACAAGTGGCGCATATAAATAAACAAACATACATTACGGATAATCTGTATTGTTATAATGTACAGCGCTGGTCCCCAAGGGGCGCTATATAAATCAAAAAACTATACATAATACTGTATAATCTGTTGTTTGTTATAAGACAGCGCTGTGTCCCAAGTTGGCGCTATATAAATAAACATGATACATAAATACTGTATAATCGGGTATTGTTATAATGTACAGCGCGGTCCCCAAGAGTGGCGCTATATAAATAAACATAATATACATACAGGCTGTATAATCTGTATGTTTTATATATGTTACAGCGCGATGTTGTCCCCAAGGTGGCGCTATATAAATAAAACATATAGTCATAAATACTGTTATAATCTGTTTGTTAGAATATTACAGTGCGTGTACCCAAGTGGCGCTATATAACTAAAAAATACATAACATTACTGTAAAATCTGATTGTTATATGTCACAGCGTGTGGACCCACAGTGGCGCTATATAAATAAACATATACATACATAATGTATAATCTGTATTGTTATAATGTACAGCACTGTCGTCCCCAAGTGGCGCTATATAAAATAAAATACACATAACATACTGTTATAAGCGGTAGTTATAAGTACAGCGCTTGGTCCCCACAGTGGCGCTATATAAATAAACATATAAATACATACTGTCTACTATGTATGGTTATAATGTACAGCGCTTGTACCCAAGTGGCGCTATTATATAAATAAAAATTATACATACATACTGAATAATCTGTATTGCTCTAAATGTAGACGCTGTGTCCCCAAGTGGCGCTATATAAATAACATATACTGTACATCACTGTATAATCTGTATTGTTAAATGTCATGCTGTGTACCATATGGCGTATATAAATAACATATACTACATACTGAATATAATCGGTATTGTTAGTATGACAGGGGGCGGGCTGTCCCGAAGGTGGCGCGCTGATATAAATAAACATATACATACATACTGTATAAGTCTGTATTGTTATAGTTGGACCGCGCTGTGTACCCACAGTGGCGCTATATAAATAAAAATTATAGTTACATCTGTATAATCTGTGATGTATAATGTACAGTGCTGTGTCCCCAAGTGGCTCTATATAAAATAAACATATACATACATACGGTATAATCGGTAGTTATAAGGTTACGCGCTGTGTACCAAAGTGGCGCGAGATAAAGAAAACAGAACGGAAATGGAGATCGGGACGGGGAGAAGGGACAGGGCTGGGTCCAAGGGCGCGAGAGTAAAATAAAACAGAGACAACATCACGGGAGAAATCTGTATTGTATATGTACAGCGACTGTTGTCCCAAGTAGGGCTATATAAATAAAACACTATACCATACTGTATAATCTGTAGTATAATGTACAGCGCTGCCTGTACCCAAGGGCGCTATATAATAACCATATATCGTATCATACTGTATAATCTGTATTTTATATTAGGAAGCGCTGTTGTCCCCAAGTGGCGCTAATTAAATAAAACATCTACGATGACTGTATAACTCGTATTGTTATAATGTACAGCGCTGTGTTACACAAGTGGCGCTAGATAAATTTAAACATATTACAGACATACTGTATAATCGGTATTGTTATAATTACAGCGTTGCGGACCCAAGGGCTTATGAATAAATAAACATATACTGTACATCACTGTATAATCTGTATTGTTATAGATTACAGTGCTGTGTACCCAGTGGCGCTAATAAATAAAACATATTAATACATACTGTATAATCGTTGATGTATAATGTACAGCTATACATACATACTGTATAATCTGTATTGTTATAATGTACAGCGCTGTGTACCCAAGTGGCGCTATATAAACATATACGTACATACTGTATAATCTGTATTGTTATAATGTAGAGCGCTGTGTCCCCAAGTGGCGCTATATAAATAAACATATACGTACATACTGTATAATCTGTATTGTTATAATGTACAGCGCTGTGTACCCAAGTGGCGCTATATAAATAAACATATACGTACATACTGTATAATCTGTACTGTTATAATGTACAGCGCTGTCTCCCCAAGTGGCGCTATATAAATAAACATATACATACATACTGTATAATCTGTATTGTTATAATGTACAGCGCTGTGTCCCCAAGTGGCGCTATATAAATAAACATATATATATATACATACATACAAATATCCGATTCTCAAATCATTCCCTATACCTATTATGGGGGGGGGAGATAGGTAAGAGCTATTATTGAAACAATGGATAGTATGGTGGATAAATAGATCCCTTGCACTAGGCGTATAAAGACTATATTGTATCAAGGTCACTTTCTCTTTGTATGTTTTATCTCCTATACAGAAACTGTAGTATGATGTCAGTTCCTGTCAAATACTGAGACAGAGGTCTCTGAAAAATCACATCTTGATGGCATTGGACACTGAATAAAAGAATTAAAGAGTTAGGATACTGTGTGCCGGAGTCTCTACATATGTTATATATATATATATATATTGTATCTATAGTGTCCAGAAATAATATGCAAATGATTTCACCTAAAGTTACTTTGTATGGAAAAGTTTTAGTGTCACTGAGTTAAAACGTCACTTAGTATTAAAGTGAATCTGGGAACACGATGATGGGATATTATAACGCCTACATTATACTCCAAGGTGCAAGCAATGCATTGACATCCAACATGTAGCCCAATAATAATAGGTTGTCTGGTACATTGTAATATTCTGTCTGCACTGGGATAAACTGGAGCTTGTAACTGGTTCTCTATATTCTCTCTATATTCCCTCATTCAGTTCAATGTGACATTAGAACTCACTGACTCTAGAGAGAACTCTGTGATACAAAGTAGCTTATTATTCAGGTATCAGAATGATGGTTATAGAGAATATTCATATATTCTAGCAACAGTTCCCATTGGTGCACAGTGAGAATTATTTGTATGGATATTTCACTTTATAAACATGAATAATTATCATTTATACGATCTGAATAAAATAACATTAACACAACTGCTAATGTGTAATATAAGGGATATGCGCTCCTTGCTGTCTAATATAAGGATATTACAACCATATAGAAGCACGAGGCCCCAGGCAGGTGTGGTAATGTCCTTATATTATAATGTGAATGGCCCATTATTTCTTATAATACATTAGTTTCTAAATCTTTACCCCAATTCCATTTTAAATTCTAGCCTTGTCCCTATTCCCACCTAAATTTAAAGAGCCCTCATAAGATAACTTACATACAGGTAAATCACCCCTAAAACCCTAAACAGAAAAATATATAAGTCTAACAAGGTCCTGTTGCCCCTGTGACTGAATGTTAATCCCCTAGCTGCCTCTTCTGAGCATGCCCAGGCTCATAACTAGCTCACTAAATGGCTCAGTTTCCCAGTAGAAAGGACCATCCCAGCCCAGTATCTAATGTGGAGGAGGAGAGAGACATTGGTTATGAAGTGACAGGAAGCAGCTCCAGCAGGTTAAACTCAAGCACACAAACCGACGGGTCATTGTTCATGAATACTGGAATGGGCGGTA